>OZ025873.1:7824233-8156733 GCA_964019415.1 Ianthella basta | reverse complement strand
TGGTGCAACTACCACAATACCATTTCCTTCATAACACTAGTGGGTCTCAAGGGCAAATCTGCATGTACTCAGGAATGGAATAATGAATAAAATAGAGGTTTCTGAGTGTTGTAGCTATTCATTACACAGTTCTGATGTATTGAATTCCATAGCTGTAGCTACATTAACCTACTGTGTGTAGCACTGACCTTATCATCATAGCTAGTTAAACAAGAGTTCAATTGTAGTGCTATTGATGACTGTCACACATGTCTTGATGTAACTAGCTACCAAGTGGATGTCTTGCTGCACTGTGACAGTTGACCTGATAGCAAGCTAGCTAGTTAGCTATCAGCAGGTACCTTCAGACTACTGAGTACATAGTGATTATGTGCACATTAGCACGTAAGTCTTGGTATGACCCTCTCCTTGTCCTCCACACTGACTCCCACCTACAGCTGGACGCACTACACGGTTCCTTCCTTTCACCAGCAAACCCCCTCGTTTCAGTTTGGCTTGTTGTGCCAACTAATCGCCTACTAAACGCCCTATGCGATTAGATAGATGGTCTGGCAAACTCATCATAGCCCGCCCATTCAATCCCGTATTTCAAAGTACATGTATGTGGGATCGGCCTTTCCGCAGCCCATCATCGGCCATAGTTTTGGCTCAGCGATAGACGCCAACTAACGGAACTGTAAGATCTCCAAGTCCCGAAATGAGTGAACGACGCGAAAGACACTCGGCTTCTCCTAGCCGGACGACTGGTAGAAGACCAAGAGTACCGAACTTCAATTTCTTTGTCAGGTAAGTTCACATCCTTGAGGCCATATACGTATAGATAAGGAGGAATGACGTTTCTGTTGATGTATGTGTAGCTATAAATATGCACGCAGCTAGAGCCATAGATCCAAGTGGTTGAAAACTTTTGAGTAGCCTCGTGTCACTTTGTGTGCTGAGTGACACGTGATGTGTATTGGTATAGCTAGAGATGAAGATGTGTTTAAACCCACGTCAGACAATGAGTTTGTTGTCTTTAGTGACTTGATTGTGTATCTTGCTTTGAAGAGGTATACTTTTACTTTTTGTTCCTGCAGTTTTGAGCGGGAAGCAGTGAGGAATGTCCTACCGCAGTTTGTACCCAGGATGTCCCACAAGTGGGACAACATTGGAAGTGAATTAGGACATGAAGAACTTGTAACTCAACTGCGGAGCTCAGCAAAGTCAAATGAAGAGAAACTACAACAGATACTAGATAAATGGCTTAGGGTTTTTGTTCCAAACTCTCGAACAACACTGTCAGCCGTTCTAAGGTCTTCCACTGTTGGACTGGATGATGTGGCCAAAGACTTTGAGGTGGGTAGATTACATATTGTCCACAGTGGGTTGGGACACAGACACAATAGGTATCCCAGGTGTGGTAAAGTGCAGACCATCCTAGCTCCCATTCCCACGCACCCACCCTAGGATAAGGACTAACACAAGAATTCCACTTGTACATATCACCTTGTGTAGCAGCTGGGGAGATTGTTGACTGTTCCTGGCCCTCTCCCCTGTCAGGTCCACTTCATGCATATCCACAACTTTATCCTTTCAGTTTGACCTGTCAGCATTAGTTCAATGTAATGATCAGAGGTCATTTGCCTACTTCCTTACCACTTGACAAAGTTCACATTGGCCCAGCCCCCCATATCTCTTTATGCCAGTGTGAGTGTGACTCTGTCTCTTGCAATAGACACAGGGTGGCCGTGTGTACACCTGTAACTACCTCTGAGTGACTCTTCTCTCACTGCTCCTGTAGCAGTGGTAGTGGTTTTGTGCAATCTTCCAGTCATGTCCCCTAACTGTGGACAGTCGTTTCCATGGATACAGCCTGGTGATATTGATTATAGTTGTGTACTGTACCCATCCCTATCCTAGGTGATGAGTGGGCATGTTTGTAAAGTGATGGACCTTTGTCCTGATAACAATTGGCAGTGTGAATTGTGACTGTATCAAAAATTGGTGGTTGTGATCAACCTTATGTATATTGCCCTGTACACCAAGTTATTGACCTGTGAGATAAACTTGATTAATGTACACACGTGTCAGCGTTTGTTTGAAGATGGTCTGTAATTTTACTGTAATCACTGTCAGATCAAAGATATAATTATTGCTTATTCACGACAGGTCTCACGTATCCAGACCACTTTTCAGAAAGCTATATATGCGAGACTATGTAGACACACTGATCCATCAGACGGCCATTTTAATGACATCATAGTCTTGTATAATGTAGTTTTCAATGCATACATAGCGACACTTCAAAGCATTTGAAGCCTTTTCAGATGAAGGTTTGAATAGTAACTTGAATATTTGTCCCAGACCTAGTTCACATCTCACACTTTGTGTCCAGTATGAGGTGCAAGTACTCTCTCCATCTCAGCAACTGTTTAGTTGATTGTATAGCAGCTAAGCACTGATGTGTATGTCTAGGAGTTGTGTTCATTGGGCAGTTACTGAGTTGGGCTGCAAGGTATTGTTCATTGAAGGTGGCCTTTTATAGTTAATCCCATACACATTAAGATATGGAATCACTGCCCCCCATGGCGTCATATGCAGGTAACAGTCTTCCATTCCTCAGCCCTTATTAACTGCAAAGGTCTATTGCAAGATTGTTTCAACTGCTGTGGAGTGTTGTGTTGGTCAGTTGTGTGGTGTGTAGTGACAGAGTGGCCATGTGTACTCCTGTAACTGCCTCTCATTGCTCCACAGGAAGCAGCAGCAGCAGCAGAGGAGGAAGTATGGCAACGTGAGTACAGTACATTCCATCTACTTATGATTCTACTTACACTAGTTGTGCATTTGGTGTGAAGTTCATTGTCTCTTCATGTCCTACAGCTCACTATACAAATAGTACCATAAGAGTTGTGTGTGTACTTTATTTCTGGGGACCTCGTATATAATATACTGTAGTTATTGAATGATGAAACCATACATCAAAGGTTAGAAGTGTGCAGTATCAGACCATTGCACACTTGTGGATGTATTATCCTTCTAAGTCAGAGTCATTGAGGGAAGTGTCCACAGGCTGAGATAGGAGGAATGTAGTCTCACACATGCACATGACGTTGGACACTGAACGATTAGTCAATTCAGTTCCACTTCCCTTGGGAAAGAACAATGTCTACACTTGTATTGACAACAACATTGTTGTCAGTCTCATTCGTTCAATAAAGCACTTCAACAGCAAAAGAATTGCCGCTGCTGCAATTTTGTATGAATTGCTCAATCTAGTTTCTGATTGGTTGTAAACCACCATAAATACTTTCAAGTTAGGTGTCTTCTAAGTAAAGATACCTCAGCAGTAATCTATTCAGCTAAGGGGCTGGTCTTTATTGCCACACCCTTCCAGATTACTAATTGCCATGATCAGGAAGAGTTGTTAAGTGGTAATGACATAAGTTACATAATGTCCCGGGAGGACCCCGCAGCAACCATTTTGGTCTATTGGGGACTAGCCCCGCCCCTTCATGTGGGAAAATGGTAGCATCTTAATAAAGCATAGAAAGTGTGCTTGCCACATGCTGCCGGGTCCTCCCGTCCCTCTGCCCACCCTGTCCAGTGATGTCAGCATACTTGATGCTCTGATGGAGTTAGATGGTCGCTGATAGTCTAAGAGTTATCAGCATACTGATTTGTTTTGTTCAGAATTTTGAACCCTTTCTGAAAGATAATGCACGCAAGCCACACTTGTTAGCCTACGAGTCGTATGTTGTTTTAAAATTATTATTCCTTTATTCTGCTTTTTCGTTGTTCCGCTATTCTGCTATTCCATATTCTGTGTTTTAGTAATACCGATTGCATCATGTGACATGTTGTGTGGTGTATACTAAACATGTTGTGTACTTTACTGTATGTGTGTGTCACAATTCAGGTGTGACCTTAGACAACTCTGTCTACTGCCATGAGTAACGAGTTCATGCACTGTTGCAGACTCATGTGTACGTGCCACCTTACCATGTAGTGATAGGGAACCTTACATAATGCCTTAGTGTTGGCATTGTCTTTGGCATTGGGTGCTATGCTGAGCTATGAATCCTGACTATGTAAGATGTAAGATGGACTTCTCCTGTAAAGAGCCATATAGTCACTGGTGAACAATACACTCAAACACTTTAGCCACTACTGGGAGTGTTGATATCAGTCTAAAGCTGTCACCTCTTCACTACGATGACCCTTTGGTACAGGGCTAACATTGTCCGACTTCCACTCACAAGGAACCATCCCAGTATCAAGGCTGTGACTGAATAGTGCTGTATGGCTCCTGGTACCAGGGGCAGCAGTTTGAAGTAGTTTAGCACTCATAGTATCCACACAGACAGCCTTATTTACGTCCCTTCAGTGATGTGAGCAAACTTAATGCTTTCACAGAGTTGTCAGTATACTGATTTCCACCTTACTTTACCAAACACCTTAGACAGTACTGGGAGTATTGATATTGATCCAAAGCTACCAACGATGAACTCTTCACTACGATCACCCTTTGGTACAGTGCTAACGTTGGTCAACTTCCACGCACAAGAACCCATCCCACCATCAAGATTATTACTGAATAGTGCTGTAATGGTTCCACTGATACCACGGGATGGAATTTGATGTAGCTTACACTATGGCATCCAAACCGATGGGCTTAGTTACCTCCAGTGAGCAACCTTAACGCTACATCTTCTAATCATCTGAACTTTCACACTTGATCACACACTGCACCACACTCACATTCTTCTCATCAACTGTCTTCTGTACTAGTTCTACTCATATCAAAACTTTATCTGCTAAACTCCCCAGCATGATCATCTGTCACTATTTACCTGATTCTGTCTTCACTACCTCAACCCTGTGCAGTTTAATCTCCCCAATTGTCTGTTTAGGTCCTTCGAGGACTTCCTCGGATTCTTCCTCAGTTCTTCACTGGTCCTATCAAAGTACCTAATTCAAATTTTCTTATCTCAATTCCATAGTTACTGTATTCTCTTTATAGATTTGTCACCAACTGTGTCCAGAAAAATTTGTCACTTTGTCACAATCAGAATTGGAGTCTATACCTAGTCTATTTCTCGGCAGAAACACACAAAGGCTACACTTGGTAGCTTATGTGTTGTCCACCATTTAATATTAGTATTTTCTTATTCAGCTGTTCATTGTTTTCCTATTCCATATTTAAGTAATACCGATTGTGTTATGTGACAAGTTGTGTGGTGTATACATAGCATGTACTGCACTTGTGTTGCCATTGTTGTTGCCATTGGCATGTTGTGCCATTGTGCATGTGTGTGTGTCACAATTCAGGTGTGACCTTAGCCAACTCTGTCTACTGCCATGAGTAACAAGTTCATGCACTGTTGCAGACTCATGTGTACGTGCCACCTTACCATGTAGTGATAGGGAACCTTACATAATGCCTTAGTGTTGGCATTGTCTTGAGGTGTTTAGTTTGTAAAAGTAGATGACACTGTTGATTACTTCAAACTGTAGGAATGTTGTAGCTGTTGTCATGGTTACCACAAGATGTCTGCTCAAAGTGTGCCCCAGTCCAAGTCTGTCACAATGCATGCTGTTCCCTCAGTCCTTTAGCAATTCCAGCCCTTTTTCTACAATAATGAGTAGCAAGTGGTTGTGTTGTGTCATGTGTCATGTTTGTGTGGTGTACTTTACTGCACATGTGTCGCTCTTCCTCAATCTGTCTTCTCTGCAGGGATGTGGGAGGAACAGAAAAGTGAGTACTTGATGGTCTATGTCTAGTGCTAGCATCAATAGTTGTGTAGTCTCATACCCAGACCCAGTGTGCCATTGCGGCCCCTATAGGTTGGTCAATGCTATATTCCGCTTGACGGTGATTGCATATGTACGTAACAACTAATAAGTTGCAAGCACAATGATGTAATCTCATATCAGCGAGTCAAAGACAAGAGGCAAAGCAGAGTAGCTGAAGGATTTGTCACTGTCAGGTACTAACACAACAAATGCGCCTCTTCCAAATATGACTTCTCACATGGCAAGTGACTGAAGTGATTGCCGCTTGCTGTACTGTAGCCCAGCTTCCTGACCTTCCCATGCGTATGGCACTACTACCTTTATTTCTGAGGAGTTGAGTGTTAGTAGCGTATGTACTTCACTGGACCTTAAAGACATGGCAACCGTACTGAGCTCCTTCAGTTACCCAAACGTCACTGTGTTGTCACCATGTTGTGCTTTCTAGCTGTGCTGTGATTGGCTGTCCAACATTCCAGATGGTACATACGTCATAAGGTTAAGCAGAATGTAGTGTTGTTACCAGACCCACCTTTTGGGGGAGCAGCTCATGTGGGTATGGGTACGAGAGTACGAGAGTGTTAGTATTGTCTTGAGGTATTTAGTTTGCAAGAGTTGATGACACTGTTGACTACTTCAAACTGTAGGAATGTTGTAGCTGTTGTCATGGTTACCACAAGATGTATGCTCAAAGTATGCCCCAGTCCAAGTCTGTCACAATGCAGGCTGTTCCCTCAGTCCTTTAGCAATTACTGCCCTTTGTCTACGATAATGAGTAGCAAGTGGTTGTGTTGTGTCATGTGTCATGTTTTAGTAATACGAATTGTGTTATGTGACATGTTGTGTGGTGTATACGTAGCATGTTGTGCACTTGTGTTGCCATTGTTGTTGCCATTGGCATGTTGTGCCATTGTGTGTGTGTGTGTGTGTGTGTGTGTGTGTGTGTGTGTGTGTGTGCGTGTGCGTGTGTGTGTGCGTGTGCGTGTGCATGTGTGTGTGTGTGTGTGTGTGTGTGTCACAATTCAGGTGTGACCTTAGCCAACTCAGTCTACTGCCATGAGTAACAAGTTCATGCACTGTTGCAGACTCATGTGTATGTGCCACCTTACCATGTAGTGATAGGGAACCTTACATAATGCCTTA
Organism: Ianthella basta; assembly: GCA_964019415.1. Lineage (NCBI taxonomy): Eukaryota > Metazoa > Porifera > Demospongiae > Verongiida > Ianthellidae > Ianthella > Ianthella basta. The sequence goes on along the minus strand of OZ025873.1, from coordinate 8,149,821 downwards.
GTGTTGGCACTGTCTTGAGGTATTTAGTTTGCAAGAGTAGATGACACTGTTGACTCCTTCAAACTGTAGGAATGTTGTAGCAGTTGTCATGGTTACCACAAGATGTATGCTCAAAGTGTGCCCCAGTCCAAGTCTGTCACAATGCATGCTGTTCCATCAGTCCTTTAGCAAGGATAGCCCTTAGTCGTATAGCTGCTAGTGAACAATACACTCTAAACACCCTATAGCCACTACTGGGAGTGTTGATGTGGTCTAAAGCTGCCAACGATGAACTCTTCACTACGATCACCCTTTGGTACAGCGCTGACATTGGCCAACTTCCACGCACGAGGAGCCATCCCACCATCAAGATTATTTCTTAATAGTGCTGTAATGGTTCCACTGATACCACGGGATGGAATTTGATGTAGCTTACACTATGGCATCCAAACCGATGGGCTTAGTTACCTCCTGTAAGCAGCCTTAATGCCACATCTTCCTTTATTCATCTGAACTTTCACACTTGATCACACACTGCACCACACTCACGTTCTCCTCATCAACTGTCTCCTGTACTAGTTCTACTCATATCAAGAATATATCTGCTAAACTCTCCATCATGATCATCTGTCACTATTTACCTGATTCTGTCTTCACTACCTCAACCCTGTGCAGTTTAATCTCCCCAATTGTCTGTTTAGGTCCTTCGAGGACTTCCTTGGATTCTTCCTCAGTTCTTCACTGGTCCTATCAAAGTACCTAATTCAAATTTTCTTATCTCAATTCTATAGTTACTGTATTCTCTTTATAGATTTGTCACCGAGAAATTCGTCACTTCGTCACAATCAGAATTGGAATCTATACCTATGTGTATATAGTTATGTCTATACCAGGCAGTGCACATGTGTGCCTATTATATCATTTATTAGAAATGGAAGAAGATGGCCGAGGGTGACAAATATTTAGATTATTGCAACAAAATGTTAGAGTGGACGGCATAGCAGACTGTGTAATCAAGCTGGATCAGTGGTAAACAGAAGATCAATAATTATTGTATTCTGTGACTTAAAGATGTAATCCAACAAAATGGCTGGTCATCAAAGTTTTAAGTACATGGTCTAATACTTTTGGGTATTTGGGTGACAGATATTTAGATTATCACAACAAAATATTAGAGCGGAAGGTGAAACCGTGTAGCGCTTTGTTAGGGGCATTTCTCAAGACAAAATGGCAGGGGTTTGAGTTCACCGTATGGACAGCAGTTTGACTCTATCACATTTACAAAGACTCCTGGGTGCCGTCAGTCGGCAAAGAATTTGTCTGCAACCAAGATCACTCCAATGAACACGACATGCATGCTGTGGCTGTGTACAGAGACAAAGACTCAGGTGACGTACTTGAGCAATCATAAAAGCTCATGAAAAGACAACTATCAAGGAGCTAAGACTGTGGCACAATGGGAGGCCATCTTGTGACAAAATATTGGAATGCACTTCCTGTCTGGAGAATTATTAGAGTGATGCGACAAATATTGGAAAACAGGAAATTTGTTAGCAATTAGAAAACATTAGGACAGGTTTGTAGCAGGTGTTGAATATTTGTAGTGATGCTTTTTAGAGAGAATATGGTACAGAATGTACCACATTTCTCACTGCTGATCCCTGTTCTCTGCACTGTTTGTCTACTTTGCCTTCTTGCACTGGTGGATCTTTCTCCTGACTCTGACACTCTTCAGTGTGACATGGAAGTTCAACATCACAAACCTGCTTACTTCCAATCCTCCCACTTGCTATCAATGTCTTCCACACCTCCATCCCTGACCATGGAACAGATTTAAGCCCTCTGCAATCCATTAGCTACATCACATATGCCTGTGGCCGTGATTTATCACAGACAGTGGCATGTTTCCCTGTGCCCTCTTTAGGATTGCATAGATTAAACAATGGTCACTCATTCACAGATTTCTACTACCAGACGGTGTAATCAAGCTGGATCAGTAATACTCTGTGACATAATGATGTAATCCAACAAAATGGCTGTCCATCAAAATTTAGGTACATGGTGTAATGTTTTCCTTTATCACCTGTGCAAAAACAGCTACATGTCAGAAGAAGGAAGACAGAAAGTGTCACACAACATCTCTTAGTCCTAATAATCTCTGCACAGCCATTTTCATATACCTCCTGGGTAAGATGGCCATCGCTGCTGACACACTGGCAGCGCATTATCAGTTATAACGATTGGGCCAATTTCCCTCTGAATAGTGGCTTCGGTGACCCTGCGTCAATTCTTCGATAGGCTTAAAATGACCACTAGGCCAAGTGTGCTAAACTAGCCTAAAAGCTATGAGTGAACTCTCCAGGGCCAGCCCCTTCCAGCGTACAGCCGTCACACCGTGCACTGCCATTTTATTGTTTCGCCGTCGTTTCCCTCCCAGAAGACAGGGGGACATAAAGGGCTCCAAATCGTCACTTGTACTGCAGCTAAGGCGTTCCACTGCCTTTTTAGCAGACTCCGCCATTTCCGCCTTTCCACTGTTTCCACTGCCCCGTGTCATGTGACATGTTGTGTGGTGTACACTAAACATGTTGTGTACTTTACTGTATGTGTGTGTCACAATTCAGGTGTGACCTTAGCCAACTCTGTCTACTGCCATGAGTACCAAGTTCATGCACTGTTGCAGACTCATGTGTACGTGCCACCTTACCATGTAGTGATAGGGAACCTTACATAATGCCTTAGTGTTGGCATTGTCTTGAGGTATTTAGTTTGGAAGAGTAGATGACACTGTTGACTACTTCAGACTGTAGGAATGTTGTAGCTGTTGTCATGGTTACCACAAGATGTATGCTGAAAGTGTGCCCCAGTCCAAGTCTGTCACAATGCATGCTGTTCCCTCAGTCCTTTAGCAATTCCAGCCCTTTGTCTGCAATAATGAGTAGCAAGTGGTTGTGTTGTGTCATGTGTCGTGTTTGTGTGGTGTACTTTACTGCACATGTGTCACTTTTCCTCATTCTGTCTTCTCTGCAGGGATGAGGGAGGAACGGAAAAGTAAGTATTGGAAGGTGTCCATTGTGTGGCATCCTTTGTTGTCTTCTGTATGTAAAGATAGTGTGGTGTACTGATTGATGCAATAGAGGCACACATCCAACCAGCTTATTCTCATCCAATGCCTTCCTCCATCAACCATCAACCATGCTTAACAGTACATCCTGGGTGCTATGCTGAGCTATGAATCCTGACTGTGTAAGATGTAAGATGGAATTCTCCTGTAGCCATATAGCCACTGGTGAACAATACACTCAAACACTTTAGCCACTACTGGGAGTGTTGATATCAGTCTAAAGCTGTCACCTCTTCACTACAGTGACCCTTTGGTACAGGGCAAACATTGTCCGACTTCCACTCACAAGGAACCATCCCAGTATCAAGGCTGTGACTGAATAGTGCTGTATGGCTCCTGGTACCAGGGGCTGCAGTTTGAAGTAGTTTAGCACTCATAGCATCCACACAGACAGCCTTATTTACCTCCAGTGATGTGAGGAAACTTAGCACTTTGACAGAAGAATCATCAAAATACTGTTTTTCCTTTATTTTGAAACCCGTTCTAGGCAGAAACACATGCAGGCTACACTTGTTAGCCCACGAGTCGTCCACCATTTTAATTTTAGTATACTGTTATTCAATAGCCTCTTTCCCAGCCCTACTTCCACAAACATGGCTGCCACCCGCAAAAGGTGGGTCTGGCACACAATGCTGCATATCTTTGTTTTGCTGATTCAGCAAACTAGGATCATGGAGGACTACGTACTCAGATTCTTAGGATCGTATAATGTAACATGCGGAGCCGAGGGTACGGGCCACAGCATGTTTGTTCCTTGCACAGGAATCACTTTCGCCATATCATTGCCCACCAAGAGCATTCAGAAACTTGGGTATGGCAGACCTGAAAACGATCAAGGTGAAGCAGTGCTACTGTTGTCAGTGGGCACAATATAGTCAGTTCACTTCACACTCAAAATGGTACGAGCCTTTGTTTTATGTACATGTATTCCCCTAGTACTTGATGATTCCAGCAACACTTTCTTGTAAAGACGACGGGATAGCATTGAGATGATCACAAAAGATATCGCTTGAAGTATACTTGGTCAACAAACCAAGAACTGTGGCATTGTGTGGCAGACCCACTTTTCACTGGCAGCAGCCATGTTTGCAGAAGTGGGGCTGGGGAATAAACTAGTTATTTTAGCTGTTCGTTGTTCCACTATTCTGTATTCTGCATTTTAGTAATACCGACTGTGTCATGTGACATGTTGTGTGGTGTATGGTAAACGTGTTGTGTACTTTGGGCCATAGCAATTAAATTTCTTGTTTCTCATCCCCTCCTCATACACCTCCTGGCAGAGAAGCTGGCAAAACACAATGTATTAATTTATATGTACTCGGTCCGCATTGAGTATTGTCTTTGAAGCTTTTGAAAACTCACAGACAAATTCACCCTGATGCAGCTTAACTGACATTTATTTTATACAGAGACAGTGTCTTAGGATATCATTTAAAGGAAAACGGCATCATTGCTGTGTGTTCCTATCTGTGTGGGTGGGGGTGTCAACCAAAACTGTTGTCACCCTAGCACTCTTGCTATTCATAGAGAATCTATGTGCTATTGTACAATATAATAAGCTATGTGATTGTTTCCTGTATTTGTAATTTGCCCGCCCGCCCACATGGTTCATGGCTTTGAAAGCTAGGAGTAGGATGTGAAACAGGAATTTAATTGCTATGACTTTACTGTATGTGTGTGTGTCACAATTCAGGTGTGACCTTAGCCAACTCTGTCTACTGCCATGAGTACCAAGTTCATGCACTGTTGCAGACTCATGTGTACGTACCACCTTACCATGTAGTGATAGGGAACCTTACATATGCCCTAGTCTGTTGTGTTTGGGGGAAGAAAAACTAGCTTCACATCACTGTACAGGACAGTTGTCAACAAATAGCAGGATGGAGCGGCCTTCTCTCTCTTCATGTTGCTGTTCTGCTTGTCAAGCCACTGCTGGAATATATCACTGGTCATCCATGCTTTTGTTGGCACAGTATGTGACTGGCAGGCACTGAGACCCTCTTGTGAAACAACAAGGGCTTGCACTTTCCCAATGTCTAAGGGTTGACTTTTCTCCCCAGAGGCAGAACAGGCAATTAATACAATTATCCTATCCTTGCTTTCTTGCCCCTTGAGCATCCTCACCTTGTGCAGCCATCATTAGAATTGGTAAGCTCAGTAAAACAGACCAATTTCATTAGCGTTAAAAGTATCTGTTGTCTTGTATCCTTCACATATTGAATGCAACCGCTTTCTCCAATCTTCTACGACGATGGGTGTGTCAACGTCAGCATCTTCTCCAGTTAGCCCTCTTGACGAGTGTTGTAACGTTTGAGCCAATGATTGAGCCAGCCATTTGTATCTGTGATATCCCCATATCCAAGCTCCTTTGCATACGTGCATGATTGCTCATTCCTGTATCACACAACTGCTGGCAAGAATATTTTAAAATCTGGCCACTATAAACCCACATTCAACCATGCAAATGGTCGTAGCCTCCTTTCTGCGCTTACTATACTTGTCATCTGAATGACCACTGCTCTCCCATCACTTCTTGATGGCCACTTTATCCTTCACAATTCCCTGAATTTGTGTTTCACCAACGCCCAACTCTTTCACAATTTCGTGGCAAGATTTGCCTTTCTCGACTGACTTTCTTTCTTTTAGAGTCAAAACCGCTCTTTTGGAGTTCCTTGCCACCATTGATGAAACTCAATTATATCTACATGGCAAGTATGTCGCCTATCGTGACGTTACAGCTGTCGCTTGAAGTGACAAAATGTGGTCACTGGTCACGTATTAGGGGTTCTCTCTGGTGCAGGGGTACTTATTAATTTACTGTATATGGCCCGAATTTTAAACTTCAGCGCTAATGGGTTAATGGTCTGACAGAGTTCTCAGCATACTGATTTCCATTTGTTTTGTTCAGACTTTTAAAATCTTTCTGTACAGAAATGCATGCAAGCTACGCTTGTTAGCCTGCAAGTCGTATGGTACTGTATTTCAAAATTATTTTCGTTATTCTGCTGTTTCGTTGTTCATCAACATCCATCCAGCTTAGGTATATATTCACATACCATGCCTTCCTCCAACCATCAACCATGCTTACCAGTACGTCCTGGGTGCTATGCTGTGCTATGAATCTGACTGTAAGATGTAAGATGGAATTCTCCTGTAAAGAGCCATATAGCCACTGGTGAACAATACACTCAAACACTTTAGCCACTACTAGGAGTGTTGACATCGGTCTATAGCTGTCACCTCTTCACTACAATGACCCTTTGGTACAGGGCAAACATTGTCCGACTTCCACTCACAAGGAACCATCCCAGTATCAAGGCTGTGACTGAATAGTGCTGTATGGCTCTTGGTACCAGGGGCTGCAGTTTGAAGTAGTTTAGCACTCATAGTATCCACACAGACAGCCTTATTTACGTCCCTTCAGTGATGTGAGCAAACTTAATGCTTTCACAGAGTTGTCAGTATACTGATTTCCATTTGTTTTGTTCAGAAATTTGAAATCTTTCTGGACAGAAATGCACGCAAGCTACACTCGTTAGTGTACGCGTCAAGTGACACTGAATTTTAAAATCATTATTGTGTTATTCAGCAGTTTTCGTTCTGCTATTCTGCTATTCCATAATCCAAGTTTTAGTACTACCGATTGTGTCATGTGACATGTTGTGTGGTGTATACTAAACATGTTGTGTACTGTGCACTGTTGCAGACTCATGTGTACGTGCCACCTTACCATGTAGTGATAGGGAACCTTACATAATGCCTTAGTGTTGGCATTGTCTTGAGGTATTTAGTTTGACAGAGTAGATGACACTGTTGACTACTTCAAACTGTAGGAATGTTGTAGCTGTTGTCATGGTTACCACAAGATGTATGCTCAAAGTGTGCCCCAGTCCACGTCTGTCACAATGCATGCAGTTCCCTCAGTCCTTTAGCAATTCCAGCCCTTTGTCTACAATAATGAGTAGCAAGTGGTTGTGTTGTGTCATGCGTCATGTTTGTGTGGTGTACTTTACTGCACATGTGTCACTCTTCCTCAATCTGTCTTCTCTGCAGGGGCGAAGGAGGAACTCCAAAGTAAGTATTGTAAGGTGTCCGTTGTGTGTCATTCTTTGTTGTCTCCTGTATGTAAAGATAGTGTGGTGTACTGATTGATGCAATAGAGGCACACATCCAACCACCTTATTCTCATCCAACGTCTTCCTCTGTCAACCATCAACCATGCTTACCAGTACATCCTGGGTGCTATACTGAGCTATGAATCCTGACTGTGTAAGATGTAAGATGGAATTCTCCTGTAAAGAGCCATATAGCCACTGGTGAACAATACACTCAAACACTTTATCCACTACTGGGAGTGTTGACATCGGTCTATAGCTGTCACCTCTTCACTACAATGACCCTTTGGTACAGGGCAAACATTGTCTGACTTCCACTCACAAGGAACCATCCCAGTATCAAGGCTGTGACTGAATAGTGCTGTATGGCTCCTGGTACCAGGGGCTGCAGTTTGAAGTAGTTTAGCACTGAGTCTCATAGCATCCACACAAACAGCCTTATTTTCACAACTCTAGTGATGTAAGCAAACTTAGCACTTTGTCAGAGTCATCAATATATATACTAATTTTCCTTGAATTCGAACCTTTCTGGGCAGAAACGCACACAGGCTACACTTGTTGTAGCCTATTTGTTGTCTGCCATTTTAAGGAGGCAGTGTGCCTTTTTAGGGAAAATCACTGAGAATTAATACCCACATAACTTTGGCAGTGTATCTACTACGTAGCTACAGTACCTCTGAGTTTCAAACTAGAAGTAGCAGGAAGGCTGCCTCTTTGGCTAGTTGAGGTAGCTGATAATGACGGTTTTGCAGGCGATCACCTAAGCCATGTTTAGTATGCCTGTTTCCGCGTAATTTGCGACTACAACCTATCACTTTTGCATATACATGTTTCTGATTGACTGACCACATGATTGTACTTGGGGGATTTCCTGATTTCAATAAGGAAGTGCAAAACTGTTTTCCTGTCTCATGAATTCACGTAGAATTTGCTCATTGCGGCTGCCACATCAATTCAAATCCTCACGTACATGCATGGACTATGTGGTAATGATGTGTGCTAGATGTTTTCAGACGTCTAACTTAAAAGATGATTGAATAAGGTGTAATAAATGAAGTTCTGTTATAGCATTGCAATCTAGAGTTATTGCACAAGTACAGGAAATGCTTGTGAAAGGTTGCCCTGGGTTCTTCTCACTTCTTCTTCACTAATTGGGCACACTTCACAGAAGAATCGTTTCTATGCTTCGTTGGAACATTGTATTCTTAGCTCTGGCACTAACAACGAATTCTAGGCTGCATAGTTAACCTTCTTGGTGACCATACTTCCTGTTGCACTGTGAATACAATTATGGCATCCGGAATACATAATACCATAGACAAACGAGGGTTCCCTCATTTGTCTATGATAATACCTTAGTGTTGGCATTGTCTTGAGGTATTTAGTTTGCAAGAGTAGATGACACTGTTAGCTACTTCAAACTGTAGGAATGTTGTAGCTGTTGTCATGGTTACCACAAGATGTATGCTCAAAGTGTGCGTCAGTCCAAGTCTGTCACAATGCATGCTGTTCCCTCAGTCCTTTAGCAATTACAACCCTTTGTGTACAATAATGAGTAGCAAGTGATTGTGTTGTGTCATGTGTCATGTTTGTGTGGTGTACTTTACTGCACATGTGTCACTCTTCCTCAATCTGTCTTCTCTGCAGGGACGCTGGAGGAGAATCTCAAAAGTAAGTATTGGAAGGTGTCCATTGTGTGGCATCCTTTGTTGTCTCCAGTATGTAAAGATAGTGTGGTGCACTGATTGATGCAATAGAGGCCCACATTCAACCAGCTTATTCTCATCCAACGCCTTCCTCCATCAACCATGCTTACCAGTACATCCTGGGTGCTATACTAAGCTATGAATCCTGACTATGTAAGATGTAAGATGGAATTCTCCTGTAAAGAGCCATATAGCCACTAGTGAACAATACACTCAAACACTTTAGCCACTACTGGGAGTGTTGATATTGGTCTAAAGCTGCCACCTCTTCACTATACATTGACCCTTTGGTACAGGGCAAACATTGTCCGACTTCCACTCACAAGGAACCATCCCAGTATCAAGGCTGTGACTGAATAGTGCTGTATGGCTCCTGGTACCAGGGGCTGCAGTTTGAAGTAGTTTAGCACTGAGTCTCATAGCATCCACACAAACAGCCGTATTTCCACAACTCTAGTGATGTAAGCAAACTTAGCACTTTGTCAGAGTCATCAATATATATACTAATTTTCCTTGAATTCGAACCTTTCTGGGCAGAAACGCACACAGGCTACACTTGTTGTAGCCTATTTGTTGTCTGCCATTTTAAGGTGGCAGTGTGCCTTTTTAGGGAAAGTCACTGAGAATTAATACCCACATAACTTTGGCAGTGTATCTACTACGTAGCTACAGTACCTCTGAGTTTCAAACTAGAAGTAGCAGGAAGGCTGCCTCTTTGGCTAGTTGAGGTAGCTGATAATGACGGTTTTGCAGGCGATCACCTAAGCCATGTTTAGTATGCCTGTTTCCGCGTAATTTGCGACTACAACCTATCACTTTTGCATATACATATTTCTGATTGACTGACCACATGATTGTACTTGGGGGATTTCCTGATTTCAATAAGGAAGTGCAAAACTGTTTTCCTGTCTCATGAATTCACGTAGAATTTGCTCATTGCGGCTGCCACATCAATTCAAATCCTCACGTACATGCATGGACTATGTGGTAATGATGTGTGCTAGATGTTTTCAGATGTCTTACTTTAAAGATGATTGAATAAGGCATAATAAATGAAGTTCTGTTATAGCATTGCAATCTAGAGTTATTGCACAAGTACAGGAAATGCTTGTGAAAGGTTGTCCTGGGTTCTTCTCACTTCTTCTTCACTAATTGGGCACACTTCACAGAAGAATTGTTTCTATGCTTCGTTGGAACATTGTATTCTCAGCGCTGGCACTAACAACAAATTCTAGGCTGCATACATACAAGTTAACCTTCTTGGCGACCATACTTCCTGTTGCACTATGAATACAATTATGGCATCCAGAATACATAATACCTTAGTGTCGGCATTGTCTTGAGGTACCGTATTTGCTTGTGTATAACTCGCAGTTTCAGGCTTAATTCTCAGCAGTCTTTCTAGGGTGCGACTTATACACCGAAAGCGACATTTTCCCATAGTATACGTCACACATGCACGTGGAGTAGAGAAGGCGGGGCCATCATGGCGAGCCACGTGGAATAGCGGCAATTTCGTACTGATCCTTATGGCCAAGCGAAGAAGCTATACCGCTGGATTTAGCTAAGCTCAAGGCAGTTGGGCTTGCTGAGTCTTCCGGCAATAGAAGTGCTAGAAAGGATTTAGGAATCAGCGAAAAACTGGTGCGTGACTGGGTCAAGCAAAAGACCGAGTTCAAGAAATTCGCTCGAACGACGAGATCTCTACGACCAGGAAGGAAGGCACACTGACCACAGCTTGAAAATAAACAGGAGTCCAAACAGCCTTAAAAACATGGTGCCCCCCATACTGAACTATGCACTTGGAAGCTTTCTTCATCATCACTAGCTACTACTGTTATTTCACGTGTGAAAAAATGGCGGAAAGTCCGAAAGTCGTTGTTGTTGTCGCTCTGCTTGTTCTTGCTGCGCGGGTCGCCTCCTGTCTCCAGGATTTCAGAGTAAGCCAAGTGCATCCTCATCCCTACAATCCTGTCTTGCTCGCCCCTGAACTCGAGGTATCGTTGTCAGTAGCTCTCGCGCTCTCTTCCAGTACTCAGTCTTTGCCGCGGCGGGTGGATATTCGCTGCTCTCCTGAGCGTAGGAGGTGCTCCCTTCCAGCGAACTTACCTGGCAGTCCCTGGTTCCTCTTGCTAGTGCTGTGCGGCGATGTTGAGACAAATCCCGGTCCTGTTTGTGGATGCCAGCATCCCTCTAGGAGGTGTGACAAAGTACCATCCTTCACATTTACTCATCTGAATGTTCGCAGCCTCTTTCGGCACCTCGACCAAGTTACTGAGTTTGACATGTTGTGTGGTGTATGGTAAACGTGTTGTGTACTTTGGGCCATAGCAATTAAATTTCTTGTTTCTCATCCCCTCCTCATACACCTCCTGGCAGAGAAGCTGGCAAAGCACAATGTATTAATTTATATGTACTCGGTCCGCATTGAGTATTGTCTTTGAAGCTTTTGAAATCTCACAGACAAATTCACCCTGATGCAGCTTAACTGACATTTATTTTATACAGAGACAGTGTCTTAGGATATCATTTAAAGGAAAACGGCATCATTGCTGTGTGTTCCTATCTGTGTGGGTGGGGGTGTCAACCAAAACTTTTGTCACCCTAGCACTCTTGCTATTCATAGAGAATCTATGTGCTATTGTACAATATAATAAGCTATGTGATTGTTTCCTGTATTTGTAATTTGCCCGCCCGCCCACATGGTTCATGGCTTTGAAAGCTAGGAGTAGGATGTGAAACAGGAATTTAATTGCTATGACTTTACTGTATGTGTGTGTGTCACAATTCAGGTGTGACCTTAGCCAACTCTGTCTACTGCCATGAGTAACAAGTTCATGCACTGTTGCAGACTCATGTGTACGTACCACCTTACCATGTAGTGATAGGGAACCTTACATATGCCCTAGTCTGTTGTGTTTAGGGGAAGAAAAACTAGCTTCACATCACTGTACAGGACAGTTGTCAACAAATAGCAGGATGGAGCGGCCTTCTCTCTCTTCATGTTGCTGTTCTGCTTGTCAAGCCACTGCTGGAATATATCACTGGTCATCCATGCTTTTGTTGGCACAGTATGTGACTGGCAGGCACTGAGACCCTCTCATGAAACAACAAGGGCTTGCACTTTTCCCAATGTCTAAGAGTTGACTTTTCTCCCCAGAGGCAGAACAGGCAATTAATACAATTATCCTATCTTTTGCTTTCTTGCCTCCTTGAGCATCCTCACCTTGTGCAACCATCATTAGAATTGGTAAGCTCAGTGAAACAGATCAATTTCATTAGCGTTAAAAGTATCTGTTGTCTTGTATCCTTCACATATTGAATGCAACCGCTTTCTCCAATCTTCTACGACGGTGGGTGTGCCAACGTCAGCATCTTCTCCAGTTAGCCTTCTTAGACGAGTGTTGTAACGTTTGAGCCAATGATTGAGCCAGCCATTTGCACCTGTGAAATCCCCATATCCAAGCTCCTTTGCATACGTGCATGATTGCTCATTCCTGTATCACACAACTGCTGGCAAGAATATTTTAAAATCTGGCCACTATAAACCCACATTCAACCATGCAAATGGTCGTAGCCTCCTTTCTGCGCTTACTATACTTGTCATCTGAATGACCACTGCTCTCCCATCACTTCTTGATAGCCACTTTATCCTTCACAATTCCCTGAATTTGTGTTTCACCAACGCCCAACTCTTTCACAATTTCGTGGCAAGATTTGCCTTTCTCGACTGACTTTCTTTCTTTTAGAGTCAAAACCGCTCTTTTGGAGTTCTTTGCCACCATTGATGAAACTCAATTATATCTACATGGCAAGTATGTCGCCTATCGTGACGTTACAGCTGTCGCTTGAAGTGACAAAATGTGGTCACTGGTCACGTATTAGGGGTTCTCTCTGGTGCAGGGGTACTTATTAATTTACTGTATATGGCCCGAATTTTAAACTTCAGCGCTAATGGGTTAATGGTCTGACAGAGTTCTCAGCATACTGATTTTCATTTGTTTTGTTCAGACTTTTAAAATCTTTCTGTACAGAAATGCATGCAAGCTACGCTTGTTAGCCTGCAAGTCGTATGGTACTGTATTTCAAAATTATTTTCGTTATTCTGCTGTTTCGTTGTTCATCAACATCCATCCAGCTTAGGTATATATTCACATACCATGCCTTCCTCCAACCATCAACCATGCTTACCAGTACGTCCTGGGTGCTATGCTGTGCTATGAATCTGACTGTAAGATGTAAGATGGAATTCTCCTGTAAAGAGCCATATAGCCACTGGTGAACAATACACTCAAACACTTTAGCCACTACTGGGAGTGTTGATATCAGTCTAAAGCTGTCACCTCTTCACTACGATGACCCTTTGGTACAGGGCAAACATTGTCCAACTTCCACTCACAAGGAACCATCCCAGTATCAAGGCTGTGACTGAATAGTGCTGTATGGCTCCTGGTACCAGGGGCTGCAGTTTGAAGTAGTTTAGCACTCATAGTATCCACACAGACAGCCTTATTTACGTCCCTTCAGTGATGTGAGCAAACTTAATGCTTTCACAGAGTTGTCAGTATACTGATTTCCATTTGTTTTGTTCAGAAATTTGAAATCTTTCTGGACATAAATGCATGCAAGCTACACTCGTTAGTGTACGCGTCAAGTGACACTGAATTTTAAAATCATTATTGTGTTATTCAGCTGTTTTCGTTCTGCTATTCTGCTATTCCGTAATCCAAGTTTTAGTACTACCGATTGTGTCATGTGACATGTTGTGTGGTGTATACTAAACATGTTGTGTACTTTACTGTATGTGTGTGTCACAATTCAGGTGTGACCTTAGCCAACTCTGTCTACTGCCATGAGTACCAAGTTCATGCACTGTTGCAGACTCATGTGTACGTGCCACCTTACCATGTAGTGATAGGGAACCTTACATAATGCCTTAGTGTTGGCATTGTCTTGAGGTGCTTAGTTTGCAAGAGTAGATGACACTGTTGACTCCTTCAAACTGTAGGAATGTTGTAGTTGTTGTCATGGCTACCACAAGATGTATGCTCAAAGTGTGCCCCAGTCCAAGTCTGTCGTAATGCATGCTGTTCCCTCAGTCCTTTAGCAATTCCAGCCCTTTGTCTACAATAATGAGTAGCAAGTGGTTGTGTTGTGTCATGTGTCATGTTTGTGTGGTGTACTTTACTGCACATGTGTCACTCTTCCTCAATCTGTCTTCTCTGCAGGGGCGAGGGAGGAATTCCAAAGTAAGTATTGTAAGGTGTCCATTGTGTGGTATCCTTTGTTGTCTCCTGTATGTAAAATAGCGTGGTGTACAGATTGATGCAATAGAGGCACACATCCAACCAGCTTATTCTCATCCGACACTTTCCTCCATCAACCATCAACCATGCTTACCAGTACATCCTGGGTGCTATGCTGAGCTATGAATCCTTACTGTGTAAGATGTAAGATGGAATTCTCCTGTAAAGAGCCATATAGCCACTGGTGAACAATACACTCAAACACTTTAGCCACTACTGGGAGTGTTGATATTGGTCTAAAGCTGTCACCTCTTCACTACGATGACCCTTTGGTACAGAGCAAACATTGGTCAACTTCCACTCAAGGAACCATCCCAGTATCAAGGCTGTGACTGAATAGTGCTGTATGGCTCCTGGTACCAGGGGCTGCAGTTTGAAGTAGTTTAGCACTCATAGCATCCTTATTTCCACACCTCCAGTGATGTAAGCAAACTTAGCACTTTGTCAGAGTCATCAATATATATCCTGATTTTCCTTGATTTTGAAACATTTCTCAGCAGAAACACACCAAGGCTATACTTGGTAGCCTATGTGTTGTCCACCATTTAGTATTAGTATTTTCTTATTCAGCTGTTCATTGTTTTCTATTCCATATTTTAGTAATACCGATTGTGTTATGTGACATGTTGTGTGGTGTATACGTAGCATGTTGTGCACTTGTGTTGCCATTGTGTGTGTGTGTGTGTGTGTGTGTGTGTGTGTCTGTGTGTGTGACCTTAGCCAACTCTGTCTACTGCCATGAGTAACAAGTTCATGCACTGTTGCAGACTCATGTGTACGTGCCACCTTACCATGTAGTGATAGGGAACCTTACATAATGCCTTAGTGTTGGCATTGTCTTGAGGTGTTTAGTTTGTAAAAGTAGATGACACTGTTGATTACTTCAAACTGTAGGAATGTTGTAGCTGTTGTCATGGTTACCACAAGATGTCTGCTCAAAGTGTGCCCCAGTCCAAGTCTGTCACAATGCATGCTGTTCCCTCAGTCCTTTAGCAATTCCAGCCCTTTTTCTACAATAATGAGTAGCAAGTGGTTGTGTTGTGTCATGTGTCATGTTTGTGTGGTGTACTTTACTGCACATGTGTCGCTCTTCCTCAATCTGTCTTCTCTGCAGGGATGTGGGAGGAACAGAAAAGTGAGTACTTGATGGTCTATGTCTAGTGCTAGCATCAATAGTTGTGTAGTCTCATACCCAGACCCAGTGTGCCATTGCGGCCCCTATAGGTTGGTCAATGCTATATTCCGCTTGACGGTGATTGCATATGTACGTAACAACTAATAAGTTGCAAGCACAATGATGTAATCTCATATCAGCGAGTCAAAGACAAGAGGCAAAGCAGAGTAGCTGAAGGATTTGTCACTGTCAGGTACTAACACAACAAATGCGCCTCTTCCAAATATGACTTCTCACATGGCAAGTAACTGAAGTGATTGCCGCTTGCTGTACTGTAGCCCAGCTTGACCTGACCTTCCCATGCGTATGGCACTACTACCTTTATTTCTGAGGAGTTGAGTGTTAGTAGCATATGTACTTCACTGGACCTTAAAGACATGGCAGCCGTACTGGGCTCCTTCAGTTACCCAAATGTCACTGTGTCAGCACCATGTTGTGCTTTCTAGCTGTGCTGTGATTGGCTGTCCAACATTCCAGATGGTACGTACGTCATAAGGTTGAGCAGAATGTAGTGTTGTTACCAGATCCACCTTTTGGGGGAGCAGCTCATGTGGGTATGGGTACGAGAGTACGAGAGTGTTAGTATTGTCTTGAGGTATTTAGTTTGCAAGAGTAGATGACACTGTTGACTACATCAAACTATAGGAATGTTGTAGCTGTTGTCATGGTTACCACAAGATGTATGCTCAAAGTATGCCCCAGTCCAAGTCTGTCACAATGCATGCTGTTCCCTCAGTCCTTTAGCAATTACTGCCCTTTGTCAACGATAATGAGTAGCAAGTGGTTGTGTTGTGTCATGTGTCATGTTTTAGTAATACCGCTTGTGTATGTGACTTGTTGTGTGGTGTATACATAGCATGTTGTGCACTTGTGTTGCCATTGTTGTTGCCATTGGCATATTGTGCCATTGTGTGTGTGTGTGTGTGTGTGTGTATGTGTGTGTGTGTGTGTGTGTGTGTGTGTGTGTGTGTGTGTGTGTGTGCGTGTGCATGTGCGTGTGTGTGTGCGTGTGCGTGTGCGTGTGCGTGTGTGTGTGTGTGTGTGTGTGTCACAATTCAGGTGTGACCTTAGCCAACTCTGTCTACTGCCATGAGTACCAAGTTCATGCACTGTTGCAGACTCATGTGTACGTGCCACCTTACCATGTAGTGATAGGGAACCTTACATAATGCCTTAGTGTTGGCATTGTCTTGAGGTATTTAGTTTGCAAGAGTAGATGACACTGTTGACTCCTTCAAACTGTAGGAATGTTGTAGCAGTTGTCATGGTTACCACAAGATGTATGCTCAAAGTGTGCCCCAGTCCAAGTCTGTCACAATGCATGCTGTTCCATCAGTCCTTTAGCAAGGATAGCCCTTAGTCATATAGCTGCTAGTGAACAATACACTCTAAACACCCTATAGCCACTACCGGGAGTGTTGATGTGGTCTAAAGCTGCCAACGATGAACTCTTCACTACGATCACCCTTTGGTACAGCGCTGACATTGGCCAACTTCCACGCACGACGAGCCATCCCACCATCAAGATTATTTCTTAATAGTGCTGTAATGGTTCCACTGATACCACGGGATGGAATTTGATGAAGTGAGGGCTTCTCAGCTGGCTCAGGCATCAGAAAGGGTTGGTTCTCTAATACCAGCTTCACAACAGGGTTGAAAACCTTGCCTTGGGCAAGGTTTTCAACCCTGTTGTGAAGCTGGTATTAGAGAACCAACCCTTTCTGATGGAATTTGATGTAGCTTACACTATGGCATCCAAACCAATGGGCTTAGTTACCTCCTGTGAGCAGCCTTAACGCCACATCTTCCTTTATTCATCTGAACTTTCGCACTTGATCACACACTGCACCACACTCACGTTCTCCTCATCAACTGTCTCCTGTACTAGTTCTACTCATATCAAGAATATATCTGCTAAACTCTCCATCATGATCATCTGTCACTATTTACCTGATTCTGTCTTCACTACCTCAACCCTGTGCAGTTTAATCTCCCCAATTGTCTGTTTAGGTCCTTCGAGGACTTCCTTGGATTCTTCCTCAGTTCTTCACTGGTCCTATCAAAGTACCTAATTCAAATTTTCTTATCTCAATTCTATAGTTACTGTATACTCTTTAAAGATTTGTCACCGACTGTGTCCAGAGAAATTCGTCACAATCAGAATTGGAATCTATACCTGTGTGTATATAGTTATGTCTGTACCAGGCAGTGCACATGTGTGCCTATTACTGTATATCATTTATTAGAAATGGAAGAAGATGGCCAAGGGTGACAAATATTTAGATTATTGCAACAAAATGTTAGAGTGGACGGCATAGCAGACTGTGTAATCAAGCTGGATCAGTGGTAAACAGAAGATCAATAATTACTGTATTCTGTGACATAATGATGTAATCCAACAAAATGGCTGGTCATCAAAGTTTTAAGTACATGGTCTAATGTTTTTGGGTATTTGGGTGACAAATATTTAGATTATCACAACAAAATATTAGAGCGGAAGGTGAAACCATGTAGCGCTTTGTTAGGGGCATTTCTCAAGACAAAATGGCAGGGGTTTGAGTTCACCATATGGACAGCAGTTTGAGCTCTATCACATTTACAAAGACTCCTGGGTGCCGTCAGTCAGCAAAGAATTTGTCTGCAACCAAGATCACTCCAATGAACCCGACATGCATGCTGTGGCTGTGTACGGAGACAAAGACTCAGGTGACGTACTTGGGTAATCATAAAAGCTCATGAAAAGACAACTATCAAGGAGCTAAGACTGTGGCACAATGGGAGGCCATCTTGTGACGAAATATTGGAATGCACTTCCTGTTTGGAGAATTATTAGAGTGATGTGACAAATATTAGAAAACAGGAAATTTGTTAGCAATTAGAATACATTAGGACAAGTTTGTAGCAGGTGTTGAATATTTGTAGTGATACTTTTTAGAGAGAATATGGTACAGTATGTACTATAATTTCTCACTACTGATCCCAGTTCTCTGCACTGTTTGTCTACTTTGCCTCCTTGCACTGGGGGGTCTTTCTCCTGACTCTGACACTCTTCAGTGTGATGTGGGAGTTCAACATCACAAAACCTACTCCTTCCAATCCTCCCACTTGCTATCAATGTCTTCCAAACCTCCATCCCTGACCATGGAACAGATGTTAAGCCCTACACAATCCGTTAGCTACATCACATATGCCTGTGGCCGTGATTTAACACAGACAGTGGCACGTTTCCCTGTGCCCTCTTTAGGATTGCATAGATTAAACAATGGTCACTCATTCACAGATCTCTACTACCAGACTGTGCAATCAAGCTGGATCAGTGGTATTCTGTGACATAATGATGTAATCCAACAAAATGGCTGTCCATCAAAATTTTAGGTACATGGTGTAATGTTTTCCTTTATCACCTGTGCAAGCACAGCTACATGTCAGAAGAAGGAAGACAGAAAGTGTTGCACAACATCTGTTAGTCCTAATAATCTCTGCACAGCCATTTTCATATACCTCCTGGGTAAGATGGCCATCGCTGCTGACACACTGGCAGCGCGTTATCAGTTATAACGATTGGGCCAATTTCCCTCTGAATAGTGGCTTCGGTGACCCCGCGTCAATTCTTCGATAGGCTTAAAATGACCACTAGGCCAAGCGCGCTAGACTAGCCTGAAAGCTATGAGTGAACTCTCCAGGGCCAGCCCCTTCCAGCGTACAGCCGTCACGCCGCACACTGCCATTTTATTGTTTCGCCGTCGTTTCCTCCCAGAGGACAGGGACATAAAGGGCTCCAAATCATCACTTGTACTGCAGCTAAGGCATTCCACTGCCTTTTTAGCAGATTCCGCCATTTCCGCCTTTCCGCCATTTCCACTGCCCCGTGTCATGTGACATGTTGTGTGGTGTATACTAAACATGTTGTGTACTTTACTGTATGTGTGTGTCAAGATTATTACTTTAATAGTGCTGTAATGGTTCCACTGATACCACGGGATGGAATTTGATGTAGCTTACACTATGGCATCCAAACCGATGGGCTTAGTTACCTCCAGTGAGCAGCCTTAACGCCACATCTTCCTTTATTCATCTGAACTTTCACACTTGATCACACACTGCACCACACTCACGTTCTCCTCATCAACTGTCTCCTGTACTAGTTCTACTCATATCAAGAATATATCTGCTAAACTCTCCATCATGATCATCTGTCACTATTTACCTGATTCTGTCTTCACTACCTCAACCCTGTGCAATTTAATCTCCCCAATTGTCTGTTTAGGTCCTTCGAGGACTTCCTTGGATTCTTCCTCAGTTCTTCACTGGTCCTATCAAAGTACCTAATTCAAATTTTCTTATCTCAATTCTATAGTTACTGTATTCTCTTTATAGATTTGTCACCGAGAAATTCGTCACTTCGTCACAATCAGAATTGGAGTCTATACCTGTGTGTATATAGTTATGTCTATACCAGGCAGTGCACATGTGTGCCTATTATATCATTTATTAGAAATGGAAGAAGATGGCCGAGGGTGACAAATATTTAGATTATTGCAACAAAATATTAGAGCGAAGGTTAAACCATGGAGTGCTTTTGTTAGGGGCATTTCTCGAGACAAAATGGCAGGGGTTTGAGTTCACCATATGGACAGCAGTTTGAGCCCTATCACATTTACAAAGACTCCTGGGTGCCGTCAGTCGGCAAAGAATTTATCTGCTACCAAAACAGGCTGTGTATGGAGGCAAGATTTAGGTGTCATACTTGGAAGTACATGAGAAGACAACTAGCAAAGAGCAAAGACTGTGACACAATGAGAGGCAATCTTGTGATGAAATATTGCAATGCACTTCCTGTCTGGCAAATTATTAGAGTGATGTGACGAATTTTAGAAAACAGGAAATTTGTTAGCAGTTAGAATTCATTTGGACAGGTTTCTAGCAGGTGACGAATATTTGTAGTGATGAATGTTTAGAGAGAATATAGTATAACTTTCTGTCCCATGTTTCTCACTACTGATCCCAGTTCTCTGCACTGTTTGTCTACTTTGCCTCCTTGCACTGGTGGGTCTTTCTCCTGACTCTGACACTCTTCACATGTGACATGGGAGTTCAACATCACAAAACCTGCTCCTTCCAATCCTCCCACTTGTTATCAATGTCTTCCAAGCCTCCATCTCTGACCATGGAGCAGATGTTAAGCCCTCCGCAATCTCAGCTACATCACATATGCCTGTGGCCGTGATTTCACACAGACAGTGGTACGTTTCCCTGTACCCTCTTTAGGATTGCATAGATTAAACAATGGTCACTCATTCATGCACAGATCTCTACTACCAGATGGTGTAATCAAGCTGGATCAGTGGTAAACAGAAGATCAATTGTATTCTGTGACAATGATGTAATCCAACAAAATCGCTGTCCATCAAAGTTTTAAGTACGTAGTCTAATATTTTCTTTATCACCTGTGCAAGTTAGCTACATACATGTCAGAAGAAGGAAGACAGAAAGTGTCGCACAACATCTCTTAGTCCTAATACACCAGAAGAGAAAGGCTGCACAAGGTCCATCCCTAAGAAATTTTCGGTGATGTTTGCAATGGCTCCTACACTTTGTGGTGGTTTCTCTGTTGTATAGGCTTTCAGACAGCCTTCAGATATACATTATGTAGGCACTCAATTGCCAATAAACCACTGTAGCCTCAACTCAGTGGGGTAAGAGTTCTTCAGTGTGCTTTTCAACTGAAAGGCTGCAAAGTCAAAGCTATTGAAAGATAATAAGAATCACCCACTTGTTCTGCTATTCCTCTCTACTGTCCAATAACCTACTCATATGGATAGCCTCATTCCTTTACTTGCCTCTTCAGCTTCAAACCTGAAGTGCATCACTAATTCACCGTGTCTTACACACCATCACTAGAAAAAGTGCCATGAGCACTGATTGGTGTAGTCAGTCCAGTTGCTATAGTCTACACACACCACACATACAAATAGTGAAGTATATACCATCTTCAATACATGCTCCACTATTGCACTGCTCCTTTTAGGATCGTATTGGCTACCTGTATACCGACAATCCCTTGAGTATGGCTCGGTGTCAGTGGAAGTAACACAGTGCATTTTCAGTGGGTCCTCAGCAGTGGGGAAGTCCTCCCTGAAGCACCTCCTGGTGCACAACACACCCAAGGCAGTCAAGACAAGCACTGCTGTGGTGGACACACCAGAGGTGATCCATGTTTCATCCGAGCAATACGCAGTAGAGGAAGGCGCCTCTGCATGGCAGCTGGTTGGTGATGATGTCATGGGGAAATCTTTGTATGAGTGTATCAAAAGCAAATCATACGAGGGTTCAGAACTGCCCCAAGAGCATGATTCAGTGGTCGTCAGTGCAGAGGATGAAAGTGATTGTAGCAGCAGTGACAGTGACAGTGACATTGAGGATTTTAGAGACAGTAACAGTGAGGATGCGGCTATTGACAGCTCTGACGTGCTGTTTACACATGGTCAGAGACTAGGATGTGAGAGTATCAAGCTGAATGGTGCCTCTTTCATCTACCTCCTCGACACAGGTGGTCAGCCATCTTTTCAGGATGCCCTCCCCCTCCTCCTGGATACCCCCTGTACATACATCCAGGTGTTCAATGCAGCCCGTGACCTGGATCAGCCTGTCCCCATCACGTACCGCCCTGATGACCACACAGAGGAGGTCCTTTCACCCAGTGCTGAGACGGGATGGGAAATGATGCTACGCTCCTTCTCCAGCATGCAGACCATGGCCCACAAGTGCTCCAAAGAGCTGGCCTCATTTCAGCAGGAGGGAAGTCAGTTATCACAGCTGCGCATTTTTGTTGTAGGCACATTCAAGGATCAGCTGGTCGAGGAAGGCAGGCTCAAGAAGGCTACCCAGGATATCAGCAAGCACTTGACAGCGTTGGAGCACAAGCCATACTATCCCTGCATCGTACTGAATAAAGGGCAGCCATTTTACCTCATCGACAACACAACAGTGAAAGAAGACAAAGGGGCCTGCATCAACAGCCTGCGTGGAAAGCTCTCCAGCAAACGGTCTTCTTTGAAGATTAAGGTACCACTGAGGTGGTACATCTGCAAGCAATGCACCCAGGTCTACCCAAAGAAGTTCTTTAGGTTTCAAGACCTGAAGACCTTCTGCCTGAAGCACAATTTCATTTATGGGAATAGTGCAGATGAGCAGTTTCGCTCCCTGCTGAAGTTGTTCTCCCTCCTTGGCTTCTACTCATTCTTTGACCTCAAAGATGTCCCAGATGAGGCCAATTACATCTGCACCGACAAAGGGGTGTTGCTGAAGGAGGTGTCAAAATTGTTGGCTGTTCAGTTTCATGCAGACCCGGATAGTCAAGCTGTGAAGGCCTTTAAGCAATATGGCATCATCTCCAATGATACAGAGATCTTTGAGGAGTTACAAATCACAGAGGAGGTAGACCGAAGTTGGCTCCTTGCAGCTCTGGAGCACGTAGGGCTGGTGGCACGCTATGCATCAGCCCCCAATCACTCCCCCTCCTACTTCATGCCAATAGCCCTCCCTCAAGGGAAGACAAAGCTGCCAGACTGCAGCACTATGACCCCCCTCTGTGTCACCTTCACATTCCATTCCCCCAACAACCCCTTGGTCTACACAGACCTCCACCGAGGGATCTTTTGCCGACTGGCAGTGGAGCTCAGCAAAGGACCATGGAGACCCATTCCACAGGAAAGTGATCGTACCACAGTCAAATTCCACTCAGAGAACTTTGAACTGTACCTCACAGAAGCCCCTGGATTCATCAGCCTCACTCCTGTCCTGGTGGAGGAGTTGGAGGGGAAGGAGCCACTAGCAGAACTGCACAAGCTGTGCAGACAATTATATGACACACTTCACAAGAGCATCATTCCCTCAGCTGAGGATGTACTAGGAGACCAGTTCAGCCAGACAACTGAGATCGTATTTGGGTTCAAGTGTGACTGTAGGAAGGTGCCCCATCTGGCCACCCCGATGTCATCAAAGGCAAAGACCCTGATCTGCCAAGCCACGGACCAGCGGAGGAAAAGCCTAAACCGGGAGCGAATATGGTTCATTCCAGTGGCAAATGTTGAGGTAAATACCTAAAGTTTGTTTCAGTTGACTGTAACTTAGACCTTACCTGTTTAGTTCTTTGTTAAGCGAATTGCTCAAAGTAGCCCTATTCAGCGCTGATACATGCCAGAGTAGCTCACTAAGAGTCCATTACTTCTGGTTGTGTACGTATGTGTCCTGCATACTATGTGATGTCACTCTGTCCCTACCACAGCTTGTGGAGGTAGATGATGGTAGCATGTGGGTCATGGAGGAGACAACTGGTGGTTCTTCCAGTGGTCCACCTAAAACGGGGCACAAGCGGCAGAAAGTGCATGCTCTGCAGTCCACAGTGTGCTCTTCAGAGAGGAGTGCCAAGCCACCAAGATTGACTGGTATGGTATACTTGATACTTTGTGTGATACAGTGACTCACACACACTACATACAATACACAGTTACCTGTCTAGTGTTGTGAGGAACATGTTTGCTGGCTATGCCCCCACCTCCCTCTATGTGGCCATGGCAGTGGGCTTCTATCTTGTCAAGTGACTGTGTTCACAGCTGATGTGTGTAGTGTACAATCGTAGGCTTGTTGTGTAGGAGCTGTGGGTGATATTGCATTGTGTACGTGAGACGCTCAAAGTGTGTATGGGTACGTGTTTGGATGCATACAGTCAGTACAGTGTATTCCACTTCTCCTCTTCTCACCTCTACACCTGCAGATTCACCACAGAGTGAGACAGTGAGTGGTGATGATGTGATGGACAACATCTTGTCACAGAAAGTGTACGGTGAGTTAGTTGTCATTTGTGTCACCTGCGTGGAATGTGAGTGAGTGTGTGAGATGTGGAGCTCCTTACTTTGAAACGAGATCCACCATTTTAAAGCAAGATCACTTGCCTTGGGTCAACGTCGTCCCTGTACAACATTCACAGTGTACTTACAGCTTCTG
This sequence comes from Ianthella basta, assembly GCA_964019415.1. NCBI lineage: Eukaryota > Metazoa > Porifera > Demospongiae > Verongiida > Ianthellidae > Ianthella > Ianthella basta. Next base: position 8,125,411 of record OZ025873.1, on the reverse strand, counting down.
TCTGATACATTCCGATTCCCATTCCCAATTTTTCTCTTTGGAAAACTAAGCTACCGCCTTGAAGCAGCCGTGTGGACTGAACAGTCAGGCACTTAGTTCTGCACTCAGATCCTCTTATTACTGGTTGTATTAGCTGCTGCAAGTCTAGCCGTCTACAAGAGGTGCTAATATCTACACGGTTGCAACGACAATGGAGGCAGGGAGTGTGTGGCAGCACTAACCCACTGACAGCCTCGTGTCTATGGTTATACAAGGTAAAGGAAAGAAGCGACAATGAGCTCTGGTAGGTCAGTCACCCTGTATGAATGTGTCCATCAGTATTGAAGTTTCAATTGGTGTAGTTTCTTCTTTATCATCTCGTGCAAGAGATCAAAGTAGGGACTAGTAGTAGTGTGTGTCTGTGTGTGGGGGGGTGACCAGGTGTGAGGCGAGCCGAACTATTTTTTAATGCAGTCATATATACACAGATGGGAATGGGAGTCAATCCTTCATTGCCTGTACTGTAGAAGCTGCTGAGAGGAAGAGCTGCAATGTCTATACTAAGTGAGAAGCGTAGAACCATCATACCGTATCCACTGTACTGTTGATGGAAGGGGGAAGGAGAGCTAGGTATCTGATACCTTGTCATAGTGTGCTCAGTTGTTGTATCATTCCTTCTTTACAATAATTACATTATCAGCTGCAGACATTCTCAAGAAACACGAGAAAGAGTTCTTTCGAGTCGTCAATGCCAAAGTTGGCCTGCGTACACTGATTCGTACAGGCGTCATTACAGAGGATGTCAGGGCGGAAATTGAGAAATCGAATAGCAAAGATGCACAGGAGATTTTGTACGACCACTTGAAACGTCACGCCAATGTGGACAGTCTGAAGGAATTTTGTGAAGTGGCTATTGATGCAGAAGGCCATCCCAATATGCAGGATTTTGGGGAGAAGATAAAGGCAGAGCTATCACCAGGAGGTTGGTATTTGTGAGTGCTTGTGTGTGTGTGTGTGTGTGTGTGTGTGTGTGTGTGCATGCATGTGTGTGCACATGTGTGCGTGCGTGCGTGTGTGCATGCATGTGCCTGTCTGTGCATGAGTGTAATAGCAGTTAGTGCACATTGGTAGTTGAACAGTTTGGTTGACATAATACTTACAACAAACAGCTACATATAATTGCTACCAAACAACTCCCCTCCATGCCAGCAGTATATACAGCCCTACCATGTATGTAAGACATAAGAGTTGGGTACAGTTAGGGGATACTGATGGATGGTGTTAATCCTGATTTTCCAGACTGAGTCCGTTATATGGAATGAGGTGTTAACAGTAAACTGTACCATATATAAAGCTATTCTGACTGTGTGTTCTCTATATGGTTTGTACATGTATCCTTTGTACGTTATTCTTTATTCTTTATTCTATTATTGTACCGTATATTAAGCTATCTTGACTGTATGTTTTCTGCATGTACTGTAGATGTATCCTTTGTATGCTATTCTTTACATCTACCTGTAGAAATCCCTGCCAATCAGCAAACTGCTGCTATGCACCCTGAGCCAACCTTCTGATCCAGGTTAGCTTACATAACATGAACCATGTGGGTTTAACACGTTTTGTCCGTTTCTATGGCCATACATGTAACTGCTTGTGATTTATGCCTAACTTTACTGTTTAGTCACACGCAACATCACATCCGGTGCTTATCCTTCCCAACTCTGTCTGGTGGGACGGCAAATGCTATTTTACTGGGTTTGTTGACAACTATGATTCTTATTTTATGGAATGATTGTTGCTGCATCTTTAGCATAAAACCAAAGTGCATGGTTTGGGGATTAATGTTCACAGCAAGTATGATTCATTTCGATGTGATCTATCAAATTAACAGGAGAAAAGTAAGGCGGGCACAAAACCATAGTTGTTTGATTAGAACATACCGTATCACACATCTAACATTTTACATAGTAAACTGGTCCATGGAAGTTTAAATCACTACATGACCTTTGTCTGCATTTCCTGTCATTTATACTGTATTCCGGCTGTCACTGCAGTTCCCATGAGTCCCTGGAATGATGGTGCATTAGTTGCCCTGAAAGGAAAGCTCATGCTCAATGTGATGACGTCCACTGGGCTCAATAACATGCTGGAGAAACCGGCCGGTGGTTTCATGGACCGAGCTGAAGCACAGTCAGTAACACGTTTGCAGGGTGATGGACCACAGATGGAACGATTAATTGAGATCTTGCGTGGGAAGGGAGACAAAGAGTTTGACATCTTCTGTGACATGCTGCAAAAGAGCAACAACAGCCTGTGGGCAAGTGAACTAAAGAAAGAGGCTCTGAGGCGCAAGGGACAGTAGAATTGAGATGTTAGCTACATGCCTATTAACCGTGCATAGTTTTGTAAATTAGTACATAGTTTTGAAATTTTTCGAAGAACAGAGTATTTTGTTGCCCACTTAAAGTTTGTACATATTATATGCTTTGTTATAATGATTTTGTTTAAAGTATTAAGTATTTGCAATTGTCTCCATGTAGCTAGCTAGCTGGCTAGCTAGACGCTTCCAATTTAAGTGCATGCAGCTCGCTGTCTCCGCCTAGGGCGTTAATTTAAGCCACGTGTGGAGAGCTAGCCCTTGGCGAAACGAGCTACTCTGAAAGTGAAAGTGCCTGCTATCCAAATGGTGACCATTATAAGAACTATATCGATAAGCCCTTCGCTGCTGCATGCATGGGCCGCGTACCGGTGTGCGAGTCAGACGGCGAGTGCACACACTTAGAATTCGATCCTTCGTCCCCACAGATGTTACTGTGATCTCCTGTATCGGCACCGCACTATTCCACCGAGTGAGGATTGAGAGGAGAATCCGACAATGGCCCCGGGTGAGCACTAGTGTGTGTAGAAGATGTGCTGTAGGTTGTGGTGTGTGGTACCTGTACTGTTGGAGAACGGTCTCCTGTGCCTGCATCCTTTAGTAAGTGTAGACACTCTAGTGCCTTAGCCCAAGACGAACCACTACTTGTTCACACTCATGAGCTCAGTATGCAGGTCCACAGTGACGTCATACACCTGTCTCCAGTGGTAACTGCAGTAGAAGAGAGACACGTTATAGTATTCCTCTCATAAGTGGTACCATTTGATACATCTGCTGCTATGTCCAGTTCTCAGTACAATAGGAGTACATAATGACTGCTCCTAGCTCCTGCAGTAGAGGGACCTGACATGCACACACAGTCAGTGCAACCTTTGTCACCTAGCTCCACCTTGTGATGGCCCTTGAGTGTGTGTCAGGTGTGAGAGTGTCATTTTACTTGTGCAGCTACTAGCGACAACTCGGAGGATTAACTTGGAGGCAATGGGCTGTCTGTTTGCAGACCAATCAAATTACGAGAAATGCTAACTGTTGCAACACTTGTAGCAGACATGTCACAAGAGTCAATAAAATCATGCAAAACTTGACATATGATATACAGAGGTGTCAGAGTCCCTATCTCTAGCAGGAAGGTCGGCTGCATCTAACCATAGTTGATTGGGGTGGGGGTGGGGGGAGGGGACAACTCTTGGAAGCTTACATTATTGCTGAGGAGTGGTTTTGTGAGGGAACAAGGTGTGTGTGTGTAGTAATACGTGAGGTTGTACATGCGATGTGTGTTTTGTGTTTATGTGGGCTTTACACATGCATGTAAACTGGTCCTTGGAAGATCAGTTTACCACATAAGACGATGATGTATTCATGGATTACTGTGAACACGTTATGACCAGATCAAACAGTCTTCAATGGTACGCAATGATTGTTGACATGTGACAGAAATGGATACATTACATGACATTGTTTGGTTCTTTCCACTTGCAGGAGAGACTGCTCCACCACCACCTATCCTAGCACAACCACAGCCTACCCCTGAGGAAAGTGCCCCCCCCCCATGTTCCCCTCTTTACAGTATTGCATCACAGCTATTGGCTTTGATCTATTCAAGTGTTGTATTTGTGGTTGATGTATTTCGAAAGTTTAGCTTTACAATCCAAGACTTGTGTGTGTGTGTGAGCTGTGGGAAGTGGGAGGGTGAGAGCAGTGTCCCCCTCACCTGTCCCCCTCACCTCTCCCCACCTGCCCCCACCCCACCTGTCCCCATATCCCTCTGTCCCTCCCTTACCCCCCCCCCCCCCCCCCACCTGTCCCCCCCATCCCCCCCAGCTGTCCCTGTCACGTGATCCGCCCACTTGTTCCCACACTAGTCATATGGTATAGGCATGTATACTGTTGTGTGCTCGTGTGTATATGTAATTGTGTGTGTCTGTGCACTTGCATTATCACACACTCCTCCCTTCGCCTCTTTGCAGTTCGAAGTGCTCCTTGACCTTTGCGAGCAGTCCTTGCTGTTACAGACTCAAGGTGGCCGAAGATGAGCCGTGGTACTATGTGTCCGAGGCCAGCAGGAATAGGGTAAGATGTGCTCATTGCACTCATAGCTGCTCCATTGAATGATGGGAGTTATCTGTGTTGCTTATGTGACTTTCCTACCTATGTGTGTGTATGTGTGTGTGTGTGTGTGTGTGTGTGTGTGTGTGTGTGTGTGTGTGTGTGTGTGTGTGTGTGTGTGTGTGTGTGTGTGTGTGTGTGTGTGTGTGTGTGTGTGTGTGTGTGTGTGTGTGTGTGTGTGTGTGTGTGTGTGTGTGTGTGTGCGTGCTGTCCCCCTCACCTGTCCCCCTGACCCCCTGTCCCCCCACCTGTCAACCACACCTGTTACCCCACAAGTCCCCATGTTCCACCCCACCTGTCCTTCTCACCTGTCCCTCCCACCTGTCCTTCTCACCTGTTCCCTTCACCTGTCCCCCTCACCTGTCCCCCCACCTGTCCCCCACCTGTCCCCCCACCTGTCCCCCCCACCTGTCTCCCCCACCTGTCCCCCACCTGTCCCCCCGCCTGTCCCTCCCACCTGTCCCCCTCACCTGTCCCCCACACCTGTCTCCCCCCGCCTGTCCCCCCCACCTGTTCCCCCCCACCTGACCCCCTTACCTGTCCCCCTCACCTGTCCCCCTGTCCCCTTTCCCACCAACCTGTCCCCCTCACCTGTCCCCCCCACCTGTCCCCCCCTACCTGTCTCCCCCCCACCTTTCCCCCCCACCTTTCCCCCCCACCTGTCCCCCTCACCTGTCTCCCCCCACCTGTCCCCCCCACCTGTCCCCCTCACCCGTCCCCCCCACCTGTCCCCCACCTGTCCCCCTCACCTGTTCCCCTCACCTGTCCCCCTCGCCTGTCCCCCTCGCCTGTCCCTCTACCTGTCCCCACACTAGTCATCTGGCATAGGTTTGCATACATTGCACAACATTCTGTGTCACAAGGCTCTCCATACATCCTCCCTACTGTCAGGAAGCTGACACCCTCTCCCACACTCCACCATCCACTAGACAGTCTCATGTGACTAACAGTCCAGCACACCATTTTTAACTATTTTCTGGACAGAGCACTGCTGTCCCCCTTACCTGTCCCCTCACCTATCCTCCCTGTCTCACCCCCCTGGTTCCCCCACCTGTCCGCCAACCCACCTGTCGCCTGCATGTCCCACCCACCTGTCCCCCTTTCCTCCCAGCAGTCCCCCCACCTGCACTCCCACACTAATCATGTGGCATAGGCTTGCATGCATTACATTCTGTGTCACAAGGCTCTCCATGCATCCTCCCTACTGTGCTGCGCAAAGGAAGCTGACACCCTCTCCCACACTCCACCATCCACTAGCCAGTCCTCTCATGACTAGCAGTCCAGCACACACTGAAGGGCACATAATGTGTGTGTGGATACCTTACATTCCTCCTCTTCTCACCTCTACACCTGCAGATTCACCACAGAGTGAGACAGTGAGTGGTGATGATGTGAAGGACAACATCTTGTCATCAGGTTACCTTCCAATGCTGCCATATGATCCAGAGTATGTCTGTGTTGTAGTCTGTGAGCCGTCCTTGTGTGTGGTACTGTCACCTCCCCCTCCCTCCGCCCCCACAGACATTGACGAGTGCAAGGATGGCAAATCCTTGTTCAGATAACCAGGAGTGTCTAAACACAGTTGGCAGTTATGTCTGTCGCTGTAAGTCAGGCTACCAAAGCAATGGGACGACTTGCGAGGGTATGTGGAAATGTGGGCAGTGTGAGAGTGGCACGTGTAATGCTGTTTGATGAAAATGGACTATTACACATGCACGCATGCATGCACACACCTCCCTCTTCCCTCCCTCTCCCTCAGACATTGACGAGTGTGCTCATAGCTCCCTCCACCACTAAGATAAAGGCTCATGTTGATGGCTCCTCTGTGAGTGTGTGTGTGTGTGTGTGTGTGTGTGTGTGTGTGTGTGTGTGTGTGTGTGTGTGTGTGTGTGTGTGTGTGTGTGTGTGTGTGTGTGTGTGTGTGTGTGTGTGTGTGTGTGTGTGTGTGTGTGTGTGTGTGTGTGTGTGTGTGTTCGGTTTGTGTGTGAGTGTGTGTGTGTGTGTGTGCATGTTTGTGTATTTAAAAGTCACTTTAGTTTGCAATGTCATGTGCTACTGGTTACCCTCCTGCACTTCCCCAGAGGCACCCTGGGGACCACACTGGACGGCTGCACCACTTGCCAGTGCAGGGTGAGTACTGGTTTGTATGTTGACCTGTTGTTCTACCCTACACTTTGCACTGTTGGGACTTGCAGTAACTACACACTATACTGTACATAGATGAACACCATTTTGGTACACTGGTTATTCAGTAGTCCCTCGCTCTCTCTTCTGCTCCTCTTGGTACTCATGCGTTCATGTTGTATGCTTGTCATTAAATCACACTCTCTTCCCTCCCTGTCTGTCTCTCCCTCCCTTCTTCTCCCTCTCTCTCCCTCTCCCTCCCTCCCTCCCTCTCTCCCTCCCTCTCTCCCTCTCCCTCCCTCACTCCCTCCCTCCCTCCCTCTCTCTCCCTCCCTCCCTCCCTTGCCCCTTCCCCTTCCACAGGGGAATGGTACCCTCAAGTGCTTCAATATGACTTGTCCCAGCATTGACAGCTGCCCTGAGTACCTGAGGCACACTCCAGATGGTGTCTGCTGCCCCACGTGCAAGATACCCACCTGCAATGAACAATGACAGCCAGTGAATGTTACCATTGACAACGGTTGTGTAGAGTGCTCCTGTGATGTAAGTGACAAGTGTGACTGAGTTTTGGTGGCCTAATACATTCCCACTTCGAATGTCTTCAATTGTACATTTCCACTTAAATTATCCTGCAAGTAGTTTAGTAGCCATAGTCTTAAACCCATTTGCTTCATGTTAATGTATCCCACTCCACTTCATCGATCATCTCTCCTTCTTTGCAGAATGGAAAATGGACTTGTGGGTCTCCCAAAACTTGCCCCGATCTGAGCTGTGCCAATGAAGAGAGAATGTACGAACTTGGACAGTGCTGCCCAAAGTGTAGATCTCTCACAGAATTGGAGGGGGCTTCATGTCTCTAAGACACCTTCTGATGAACACATCAATATTGACCTCTCCCTCACTGGCAAACAGTGTTTTATATTTGTAGCATACACCCGTATGTGGCCATGCCACATTATGGCACACAATGACTTGTGTTACATTATTATACCATTTGGTGAGCTCGTGTATGCATGCATGGATATTGTATTATTACTCCTCTTTCACATCACGTAAAGAATCGAATTTGGTGCATGGGCTTTCCTGCTCCGTGCAGCACGTGCTGGCATGTCATATATACACCAGCTGCAGACTGCATGTATGACAGTGCATCATCTGCTGGCACGTGTATATGCCCATGCACAAACATGTGCATATAAGCCAGGAAGGTGCACACTGACTCATGTGGACATGCTGACTGTGACGTGTGTGTGTGTGTGTGTGTGTGTTGTGTGTGTGTGTGTGTGTGTGTGTCATTCAGCGTAACTGAAATCATGCTGCATATGATTTAATTACAGCATGTCCCAAAAATCGATCATCTTGTACTGTACTCACTTTAATCATTTTATATTGTTTGGTCGCCCACTTGTAAATTATATTCTATTTGAATGTTGCAGTCAAAACTATTGTATTTTACGTTCTATTTGAATCAGTATGACATTAATTGTACACTAATCATGTTTGTATTCACCATGGCGTGCACATCCATTATTGTAGTGCATATCATTACACAAGTGTTTGCACCTCAAGAGGCGTCTGGTACGTTATACATACATTTGAACATTGAAGCTACAGCTGGTGAATCATTGCATGAAGCTTAAGGTACAATAAGTCTGTCCAGAATCAGCTAGCAGGGAGTCACCTGTACAAGGTATTTGGTGCTGTCAGTGCACGGCTGTGACCAGTAGAACATGGCAGTGTACCTCCGACAGCACACACCCAGCCCCACCACAGTGGACTTGACGGCCTCCACCATCACCTGCACCTCACTGTCTCCAACATGAGGCATGCTTAGGAGGGAAGGGGTCCACGGACTAGGGCAAAGGTCACCTCCAACCCTAGGGAGAAGATGAAAGACAAGGAATGAACACTGAACACTATCTGCTGTAACAATAAAATCTTATTAGCAGTTGTCCAAACATTGGATCACTTGTAGCTGTCCCTGTACAATAGCATGCAGTGAAACAAGTACAAATTGGTACAAGTCGTACCACAAACAGCTGCAAATGACCCAAAGGCTAGCCGGCTGTTAAATAAGAGTCTAACATGTTACAAGAGCTGGTGTTACTGCCAGTTGTGATATTCAACACTGACTGCATAGAGAGGGAGTAAGCAATGTGGGCAGTGCACGCAAGGTCTTGTGGTGGTCCTGCACTAACTCCTACAGATCTCTTGCTATATACTTCTCACTGTAGCCTACAGAGCTCAACACTTAACCACTCTCCTTTGGAGAGGTGCAAATTGTCCATGTGTAATCAACAGCCCACCACATGCCACCACTGACTACTTCTTTCACTGTCTACTCATCTACATGGCTGCAGTACTGTGCTATAGTCTTACACAGGAGAAAAGAGCACATCCCCTCAGTGTACAGCTGCGCTGCATAATCAATACAGCCCATCACACAAGACTAGTCACAGCTATGGTACAGGACTACTGGCTCCTCTCCTGTCACTGCTGATCTCATGAGAGAACAGATGCACTGTGTTCTACCATACATTGGAGAAGTGCATACACTGGCATAGGACTCTACTGACATTTGTCATACGTTAATTGTAGAACCACTCAACTGTGACAACAAACAATCAGTGGACACTTGGTACTCATTCACTGACCTGTAGGTCCCCAAGCAACAATGGATTGAAGATCACTTGACACGTGTTCACTGGTAGGTCAAGTAGGAATGGCACATTGCCATCGTTCTCTGTCAGTCCTTCCAAGATCTCCAGTCCTCTGACAATCTTGTGGTGGTCTTGTGACGTGACCATAAAGTGGACAGTTTCGATTAACTCCACACTCAGCCTGTACCTCTCCTCGTGGTTCAGTACCACCTACATCATTGAGAGTACCACATGATACACACACAGTGCATGCATACAGTGTGCACACAGGACACACATAGAGCACACACAACAAGACAACTAGTGCACATACACATAGAGCACGTACATACCCTGCACAATTATGGAGAGCAATGGAGGAAGTAGTTTTATGCATGTTTTACAAGGTACATGTGAGATTATTGCATCAGCTAAAAGTGATTATGGTAGTCAAGTGTAGCGGCAATGAAGGAGAGTGGAACACAACACTTTCATGGAGGCTCTGCACTCACTGGATAGAACTGGACTAGACTGGAGCATTGGATTACTCACTGATGGAATACATGCACAGTGGGTAAGGCTGCATGCTATCTTACTATAACTGATGCACAAGATCCCTGTTTGTTTGTTTGTTATACAAATCTGCACCGCTGAGAGGATGGTCTAATGAACTCGCCATGCCAGTTCGGGGACTGAGGGGCTGTGTTCTTAGGGGATCAGTATCTTGCCCATTAACCCAACAAACAGGACACACCAGCTCATCTCACTCAGTTTACACAACACTTCTGCATTTGCATCAACCCCACCCAATGAGGAACCAGCTGCAGTTGTTTGTGCCTCCTAGTAACACCAGCCTATCCTTCCTTATGCACATTGCCATTATTATTGGGCTGTGCTATAGTTGAGCTGGAACTAATCAACTGATCCAGTTCCAGCTGTGCTCACTGCCAGAACACTTCCTGTGCCTTCCCATTACATTGCAGGTTACAATAAACATGTGCTCTACTTCTACTTTACGTTCACCCCACTGTGTCAGATAGTCACACATCTGCCAACCTCAGGGTGTACAGAATAAATGCACAGACAACAACAGACAGGTATGTCATCTATTAGACTTTGACATCTAACAAACAGGCCCACACCCACCCTCGTGTACCACACTTCAGGTCAAAAGGCCCTCATGGAACAGCCATTGTGTGTGCAGCTGAAAGTGGGCTTACTATCCAGCTACCACAATATACCAGACCTCAGATTGAGACAGGTCAGATCGGGCAATGTAAACAAACACCCTCAATTACTGGGTTAACTGGAGCAACTCTGGAAGAGGTAATGTAAACAGACTCCCCCACTCTCCTTTTAGGGATAGGTAACTAAGACAGGTTAGGAGGGGCAAGCAAACACACTCCCCACTTCCTTTTGCCAGGTCAGACTAGGTACACACAACACAACCATGTGCACACATACACACACACAGTGTCCCTTACTTGAGGTAGTAGTTCCTCAGCAGGTAGCCAGCCCTCAGCATGTGGTTGTACGTGAGGTCGGGGTTCAAGGTGCGAGCGGTGTAGGTCCATTTCCTGCTCTCAGTAATCTGTTGGGTCGTGTACAGGAAACTAGTGAATCACTGAACACTCCTCACTGGTGGTAGACAGTCAGTGAATGTTGTGATGGAGACAAGATAGGAAGGCTAGGCACACACACAGACAAAGATGTACACCACACATACATAGACGCTGACCCACAAAAGCACAATGTCATACACATGTACACACACACACACACACACACACACACACACAACACACACACACACACTACGCACACCACCACACACACCCATACCCACATCCACCCACCCACCCACCCACACACACACACACACACACACACACACACACACACACACACACACACACACACACACACACACACACATGCACACACACACACACACACACACACACACACGCACGCACACACACACACACACACACACATGCACACACACACACACACACACACGCACACACACCACACACACCACACAGGCACACGCACACACACACACACCACACACACACACACACACACACACACACACACACACACACACACACACACACACACACACACACACACACACAGACACACACACGCACACACACACACACACACACACACACACACACCACACACACCACACAGGCACACGCACACACACACACACCACACACACACACACACACACACACACACACGCACACACACACACACACCACACAGGCACACGCACACACACACACCACACACACACGCACACACACACACGCACACACACACACACCACACACACACACACACACACACACACACACACACACACACACACACACACACACCACACACACAGACACACACACACACACACACACACACACACACACACATACACACACACACACACCTTCTTGTATCCTCCCTGTCCCTGCACATACTTGTGGAAATCAAACAGGTCTACCAACCTCCCAGACACCATTGGCTGACGGCGAATGGGAGTCCTGACCAACACAACACAACACATTATGACACCACAGTACTACCACACACACACACACACTGGGTGACTACATGCCATTCTAACACACTACACAATGCATAAAGAAGGCTGAAATACGTACAACACAAGGAGTGTCCATCCAACCAAGAAGAACTGGTACAAACAGAAGCACACACATGACACACTGCTGCCTGACCTGTTTAGCATCACTGAATTGTCCTTAGCTATCACATAACTATGGCAAAAGGACACATTATACACAAATACCATGTTTCTCTTTCCACCGTCCCTAAGGACCCTTCCATCTGACCTATTCGCACCTACAGACATTTCACGGCCTTTAATTAGCCGGGTAGGCGTGGCTATTCAAACGTTACGTCAATTCTTGCTAAATTACGACGCCACTTCGCCGCTAAAATCATTCGCAACAACTCGGCTCCATCTCTGGACCGGTCTATGTTGTTACGGCCGTCCCAGTCCGCTGAAAGCGTCGAACGCCCATTAAATGAAGAAATCAAATCACACATTCACCACCACTCAAAGCCACTCACCCTAACTGCTCGTGCAACGAGTACAGACGCTGAAAGAAGTCACGACGCTCTGGGTCTTCGCTCACTGACGAAGACGGCTGTGTTGTATCGTCCATTCCGCTCATCTTCGGCCATCAGTACCTCGAGATGAGGTCAGGAAAGCTAGGAACACAATACAGGGAGGCTGGAGGGCCGGGAGGTCCAGGCAGCGCGTTGCGTGTACACTTTCTATGCTTCATTAAGATGCCGCCATTTTCCCGCGTGAAGGGGCGGGGTTAGTCCCCAACAGTTCAAAATGGTCGCCACACAAGTCGATTGTCGAGTCCTCCGTAGACATTATGTAATGTATGTCACATCAGTTATTGTAAACAGATTCTCTTCACTGCTCTTGTGGCATAGTACTGTTGTCCTTGTATTCCCTCACCTTACCACCCTTCTTGATTGTGACATGACAATTTGAATGTGTATAATCAAATCTGGAAGGGTATGGCAGTAAAGACGAGCCCTTTAGCTGGATGGATTACTGCCATGACGGATTACTGGTGCTTTTAATGTGTCAGCAGCTGTATGCTTATTACAAGACGCGATGTGTACACACATGCATACGTTAACTAGCTATGTGCAATTACGTATGTAGTTTGTGGTATCAACTCTTGACACTAGCAGCGCTTGGACAAGGAATAGTATTACCCCCTCTGTTGGTCATGGTCTTGCACTGTGAGCTTGGTCAAGGCATAGATATTATAATGGGACAGTGCAGGAGTATGATTTGTAAATGGTCTGCAAACTCACACTGCCCACATGTGAACCCCACGTCATTAGTAGAATGTGAACATGTACATACACACATACATACACACACACACACACACACATACACATACAGTAATAGTAAGTGTCCATGTGATAGAGAAAGTGCTGGCTAGTCTAACAAGCTAGATCTCTCTCCACCCTTGGTCACTTATACTGGAGGGGCAAGTACATGGTGGAGTGGGTGACCGAGGTCTGAGTGCTGGTCTAGCAATCTGTTCTGTTTTCAGCATAATGGTCTACAGTCTCCACATGTCAGTACAATAGAGAACACACTGCAGGCTTGAAGCTCCATATGTCACACACACCATGGCTCCACAAGATCTAGTTCATGTCATCTCAAACTGTCTGTGGCTCAGACTTTGAAACACACACAGCTCTCATCACAAACTGCTTACAACTGATCTCTTGGGCCTGTAAGCACACACTACACATTCACAGCTAAAAGGTTCTAACTACAAAATTACTTTACTCTGTAGTAGTAGCATGCCCAGTGAGACAACTCCCTCAGTGCCTCACTGGGGTGTAGATCGTGGTGCAGCTACCACAATACCATTTCCTTCATAACACTAGTGGGTCTCAAGGGCAAATCTGCATGTACTCAGGAATGGCATAATGAATAAAACAGGGGTTTCTGAGTGTTGTAGCTATTCATTACACAGTTCTGATGTATTGCATAGCCGTAGCTACATTAACCTACTGTGTGTAGCACTGACCTTATCATCATAGCTAGTTAAACAAGAGTTCAATTGTAGTGCTATTGATGACTGTCGCACATGTCTTGATGTAACTAGCTACCAAGTGGATATCTTGCTGCACTGTGACAGTTGACCTGCTAGCAAGCTAGCTAGTTAGCTATCAGCAGGTACCTTCAGACTACTGAGTACATGGTGATTATGTGCACACTAGCACGTCAGTCTTGGTATGACCCTCTCCTTGTCCTCCACACTGACTCCCACCTACATCTGGACCGGCACACGTTCCCTTCGCCAGCAATCCCTTTCGGCTGGCTTGCAAGCGCGCACACGTTCCCTTCCCTTTCCACCAGCAAACCCTTTTATTGCAGTCGTAGGCTAGCAAGTGCCATCTAATCACTTACTAAACGCCCTAGGCAATTACATGGACGGTCTAGCAAACCTATCATCATAGCCCGCCCATTCCGTATTTCAAAGTATGCAGCAGTGAATCGGGATCGTTCCCTCGGCCCATCAGCTCTGGCCCGACATAGCTTTGGCTCAACAATAGTCGTCAAGTAGCAGAACTGTAACATCTCCAAGCCCCGAAGTTAGCGAAGGACGCGAGGGATCGTCCCCGTCGGCTTCTACCAGAACGAACACTGGCCATGGCAGAGGATCTTGACCGTCTTGACGATCCATTACAATCCATGTACGTTCGCATTATCGCTGAGGCCATATACGTATAGATAAGGAGGAATGACGTTTCTGTTGATGTATGTGTAGCTATAAATATGCAGGTAGCTAGAGCCATAGGTCCAAGTGGTTGAAAACTTTGAGTAGCCTCGTGTCACTTTGTGTGCTGAGTGACACGTGTTGTGTATTGGTGTAGCTAGAGATGAAGATGTGTTTAAACCCACGTCAGACAATGAGTTTGTTGTCTTTAGTGACTTGATTGTGTATCTTGCTTTGAAGAGGAATACTTTTACTTCTTGTTCCTGCAGTAATGAGTGGCTAGCAGTGCAGAATGTCCTACCACAGTTTGTACCCAGGATGTCCCACAAGTGGGACACCATTGGAAGTGAATTAGGACATGAAGAATTTGTAACTCAACTGCGGAGCTCAGCAAAGTCAAATGAAGAGAAACTACAACAGATACTAGATAAATGGCTTAGGGTTTTTGTTCCACACCCTCGAGCAAAGTTATCAGCCGTTCTAAGGTCTTCCACTGTTGGACTGGATGATGTGGCCAAAGACTTTGAGGTGGGTAGATTACATATTGTCCACAATGGGTTGGGACACGGACACAATAGGTATCCCAGGTGTGGTAAAGTGCAGAACATCCTAGCTCCCATTCCCATGCACCCACCCTAGGATAAGGACTAACACAAGAATTCCACTTGTACATATCACCTTGTGTAGCAGCTGGGGAGATTGTTGACTGTTCCTGGCCCTCTCCCCTGTCAGGTTCACTTCATGCATATCCACAACTTTATCCTTTCAGTTTGACCTGTCAGCATTAGTTCATTGTAATGATCAGAGGTCATTTGCCTACTTCCTTACCACTTGGCAAAGTTCACATTGGTCCAGCCCCGCATATCTCTTTATGCCAGTGTGAGTGTGACTCTGTCTCTTGCAATAGACACAGGGTGACTGTGTGTACACCTGTAACTACCTCTGAGTGACTCTTCTCTCACTGCTCCTGTAGCAGTGGTAGTGGCTTTGTGCAATCTTGCAGTCATGCCCCCTAAACGTGGACAGTTGTTTCCATGGATACAGCCTGGTGATATTGATTAGTGTAGTGTACTGTACCCATCCCTATCCTAGTTGATGAGTGGGCATGTTTGTAAAGTGATGGACCTTTGTCCTGAAAGCAATTGGCAGTGTGAATTGTGACTATATCACAAATTGGTGGTTGGGATTAACCTTATGTATATTGCCCTATACACCAAGTTATTGATCTGTGAGATAAACTTGATTAATGTACACATGTGTCAGCGTTTGTTTAAAGATGGTCTGCTATTTTACTTTAATCACTGTCAACTAATCACTGTCGGGATCAAACATATTATTGTCACTAAATCACAATAGACATGTAGACTAGTCTTGCCAGACCACTTTCCAGAAAGCGGTCTGGATACACGATGCTACCTCCAGACACACTGATCCGTCAGACGGCCATTTTAATGGCATCTTAATTTTGAATAATATAGTTTTCAATACATACACCACAATGCTTCAGAGCATTTGAAGCCTTTTCAGATGAAGGTTTGAATAGTAACATCAATATTTCTCCCAGACCTAGTCTGAAGTAGCCCAGACTCACTTCCAGCCATTTTATATTGCAGAATGCGACGTCATACAAAATGGAGGCTGGAAGTGGTCTGGGTTCAAGACTATCCCAGACCTAGTTCATATCTCACACTTTGTGTCCAGTTTGAGGTGCAAGTACTCTCTCCATCTCAGCAACTGTTCAGTTGATTGTATAGCAACTAAGCACTGATGTGTATGTCTAGGAGTTGTGTTCATTGGGCAGTTACTGAGTTGGGCTGCAAGGTATTGTTCATTGAAGGTGGCCTTTTATAGTTAATCCCATACACATTAAGATATGGAATCACTGCCCCCCATGGCGTCATATGCAGGTAACAGTCTTCCATTCCTCAGCCCTTATTAACTGCAAAGGTCTATTGCAAGATTGTTTCAACTGCTGTGGAGTGTTGTGTTGGTCAGTTGTGTGTTGTGTAGTGACAGAGTGGCCATGTGTACTCCTGTAACTGCCTCTCATTACTCCACAGGAAGCAGTAGCAGCAGCACCAGCAGCCGCAAAGGAGGAAGTAATGCAACGAATGCAACGTGAGTACATTCCATCTACTTATGATTCTACTTACACTAGTTGTGCATTTGGTGTGAAGTTCATTGTCTTTTCATGTCCTACAGCTCACTATACAAATAGTACAATAAGAGTTGTGTGTGTACTTTATTTGTGGGGACCTCATATATAATGTACTGTAGTTATTGAATGATGAAACCATACATCAAAGGTTAGAAGTGTGCAGTATCAGACCATTGCACACTTGTGGATGCATTATCCTTCTAATTATAAGTCAGAATCGTTGAGGGAAGTGTCCACAGGCTGAGATAGGAGGAATGTAGTCTCACACATGCACATGACGTTGGACTAGGAGAATGATCTCCACTGCGTTCACTGAACACTTAGCCATTTCAGTTCCACTTCCCTTGGGACAGAGCAATGTCTTCACTTGTACTGATAACAACATTGTTGTCAGTTGTTCGTTCAATAAAGCACTTCAACAGCAAAAGTATTGCCACTACTGCAATTTTGTGTAAATTATGCAATCTAGTTTCTGATTGGTTGTAAAGCATCATAAGTACTTTCAAGTTGGGTGTCTTCTGAGTAAAGATACCTCAGCAGTAATCTATTCAGCTAAGGGGCTGGTCTTTATTGCCACACCCCTCCAGATTACCAATTGCCATGATCAGGAAGAGTTGTTAAGTGGTAATGACATAAGTTACATAATGTCCCAGAGGACCCCGCAGCAACCATTTTGGTGTATTGGGGACTAGCCCAGCCCCTTCACGTGGGAATGTGGTGGCATCTTAATAAAGCATAGAAAGTGTACATGCCACCGACCCTCCACCCACCCTGTCCAGTGATGTGAGCATACTTAATGCTTTCACAGTGTTGCATAGTAGTAGTATAGTAGTAGTCAATATACTGATTTCCATTCGTTTTGTTCAGAATTTTGAACCCTTTTTGGACAGAAATGCACGCAAGCTACATTTGTTAGCCTACAAGTCGTATGCTTTTTTAAAATTATTATACCATTACTGTTTTGTTGTTCCACTATTCCATATTCAGTGTTCTAGTAATACCGATTGCATCATGTGACATGTTGTGTGGTCTATACTAAACATGTTGTGTACTTTACTGTATGTGTGTGTCACAATTCAGGTGTGACCTTAGCCAACTCTGTCTACTGCCATGAGTACCAAGTTCATGCACTGTTGCAGACTCATGTGTACGTGCCACCTTACCATGTAGTGATAGGGAACCTTACATAATGCCTTAGTGTTGGCATTGTCTTGAGGTATTTAGTTTGCAAGAGTAGATGACACTGTTGACTACTTCAAACTGTAGGAATGTTGTAGCTGTTGTCATGGTTACCACAAGATGTCTGCTCAAAGTGTGCCCCAGTCCAAGTCTGTCGCAATGCATGCTGTTCCCTCAGTCCTTTAGCAATTACAGCCCTTTGTCTACAATAATAAGTAGCAAGTGGTTGTGTTGTGTCATGTGTCATGTTTGTGTGGTGTACTTTACTGCACATGTGTCACTCTTCCTCAATCTGTCTTCTCTGCAGGGTCGCAGGAGGAACTCAAAAGTAAGTATTGGAAGGTGTCCATTGTGTGGCATCCTTTGTTGTCTCCTGTATGTAAAGATAGTGTGGTGTACTGATTGATGCTATAGAGACACACATCCAACCAGCTTATTCTCATCCAATGCCTTCCTCCATCAACCATCAACCATGCTTACCAGTACATCCTGGGTGCTATGCTGAGCTATGAATCCTGACTGTGTAAGATATAAGATGGACTTCTCCTGTAAAGAGCCATATAGCCATCGGTGAACAATACACTCAAACACTTTAGCCACTACTGGGAGTGTTGATATCAGTCTAAAGCTGTCACCTCTTCACTACGATGACCCTTTGGTACAGGGCAAACATTGTCCGACTTCCACTCACAAGGAACCATCCCAGTATCAAGGCTGTGACTGAATAGTGCTGTATGGCTCCTGGTACCAGGGGCTGCAGTTTGAAGTAGTTTAGTACTCATAGCATCCACACAATCGCCTTATTGACATGCCTCCAGTGATGTGAGCAAACTTAGCGCTTTGACAGAGTTGTCAGTATATACCGATTTTCCTTCATTTTGAAATCTTTCTCGGCAGAAACACACAAAGACTATACTTGTTAGCCTATACGTGTTGTCCTCCATTTTAATATTTGTATTATCGATCTTACGTATTCAGCTGTTCCACTATTTCACTTTTCCATATTCTGTGTTTTAGTTATCTGATTGTGTCGTGTGACATGTTGTGTGGTGTATACTAAACATGTTGTGTACTTTACTGTATGTGTGTGTCACAATTCAGGTGTGACCTTAGCCAACTCTGTCTACTGCCATGAGTACCAAGTTCATGCACTGTTGCAGACTCATGTGTACATGCCACCTTACCATGTAGTGATAGGGAACCTTACATAATGCCTTAGTGTTGGCATTGCCTTGAGGTATTTAGTTTGCAAGAGTAGATGACACTGTTGATTACTTCAAACTGTAGAAATGTTGTAGTTGTTGTCATGGTTACCACAAGATGTATGCTCAAAGTGTGCCCCAGTCCAAGTCTGTCACAATGCATGCTGTTCCCTCAGTCCTTTATCAATTCCAGCCCTTTGTCTACAATAATGAGTAGCAAGTGGTTGTGTTGTGTCATGTGTCATGTTTGTGTGGTGTACTTTACTGCACGTGTCACTCTTCTTCAATCTGTCTTCTCTGCAGGGTTACTGGAGGAACATAAAAGTAAGTACAGGAAGGTGTCCATTGTGTGGCATCCTTTGTTGTCTCCTGTATGTAAAGATAGTGTGGTGCACTGATTGATGCAATAGAGGCACACATCCAACCAGCTTAATCTCATCCAATGCCTTCCTTCATCAACCGTCATCCATACTTACCAGTACATCCTGGGTGCTATGCTAAGCTATGAATCCTGACTGTGTAAGATGTAAGATGGAATTCTCCTGTAAAGAGCCATATAGCCACTGGTGAACAATACACTCGACACTTTAGCCACTACTGGGAGTGTTGATATCAGTCTAAAGCTGCCACCTCTTCACTACGATGACCCTTTGGTACAGGGCAAACATTGGTAGACTTCCACTCAAGGAACCATCCCAGTATCAAGGCTGTGACTGAATAGTGCTGTATGGCTCCTGGTACCAGGGGCTGCAGTTTGAAGTGGTTTAGCACTGAGTCTCATAGCATCCACACAAACGGCCTCATTTCCACACCTCCAGTGATGTAAGCAAACTTAGCACTTTGTCAGAGTCGTCAATATATATATTAATTTTCCTTGATTTTGAAACCTTTCTGGGGAGAAACGTACACAGGCTACACTTGTTATAGCCTATTTGTTGTCTGCCATTTTAAGGTGGCAGTGTGCCTTTTTAGTGAAAAACACGGAGAATTTATTACCCACATAACTTTGGCAGTGTATCTACTATGTAGCTACAGTATCTCTGACTTTCAAACTAGAAGTAGCAGGAAGGCTGCCTCTTTGGCTAGTTGAGGTAGCTGATAATGGCGGTTTTGCAGGCGATCACCTAAGCCATGTTTAGTATGCCTGTTTCCACATAATTTGCGACTACAACCTATCACTTTTGCATATACATATTTCTGATTGATTGACCACATGATTGTACTTGGGGGGATTTCCTGATTTCAATAAGGAAGTGCAAAACTGTTTTCCTGTCTCATGAATTCACGTAGAATTTGCTACGTAATTGCGGCTGCCACATCAATTCAAATCCTCACGTACGTACATGGGCTATGTGTTAATGATGTGTGCTAGATGTTTTCAGATGTCTTACTTTAAAGATGATTGAATAAGGCATAATAAATGAAGTTCTGTTATAGCATTGCAATCTAGAGTTATTGCACAAGTACAGGAAATGCTTGTGAAAGGTTGCCCTGGGTTCTTCTCACTTCTTCTTCACTAATTGGGCACACTTCACAGAATCGTTTCTATGCTTTGTTGGAACATTGTATTCTTAGCTCTGGCACTAACAACGAATTCTAGGCTGCATACATACAAGTTAACCTTCTTGGCGACCATACTTCCTGTTGCACTGTGAATACAATTATGGCATCAAGAATACATAATGCCTTAGTGTTGGCATTGTCTTGAGGTACCGTATTTGCTTGTGTATAACTTGCAGTTTCAGGCTTAATTCTCAGCAGTCTTTCTAGGGTGTGACTTATACACCGAAAGCGACATTTTCCCATAGTATACGTCACACGTGCACGTGGAGTAGAGAAGGCAGGCCATCATGGCGAGCCACGTGGAATAGCGGCAATTTCGTACTGATCCTTATGGCCAAGCGAAGAAGCTATACCGCTGGATTTAGCTAAGCTCAAGGCAGTTGGGCTTGCTGAGTCTTCCGGCAATAGAAGTGCTAGAAAGGATTTAGGAATCAGCGAAAAACTGGTGCGTGACTGGGTCAAGCAAAAGACCAAGTTCAAGAAATTCGCTCGAACGACAAGATCTCTACGACCAGGAAGGAAGGCACACTGGCCACAGCTTGTAAATAAACAGGAGTCCAAACAGCCTTAAAAACATGGTGCCCCCCATACTGAACTATGCACTTAGAAGCTTTCTTCATCATCACTAGCTACTACTGCAGCCATATTGTTTGATGCGAGTGTGCTATATTTAGAGCAATGTAGTACACCTATACTCCAGCAATTATGGAAACTTGAATTTGTATGCCAATTTTTAGGCTGTGACTTATTCACAAGCAAATACAGTATTTAGTTTAGTGGCACCTGTGTGTGTGTGTGTGTGTGTGTGTGTGTGTGTGTGTGTGTGTGTGTGTGTGTGCGTGTGTGCGTGTGTGTGTGTGTGTGTGTGACCTTAGCCAACTCTGTCTACTGCCATGAGTACCAAGTTCATGCACTGTTGCAGACTCATGTGTACGTGCCACCTTACCATGTAGTGATAGGGAACCTTGCATAATGCCTTAGTGTTGGCATTGTATTGAGGTATTTAATTTGCAAGAGTAGATGACACTGTTGACTACTTCAGACTGTAGGAATGTTGTAGCTGTTGTCATGGTTACCACAAGATGTATGCTGAAAGTGTGCCCCAGTCCAAGTCTGTCACAATGCATGCTGTTCCCTCAGTCCTTTAGCAATTCCAGCCCTTTGTCTGCAATAATGAGTAGCAAGTGGTTGTGTTGTGTCATGTGTCGTGTTTGTGTGGTGTACTTTACTGCACATGTGTCACTTTTCCTCATTCTGTCTTCTCTGCAGGGGTGTTGGAGGAACAGAAAAGTAAGTATTGGAAGGTGTCCATTGTGTGGCATCCTTTGTTGTCTTCTGTATGTAAAGATAGTGTGTGTACTGATTGATGCAATAGAGGCACACATCCAACCAGCTTATTCTCATCCAATGCCTTCCTCCATCAACCATCAACCATGCTTACCAGTACATCCTGGGTGCTATGCTGAGCTATGAATCCTGACTGTGTAAGATGTAAGATGGAATTCTCCTGTAGCCATATAGCCACTGGTGAACAATACACTCAAACACTTTAGCCACTACTGGGAGTGTTGATATCAGTCTAAAGCTGTCACCTCTTCACTACGGTGACCCTTTGGTACAGGGCAAACATTGTCCGACTTCCACTCACAAGGAACCATCCCAGTATCAAGGCTGTGACTGAATAGTGCTGTATGGCTCCTGGTACCAGGGGCTGCAGTTTGAAGTGGTTTAGCACTCATAGTATCCACACAGACAGCCTTATTTACCTCCAGTGATGTGAGGAAACTTAGCACTTTGACAGAAGAATCATCAAAATACTGTTTTTCCTTTATTTTGAAACCCGTTTTAGGCAGAAACACATGCAGGCTACACTTGTTAGCCCACGAGTCGTCCACCATTTTAATATTAGTATACTGTTATTCAATAGCCTCTTTCCCAGCCCTACTTCCACAAACATGGCTGCCACCCGCAAAAGGTGGGTCTGGCACACAATGCTGCATATCTTTGTTTTGCTGACTCAGCAAACTAGGATCATGGAGGACTACGTAATCAGATTCTTAGGATCGTATAATGTAACATGCGGAACTGAGGGTACGGGCCACAGCATGTTTGTTCCTTGCACAGGAATCACTTTCGCCATATCATTGCCCACCAAGAGCATTCAGAAACTTGGGTATGGCAGACCTGAAAACGATCAAGGTGAAGCAGTGCTACTGTTGTCAGTGGGCACAATATAGTCAGTTCACTTCACACTCAAAATGGTACGAGCCTTTGTTTTATGTACATGTATTCCCCTAGTACTTGATGATTCCAGCAACACTTTCTTGTAAAGACGACGGGATAGCATTGAGATGATCACAGAAGATATCGCTTGAAGTATACTTGGTCAACAAACCAAGAACTGTGGCATTGTGTGGCAGACCCACTTTTCACTGGCAGCAGCCATGTTTGCAGAAGTGGGGCTGGGGAATAAACTAGTTATTTTAGCTGTTTGTTGTTCCACTATTCTGTATTCTGCATTTTAGTAATACCGACTGTGTCATGTGACATGTTGTGTGGTGTATGGTAAACGTGTTGTGTACTTTGGGCCATAGCAATTAAATTTCTTGTTTCTCATCCCCTCCTCATACACCTCCTGGCAGAGAAGCTGGCAAAACACAATGTATTAATTTATATGTACTCGGTCCGCATTGAGTATTGTCTTTGAAGCTTTTGAAAACTCACAGACAAATTCACCCTGATGCAGCTTAACTGACATTTATTTTATACAGAGACAGTGTCTTAGGATATCATTTAAAGGAAAACGGCATCATTGCTGTGTGTTCCTATCTGTGTGGGTGGGGGTGTCAACCAAAACTGTTGTCACCCTAGCACTCTTGCTATTCATAGAGAATCTATGTGCTATTGTACAATATAATAAGCTATGTGATTGTTTCCTGTATTTGTAATTTGCCCGCCCGCCCACATGGTTCATGGCTTTGAAAGCTAGGAGTAGGATGTGAAACAGGAATTTAATTGCTATGACTTTACTGTATGTGTGTGTGTCACAATTCAGGTGTGACCTTAGCCAACTCTGTCTACTGCCATGAGTACCAAGTTCATGCACTGTTGCAGACTCATGTGTACGTACCACCTTACCATGTAGTGATAGGGAACCTTACATATGCCCTAGTCTGTTGTGTTTGGGGGAAGAAAAACTAGCTTCACATCACTGTACAGGACAGTTGTCAACAAATAGCAGGATGGAGCGGCCTTCTCTCTCTTCATGTTGCTGTTCTGCTTGTCAAGCCACTGCTGGAATATATCACTGGTCATCCATGCTTTTGTTGGCACAGTATGTGACTGGCAGGCACTGAGACCCTCTTGTGAAACAACAAGGGCTTGCACTTTCCCAATGTCTAAGGGTTGACTTTTCTCCCCAGAGGCAGAACAGGCAATTAATACAATTATCCTATCCTTGCTTTCTTGCCCCTTGAGCATCCTCACCTTGTGCAGCCATCATTAGAATTGGTAAGCTCAGTAAAACAGACCAATTTCATTAGCGTTAAAAGTATCTGTTGTCTTGTATCCTTCACATATTGAATGCAACCGCTTTCTCCAATCTTCTACGACGATGGGTGTGTCAACGTCAGCATCTTCTCCAGTTAGCCCTCTTGACGAGTGTTGTAACGTTTGAGCCAATGATTGAGCCAGCCATTTGTATCTGTGATATCCCCATATCCAAGCTCCTTTGCATACGTGCATGATTGCTCATTCCTGTATCACACAACTGCTGGCAAGAATATTTTAAAATCTGGCCACTATAAACCCACATTCAACCATGCAAATGGTCGTAGCCTCCTTTCTGCGCTTACTATACTTGTCATCTGAATGACCACTGCTCTCCCATCACTTCTTGATGGCCACTTTATCCTTCACAATTCCCTGAATTTGTGTTTCACCAACGCCCAACTCTTTCACAATTTCGTGGCAAGATTTGCCTTTCTCGACTGACTTTCTTTCTTTTAGAGTCAAAACCGCTCTTTTGGAGTTCCTTGCCACCATTGATGAAACTCAATTATATCTACATGGCAAGTATGTCGCCTATCGTGACGTTACAGCTGTCGCTTGAAGTGACAAAATGTGGTCACTGGTCACGTATTAGGGGTTCTCTCTGGTGCAGGGGTACTTATTAATTTACTGTATATGGCCCGAATTTTAAACTTCAGCGCTAATGGGTTAATGGTCTGACAGAGTTCTCAGCATACTGATTTCCATTTGTTTTGTTCAGACTTTTAAAATCTTTCTGTACAGAAATGCATGCAAGCTACGCTTGTTAGCCTGCAAGTCGTATGGTACTGTATTTCAAAATTATTTTCGTTATTCTGCTGTTTCGTTGTTCATCAACATCCATCCAGCTTAGGTATATATTCACATACCATGCCTTCCTCCAACCATCAACCATGCTTACCAGTACGTCCTGGGTGCTATGCTGTGCTATGAATCTGACTGTAAGATGTAAGATGGAATTCTCCTGTAAAGAGCCATATAGCCACTGGTGAACAATACACTCAAACACTTTAGCCACTACTAGGAGTGTTGACATCGGTCTATAGCTGTCACCTCTTCACTACAATGACCCTTTGGTACAGGGCAAACATTGTCCGACTTCCACTCACAAGGAACCATCCCAGTATCAAGGCTGTGACTGAATAGTGCTGTATGGCTCTTGGTACCAGGGGCTGCAGTTTGAAGTAGTTTAGCACTCATAGTATCCACACAGACAGCCTTATTTACGTCCCTTCAGTGATGTGAGCAAACTTAATGCTTTCACAGAGTTGTCAGTATACTGATTTCCATTTGTTTTGTTCAGAAATTTGAAATCTTTCTGGACAGAAATGCACGCAAGCTACACTCGTTAGTGTACGCGTCAAGTGACACTGAATTTTAAAATCATTATTGTGTTATTCAGCTGTTTTCGTTCTGCTATTCTGCTATTCCATAATCCAAGTTTTAGTACTACCGATTGTGTCATGTGACATGTTGTGTGGTGTATACTAAACATGTTGTGTACTGTGCACTGTTGCAGACTCATGTGTACGTGCCACCTTACCATGTAGTGATAGGGAACCTTACATAATGCCTTAGTGTTGGCATTGTCTTGAGGTATTTAGTTTGACAGAGTAGATGACACTGTTGACTACTTCAAACTGTAGGAATGTTGTAGCTGTTGTCATGGTTACCACAAGATGTATGCTCAAAGTGTGCCCCAGTCCACGTCTGTCACAATGCATGCAGTTCCCTCAGTCCTTTAGCAATTCCAGCCCTTTGTCTACAATAATGAGTAGCAAGTGGTTGTGTTGTGTCATGCGTCATGTTTGTGTGGTGTACTTTACTGCACATGTGTCACTCTTCCTCAATCTGTCTTCTCTGCAGGGGCGAAGGAGGAACTCCAAAGTAAGTATTGTAAGGTGTCCGTTGTGTGTCATTCTTTGTTGTCTCCTGTATGTAAAGATAGTGTGGTGTACTGATTGATGCAATAGAGGCACACATCCAACCACCTTATTCTCATCCAACGTCTTCCTCTGTCAACCATCAACCATGCTTACCAGTACATCCTGGGTGCTATACTGAGCTATGAATCCTGACTGTGTAAGATGTAAGATGGAATTCTCCTGTAAAGAGCCATATAGCCACTGGTGAACAATACACTCAAACACTTTATCCACTACTGGGAGTGTTGACATCGGTCTATAGCTGTCACCTCTTCACTACAATGACCCTTTGGTACAGGGCAAACATTGTCTGACTTCCACTCACAAGGAACCATCCCAGT
Source organism: Ianthella basta (assembly GCA_964019415.1). NCBI lineage: Eukaryota > Metazoa > Porifera > Demospongiae > Verongiida > Ianthellidae > Ianthella > Ianthella basta. Next base: position 8,098,963 of record OZ025873.1, on the reverse strand, counting down.
ATCAAGGCTGTGACTGAATAGTGCTGTATGGCTCCTGGTACCAGGGGCTGCAGTTTGAAGTAGTTTAGCACTGAGTCTCATAGCATCCACACAAACAGCCTTATTTTCACAACTCTAGTGATGTAAGCAAACTTAGCACTTTGTCAGAGTCATCAATATATATACTAATTTTCCTTGAATTCGAACCTTTCTGGGCAGAAACGCACACAGGCTACACTTGTTGTAGCCTATTTGTTGTCTGCCATTTTAAGGAGGCAGTGTGCCTTTTTAGGGAAAATCACTGAGAATTAATACCCACATAACTTTGGCAGTGTATCTACTACGTAGCTACAGTACCTCTGAGTTTCAAACTAGAAGTAGCAGGAAGGCTGCCTCTTTGGCTAGTTGAGGTAGCTGATAATGACGGTTTTGCAGGCGATCACCTAAGCCATGTTTAGTATGCCTGTTTCCGCGTAATTTGCGACTACAACCTATCACTTTTGCATATACATATTTCTGATTGACTGACCACATGATTGTACATGGGGGATTTCCTGATTTCAATAAGGAAGTGCAAAACTGTTTTCCTGTCTCATGAATTCACGTAGAATTTGCTCATTGCGGCTGCCACATCAATTCAAATCCTCACGTACATGCATGGACTATGTGGTAATGATGTGTGCTAGATGTTTTCAGACGTCTAACTTTAAAGATGATTGAATAAGGCATAATAAATGAAGTTCTGTTATAGCACTGCAATCTAGAGTTATTGCACAAGTACAGGAAATGCTTGTGAAAGGTTGCCCTGGGTTCTTCTCACTTCTTCTTCACTAATTGGGCACACTTCACAGAAGAATCGTTTCTATGCTTCGTTGGAACATTGTATTCTTAGCTCTGGCACTAACAACGAATTCTAGGCTGCATAGTTAACCTTCTTGATGACCATACTTCCTGTTGCACTGTGAATACAATTATGGCATCAAGAATACATAATGCCTTAGTGTTGGTATTGTCTTGAGGTATTTAGTTTGCAAGAGTAGATGACACTGTTGACTACTTCAAACTGTAGGAATGTTGTAGTTGTTGTCATGGTTACCACAAAATGTATGCTCAAAGTGTGCCCCAGTCCAAGTCTGTCACAATGCATGCTGTTCCCTCAGTCCTTTAGCAATTCCAGCCCTTTGTCTACAATAATGAGTAGCAAGTGGTTGTGTTGTGTCATGTGTCATGTTTGTGTGGTGTACTTTACTGCACATGTGTCACTCTTCCTCAATCTGTCTTCTCTGCAGGGCATTTGGCGGAACTCAAAAGTAAGTATTGAAAGGTGCCCATTGTGTGGCATCCTTTGTTGTCTCCTGTATGTAAAGATAGTGGTGTGTACTGATTGATGCAATAGAGGCACACATCCAACCAGCTTATTCTCATAAAACGTCTTCCTCCATCAACCATCAACCATGCTTACCAGTACATCCTGGGTGCTATGCTGAGCTATGAATCCTGACTGTGTAAGATGTAAGATGGAATTCTCCTGTAAAGAGCCATATAGACACTGGTGAACAATACACTCAAACACTTTATCGGTCTAAAGCTGCCACCTCTTCACTACGATGACCCTTTGGTACAGGGCAAACATTGTCCGACTTCCACTCACAAGGAACCATCCCAGTATCAAGGCTGTGACTGAATAGTGCTGTATGGCTCCTGGTACCAGGGGCTGCAGTTTGAAGTAGTTTAGCACTCATAGCATCCACACAAACGGCCTTATTTACCTCCAGTGATGTGAGCAACCTTAGTGCTTTGACAGAGTTGTCTATATATATCCTGATTTTCCTTGATTTTGATACATTTCTCGGCAGAAACACACAAAGGCTATACTTGGTAGCCTATGTGTTGTCCACCATTCAATATTAGTATTTTCTTATTTGGCTGTTCATTGTTTTCCTATTCCATATTTTAGTAATACTGCTTGTGTTATGTGACATGTTGTGTGGGGCATTACTAAGACGCGGAATACGAAATAGCGGAATAACGGAATAGCAGAATAACGGATTTAGATATATTAAAGAGTCGTACGCAAACACGTCTCTCTGGTGTGTGCTTCAGCCCAGAAAGGTTCAAATTTCGAACGAAAGGGAGGGAAATGGGTATATTGACAACTTCCTGGAAGTGGTTTGCCCAGATATGCTTCTTCAAATTAAAACAGCAGCTAATCGCAGTTTCCTCGCACAAAAAGCTCGAGAAAGGCACCGTACAACCCACTATCCACTCAACGGCAGAGCCTCCGTCGCTCGCCTAAGTAGAGTTTCATCCTATCTTGCTGCGTGTATACCACATATCTTGTCCCCACACCCAGCACCAGGCAGGCTTTTGGTGGGGGAAGTGGAGGGAGTACATCCTGGGTGCTATGCTAAGCTATGAATCCTGACTGTGTAAAAGTGTAAGATGGAATTCTCCTGTAAAGAGCCATATAGCCACTAGTGAACAATACACTCAAACACAGGTGTTTAGTTTGCAAGAGTAGATGACACTGTTGACTACTTCAAACTGTAGGAATGTTGTATTTGTTGTCATGGTTACCACAAGATGTTTGCTCAAAGTGTGCCCCAGTCCAAGTCTGTCACAATGCATGCTGTTCCCTCAGTCCTTTAGCAATTATGTACAGCCCTTTGTCTGCAATAATGAGTAGCAAGTGGTTGTGTTGTGTCATGTGTCATGTTTGTGTGGTGTACTTTACTGCACATGTGTCACTCTTCCTCAATCTGTCTTCTCTGCAGTCACCCAAACAGGGGAGTTGGTGGCGCCAAGTGAGTACTTGATGGTGTCTAGTCGTGATTTCCTTTGTTGTCTCCAGAATGTAGAGATAGTGTATATAGTATGCAGATTGGTGCATTAGAGGTGGCACACATCCAGCCAACTTATTCTCATCCAACTCCCGACCCTCCACCCACCCTGTCCAGTGATGTGAGCAAACTTAATATTTTCACAGAGTTGTCAGTATACTGATTTCCATTCGTTTTGTTCAGAATTTTGAAATCTTTCTGGACAGAAATGCACACAAGCTACACTTGTTAGCCTACGCGTTGTGTGATGCTTCGCGTGATATTGAATTTTAAAATCATTATTATGCTATTCTGTTTTCGTTCTTCTGCTAATCTGCTATTCCGTATTCCAAGTTACAAGTAGATGACACTGTTGACCTCTTCAAACTGTAGGAATGTTGTAGTTGTTGTCATGGTTACCACAAAATGTATGCTCAAAGTGTGCCCCAGTCCAAGTCTGTCACAATGCATGCTGTTCCCTCAGTCCTTTAGCAATTCCAGCCCTTTGTCTACAATAATGAGTAGCAAGTGGTTGTGTTGTGTCATGTGTCATGTTTGTGTGGTGTACTTTACTGCACATGTGTCACTCTTCCTCAATCTGTCTTCTCTGCAGGGCATTTGGCGGAACTCAAAAGTAAGTATTGAAAGGTGCCCATTGTGTGGCATCCTTTGTTGTCTCCTGTATGTAAAGATAGTGGTGTGTACTGATTGATGCAATAGAGGCACACATCCAACCAGCTTATTCTCATAAAACGTCTTCCTCCATCAACCATCAACCATGCTTACCAGTACATCCTGGGTGCTATGCTGAGCTATGAATCCTGACTGTGTAAGATGTAAGATGGAATTCTCCTGTAAAGAGCCATATAGACACTGGTGAACAATACACTCAAACACTTTAACCACTACTGGGAGTGTTGATATTGGTCTAAAGCTGCCACCTCTTCACTACGATGACCCTTTGGTACAGGGCAAACATTCGCCGACTTCCACTCGCAAGAAACCATCCCAGTATCAAAGCTGTGACTGAATAGTGCTGTATGGCTCCTGGTACCAGGGGCTGCAGTTTGAAGTACGTAGTTTAGTACTGAGTCTCATAGCATCCACACAAACGGCCTTATTTCCACACCTCCAGTGATGTGAGCAAACTTAGCACTTTGTCAGAGTCGTCAATATATATACTAGTTTTCCTTGATTTTGAAACCTTTCTGGGCAGAAATGCACACAGGCTACACTTGTTATAGCCTATTTGTTGTCTGCCATTTTAAGGTGGCCGTGTGCCTTTTTAGTGAAAAGCACAGAATTTATTACCCACATAACTTTGGCAGTGTATCTACTACGTAGCTACAGTACCTCTGACTTTCAAACTAGAAGTAGCAGGAAGGCTGCCTCTTTGGCTAGTTGAGGTAGCTGATAATGACAATTTTGCAGGCAATCACTTACATAAGCCATGTTTAGTATGCCTGTTTCCACATAATTTGCGACTACAACCTGTAGCCGAGGAGTGCGTACTGGCATGCAAAACCAAGGAGGAAACACTTCTACCCGGCTACTACGGAGCACAACTTAGGTTAGACACTGAATCAATAACAAGATGGCTCTCTGAGCCACTACAAACAGCACATTATATACCAAAAGGGTGATACAGGGAACTGAGATAAAAAGGTGACAATTACACAAGAGATCGTGACCTATTACAACAAAACACTTGTAAACAGGGTGGTCATGAGGACTACAGACAGGTAAGCTAAGGTAAGGTCACATGCATGTCACAGTACGCTACAGGTGCTCCCCCCCAGTGAACGACTAGGGAGCGGTAAAACAGAGAATGTCTTTAATATGTCAAGCGGTCTGGCCAGTGGACTCGTCGTCCAGACCTTGTAGTGCGAACTTGCTGTGCTGGTTCAGTAGCTACCGAATCGGGTTGAACAGGTGCTGTTTGTGCTGGTGTGCAAGGGAAGGTGTTGTCAATGTGGGCTGGTTTGAGCCGGTCCAGTGAAACAGTCTGTGTCTGTCCCTTGATGTCTAAGGTGAAGAATTTGGCACTTCGTTCCAGTACAGGGAATGGGCCATCGTAAGGTGGCTGTAGTGCCTTGCGAACAGCATCCCGCCGTACAAAGACATGGGAGGTAGACTGAAGCTCTGGGCTGATGAAGCTTGATCTGTGTGAGTGTGGCTGCGATGGCATGGGCCGTAGCTTGCTCATGATGGCTTTGAGGCGGGATACATAGGAAGTAGGGTCCATGGTGGTAGTATCCACAGATGGAGAGAAGAAGGACCCTGGGAGACGAAGTGTTGTACCATAAACAAGGTCTGCGCTGGTACAGGTGATGTCTTCCTTGAAGGCAGTGTGTATCCCGAGAAGGACTACTGGGAGAGCATCCAGCCAGTTGAAAGTGGGTGAATGGGCCATCAGGGCTGCTTTGAGCTGTCGATGGAAGCGTTCAACTAGGCCGTTAGCCGAGGGGTGGTAGGCAGTGGTGCGGATCCTGTGGGAACCCAGCCACCGAGTGAGTTGACGGAAGAGGTCGGATTCAAACTGGCTTCCACGGTCCGTAGTGATAGTTGATGGCACCCCAAAACGGGCTACCCATCCTAGTAGAAAAGTGTGGGCTACGGTGTCAGCGGTGATATTTGGGAGGGGCAGTGCTTCTGCCCAGCGAGTGAACCTGTCGACACAAGTGAGCAGGTACGTGTAGCCTCTTTGTGGTGGCAGTGGTCCAACCAAATCAATGTGTACATGGTCAAAACGGCTGTCAGGGGTTTTGAAAGTGGACACTGGAGTGGTTGTATGTCGATGGATCTTGGATCGCTGACATTGTAGACATGAGCGTGCCCATTGTCGTACATCAGCATTCATGCCAGGCCACACAAAACGACTGGCAATGAGGCGTTGTGTTGCCCTGATGCCAGGATGAGAGAGGTTGTGGAGGCTGTCAAACACGCTTCGCCGGAACTGCTGTGGTACATAGGGTCGAGGTGTTCCCGTGGACACGTCACATTGCAGGGTGGCGTCTGTGGTGGGGGCAGGCAACTCCTGGAGCTGTAAGGAGTCATGGTGTGGGATACCTTGACGCTGGGCCTCGGCCATGGCCTTGAAGTCGATGCCAGGGATAGGCAGTGTGTGGACCGCATCAACCTCAATGCGTGAGAGGGCATCTGCAGCCAAGTTGGCTGACCCCTTTATGTAGCGGATGTCAGAGGTGAATTGTCCAATGAAGTCAAGGTGGCGGATCTGCCTTGGGGATTGGTGCCTGGGCTTGGTGGAGAAAGCAAAGATCAGGGGTTTGTGATCCGTGATGATGTGGAAAGGTCTACCTTCAACAAAGTGTCGGAAATGTTTGATTGCAAGGTAGATGGCAAGTAACTCACGGTCGAATGTACTATACCTGGTCTCTGCTGGGCGCAGCTTTCTGGAGAAATAGGCGATGGGACTCCAGATGGAGTCAATGCACTGCTGTAAGACTGCTCCGACAGCCACATCAGAGGCGTCTGTAATAATGCAGGTTGGTGCATCTGATTGAGGGTGGCACAGCATTGATGCATTGGACAAAGCCTCTTTAATGGCGTTGAAGGCTTCTGTGGCTGAACGGGTCCACTCCAGGGTGGCGTTCTTGGGTGCCTTGTCAGACAATAGGGCGTGCAGTGGGTGAAGAATGCGAGCACACCCTGGGATGAACCTGTGATAGAAATTGATAAGACCCAAAAACCGCCTTAACTCACGTTGAGTTGTGGGCTGTGGGTAGCCACGAACAGCCTGGACCTTGTCCTTCAGTGGATGAATACCATCTTTGTCAACCAGATGGCCGAGGAATTCCAAGGTAGGTTCACCGAGGACGCATTTGGCAGGGTTGATTTGAATGCCGTGATCCTGTAGCCGGGTGAACACTTGTCGTAGATGTGAATGGTGTTCCTCTGCATCTTTGCTGGCAATTAGGATGTCATCCAAGTAGGCATAGCTGAACGGCAACCCATGGAGGACCTGGTCCATGAAACGCTGGAAGGTTTGGGCTGCGTTGCGCAGCCCAAAAGGCATGCGAACAAACTCAAACAAACCAAAGGGGGTAACAACCGCAGTTTTTGGGATGTCTGAGGGTTCCACAGGGATGTGGTAGTACGCTTTCACCAGGTCAATCTTGCTGAAGATCATGGAGCCACGTAGGGAGGATGAAAAATCCTGAATGTGTGGCACAGGGTAATGGTCAGGGACCGTGGTGTGGTTGAGTGCCCGGTAGTCGCCACAGGGGCGCCACTGTCCCGGTGTCTTCTTGGGCACCATATGAAGGGGTGAAGCCCAGCTGCTAGCAGAGGGTCGAATGATGCCTGAGGCGAGCAACTGGTCAAACTCAGAACGGGCTACCTTAAGACGTTCTGGAGGCAACCTGCGAGGACGTGCAGCTACTGGAGGTCCTTCGGTGGTGATGTGGTGAGTCACCTGGTGCTTGACTGGTTGATCCGGGGGAGGTGGATGGACGAGTGTGGGAAACTCGTTGAGTAGGGCTGAGAAGGGGTTGCTAGAGGGTGGGCGCGGAACAGAGGGGCTAGGAGAGGTGGTGTGGGTAGTAATGCCGTTGATTCTCAGTTGAGTGAGGTTGTCGACCAAACGGCTACCTGTGATATCCACCATGAGGTTGAAGTGCCCCAAAAAATCTGCACCTAGGATGGGATGACGCACCTCAGCGACGATAAATGTCCAGTTGAAAGGGCGTCTGAGTCCTAGGTTCAAGACAAGGGTCCGCGTGCCGAAAGTCGCAATGGGGGACTGGTTGGCTGCTTGTAGAGCAGGTCCGGGAGTTGAAGGGGTGCAAACACGACGGGAGGGGGGTAAAACACTCACCTCTGCACCCGTATCAACTAGGAACTTTAGGCCTGTAGTGCGATCGGAGACAAAAAATAGGCGACTTGGTGTTTGGCCAGAGGTGCTTGTCGCCATTAGCACTTGGCCTGGGTGTTTCCCGTCCACGAACAGGGGGAAGTACACTTAGTGGCCCTTTCACCAAAGCGTTGGTGGTACCAGCACGAACCAGCTGCTGGAGAATTGTCCCGAGAGGGACTGTTGTGCCGAGATCGGGAACGAGATCTGGAACGTTGGGCAGTGGGTGGCTGGGACACCTGGAGGGAGTTGATGAGCCGGCGTAATTCCGCTACCTCCTCCCTAAGTTGGGCGACCTCGGGGTTGGGAGGGGGTGGAGGGGTGGCGACTGAAGACACAGTGGGCACTGCCACTTCCATAATCTTGTCGGCCATAGCTGCTAGGTTGACGATGGATAAGTTTTCCCCTGTCGAAGCTAGTACCATCCGTACATTGCTAGGGAGGCGTTGCAGGAAGAGTTCCCTGAGCAAAGAATTGTCGGATGGGTTAGCCGGAGCAGAATCTCCCATCAGTTGCTGCATTCTGCGGAGCAATTGGGTTGGTTTGCGGTCTCCAAGCTGTTCAGAATGGAACAGGAGTTGCAGGCGTCGTTGGGCCGAAGCGGCAGTGCGTTGTATGAGCTGGGCCTTTAGGGTATCGTAGGGTGTAGCTTCCGGTGGGTTGAGGATAAGGTCGCGTACCTCCGTGGCAAATTCGGGTGAAAGCGAGGCGATAACGTGGTCGAACCGAGTCTTTTGGCTAGTGATGGACCTGGTAGTGAATTGAGCCTCAACCTGGGCGAACCAAAGGCGCGGGTCAGCCGGCCAGAACGGCGGTATCTTGAGAGCTACGGCTGACACCGTGGCAGGCGGTGAGACGGGTGGGGAGTGTTCTGGAGCGTCTTCCGACATCGCGAAGGGGTGCGGCTGTGAAAATTGACGTTCGGGTCACCAATGTAGCCGAGGAGTGCGTACTGGCATGCAAAACCAAGGAGGAAACACTTCTACCCGGCTACTACGGAGCACAACTTAGGTTAGACACTGAATCAATAACAAGATGGCTCTCTGAGCCACTACAAACAGCACATTATATACCAAAAAGGTGATACAGGGAACTGAGATAAAAAGGTGACAATTACACAAGAGATCGTGACCTATTACAACAAAACACTTGTAAACAGGGTGGTCATGAGGACTACAGACAGGTAAGCTAAGGTAAGGTCACATGCATGTCACAGTACGCTACAGCCTTATTTCCACACCTCCAGTGATGTGAGCAAACTTAGCACTTTGTCAGAGTCGTCAATATATATACTAGTTTTCCTTGATTTTGAAACCTTTCTGGGCAGAAATGCACACAGGCTACACTTGTTATAGCCTATTTGTTGTCTGCCATTTTAAGGTGGCCGTGTGCCTTTTTAGTGAAAAGCACAGAATTTATTACCCACATAACTTTGGCAGTGTATCTACTACGTAGCTACAGTACCTCTGACTTTCAAACTAGAAGTAGCAGGAAGGCTGCCTCTTTGGCTAGTTGAGGTAGCTGATAATGACAATTTTGCAGGCAATCACTTACATAAGCCATGTTTAGTATGCCTGTTTCCACATAATTTGCGACTACAACCTATCACATTCGCATATATACATGTTTCCTGATTGACTGCATGATTGTACATGGGGGATTTCCTGATTTCAATAAGGAAGTGCAAAAACTGTTTTCCTGTCTCATCAATTTGTGTAGAATTTGCTCATTGCGGCTGCCACATCAATTCATATCCTCTGGTACATGCATGGACTATGTGGTAATGATGTGTGCTAGATGTTTTCAGACGTCTAACTTAAAAGATGATTGAATAAGGTGTAATAAATGAAGTTCTGTTATAGCATTGCAATCTAGAGTTATTGCGCAAGTACTGAAAATGCTTGCGAAAGGTTGCCCTGGGTTCTTCTCGCTTCTTCTTTGCAAATTGGGCATACTTCACTTAAGAATCAGTTCTATGCTCTGTTGGAACATTGTATTCTCAGCGCAGGCACTAACAACAAATTCTAGGCTGCATACAAAGTTGACTATCTTGGCGACCATACTTCCTGTTGCACTGTGTATGAATGCAATTATGCCATCATGAATACATAATGCCAGTTTGCAAGAGTAGATGACACTGTTGACTACTTCAAACTGTAGGAATGTTGTATTTGTTGTCATGGTTACCACAAGATGTTTGCTCAAAGTGTGCCCCAGTCCAAGTCTGTCACAATGCATGCTGTTCCCTCAGTCCTTTAGCAATTACAGCCCTTTGTCTCCAATAATGAGTAGCAAGTGGTTGTGTTGTGTCATGTGTCATGTTTGTGTGGTGTACTTTACTGCACATGTGTCACTCTTCCTCAATCTGTCTTCTCTGCAGTCACCCAAACAGGGGAGTTGGTGGCGCCAAGTGAGTACTTGATGGTGTCTAGTCGTGATTTCCTTTGTTGTCTCCAGAATGTAGAGATAGTGTATATAGTATGCAGATTGGTGCATTAGAGGTGGCACACATCCAGCCAACTTATTCTCATCCAACTCCCGACCCTCCACCCACCCTGTCCAGTGATGTGAGCAAACTTAATATTTTCACAGAGTTGTCAGTATACTGATTTCCATTCGTTTTGTTCAGAATTTTGAAATCTTTCTGGACAGAAATGCACACAAGCTACACTTGTTAGCCTACGCGTTGTGTGATGCTTCGCGTGATATTGAATTTTAAAATCATTATTATGCTATTCTGTTTTCGTTCTTCTGCTAATCTGCTATTCCGTATTCCAAGTTACAAGTAGATGACACTGTTGACCTCTTCAAACTGTAGGAATGTTGTAGTTGTTGTCATGGTTACCACAAAATGTATGCTCAAAGTGTGCCCCAGTCCAAGTCTGTCACAATGCATGCTGTTCCCTCAGTCCTTTAGCAATTCCAGCCCTTTGTCTGCAATAATGAGTAGCAAGTGGTTGTGTTGTGTCATGTGTCATGTTTGTGTGGTGTACTTTACTGCACATGTGTCACTCTTCCTCAATCTGTCTTCTCTGCAGGGCATTTGGCGGAACTCAAAAGTAAGTATTGAAAGGTGCCCATTGTGTGGCATCCTTTGTTGTCTCCTGTATGTAAAGATAGTGGTGTGTACTGATTGATGCAATAGAGGCACACATCCAACCAGCTTATTCTCATAAAACGTCTTCCTCCATCAACCATCAACCATGCTTACCAGTACATCCTGGGTGCTATGCTGAGCTATGAATCCTGACTGTGTAAGATGTAAGATGGAATTCTCCTGTAAAGAGCCATATAGACACTGGTGAACAATACACTCAAACACTTTAACCACTACTGGGAGTGTTGATATTGGTCTAAAGCTGCCACCTCTTCACTACGATGACCCTTTGGTACAGGGCAAACATTGTCCAACTTCCACTCACAAGGAACCATCCCAGTATCAAAGCTGTGACTGAATAGTGCTGTATGGCTCCTGGTACCAGGGGCTGCAGTTTGAAGTGGTTTAGCACTAATTAGCATCCACACAAACACCTTAATTTACATACCTCCAGTGATGTGAGCAAACCTAGCGCTTTGACAGAGTCATCAATATATATCCTGATTTTCTTTGATTTTGATACATTTCTCGGCAGAAACACACAAAGGCTATACTTGGTAGCCTATGTGTTGTCCACCATTTAATATTAGTATTTTCTTATTTGGCTGTTCATTGTTTTCCTATTCCATATTTTAGTAATACAGATTGTGTTATGTGACATGTTGTGTGGGGCATTACTAAGACGCGGAATACGAAATAGCGGAATAGCGGAAAAACATAATAACGAAATAGCGGAATAGCGGAATAACGGAATTGGATATATTAAAATGGCGGACGAGTCGTACGCAAACAAGTCTCTCTGGCGTGTGCTTCAGCCCAGAAAGGTTCGAATTTCGAACGAAAGGAAGGGAAATTGGTATATTGATAACTTCTTGGAAGTGGTTTGCCCAGAAATGCTTCTTCAAATTAAAACAGCAGCTAATCGCAGTTTCCTTGCACAAAAAGCTCGAGAAAGGCACCGTACAACCCACTATCCACTCAACGGCAGAGCTTCCGTCGCTCGCCGAAGTAGAGTTTCATCCTATCTTGCTGCATGTATACCACATATCTTGTCCCCACACCCAGCACCAGGCAGGCTTTTGGTGGGGGAAGTGGAGGGCGTACATCCTGGGTGCTATGCTAAGCTATGAATCCTGACTGTGCAAAATGTAAGACGGAATTCTCCTGTAAAGAGCCATATAGTCACTGGTGAACAATACACTCAAACACTTTAGCCACTACTGGGAGTGTTGATATCGGTCTAAAGCTGCCACCTCTTCACTACAATGACCCTTTGGTACAGGGCAAACATTGGCCGACTTCTACTCGCAAGAAACCATCCCAGTATCAAAGTAGTGACTGAATAGTGCTGTATGGCTCCTGGTACCAGAGGCTGCAGTTTGAAGTACGTAGTTTAGCACTGAGTCTCATGGCATCCACACGAACAGCCTTATTTCCACACCTCCAGTGATGTAAGCAAACTTAGCACTTTGTCAGAGTCGTCAATATATATACTAGTTTTCCTTGATTTTGAAACCTTTCTGGGCAGAAATGCACACAGGCTACACTTGTTATAGCCTATTTGTTGTCTGCCATTTTAAGGTGGCCGTGTGCCTTTTTAGTGAAAAACACAGAATTTATTACCCACATAACTTTGGCAGTGTATCTACTACGTAGCTACAGTACCTCTGAGTTTCAAACTAGAAGTAGCAGGAAGGCTGCCTCTTTGGCTAGTTGAGGTAGCTGATAATGACGGTTTTGTGGGCGATCACCTAAGCCATGTTTCATATGCCTGTTTCCACGTAATTTGCGACTACAACCTAGCACATTCGCATATACACATTTCCTGACTGACTGCATGATTGTACATGGGGGATTTCCTGATTTCAATAAGGAAGTGCAGAACTTTTTTCCTGTCTCATGAATTCGTGTAGAATTTGCTCATTGCGGCTGCCACATCAATTGAAATCCTCACGTACATGCATGGACTATGTGTTAATGATGTGTGCTAGATGTTTTCAGACGTCTAACTTAAAAGATGATTGAATAAGGCGTAATAAATGAAGTTCTGTTATAGCATTGCAATCTAGAGTTATTGCGCAAGTACTGAAAATGCTTGCGATAGGTTGCCCTGGGTTCTTCTCGCTTCTTCTTTGCAAATTGGGCATACTTCACTTAAGAATCGTTTCTATGCTTCGTTGAAACATTGTAATCTCAGCGCTGACACTAACAATGAATTCTAGGCTGCATACAAAGTTAACCTTCTTGGTGACCACACTTCCTGTTGCACTGTGAATACAATTATGGCATCAAGAATACATAATGCCTTAGTGTTGGCATTGTCTTGAGGTATTTAGTTTGCAAGAGTGGATGACACTGTTGACTACTTCAAACTGTAGGAATGTTGTAGCTGTTGTCATGGTTACCACAAGATGTGTGCTCAAAGTGTGCCCCAGTCCAAGTCTGCCACAATGCATGCTGTTCCCTCAGTCCTTTAGCAATTCCAGCCCTTTGTCTACAATAATGAGTAGCAAGTGGTTGTGTTGTGTCATGTGTCATGTTTGTGTGGTGTACTTTACTGCACATGTGTCACTCTTCCTCAATCTGTCTTCTCTGCAGTCATCCGATCAGGGGAGTTGGTGGCGCCAAGTGAGTACTTGATGGTGTCTAGTCATGATTTTCTTTGTTGTCTCCAGAATGTACAGATAGTGTATATAGTATGCAGATTGGTGCATTAGAGGTGGCACACATCCAGCCAACTTATTCTCATCCAACTCCCGACCCTCCACCCACCCTGTCCAGTGATGTGAGCAAACTTAATATTTTCAGAGTTGTCAGTATACTGATTTCCATTCGTTTTGTTCAGAATTTTGAAATCTTTCTGGACAGAAATGCACACAAGCTACACTCATTAGGCTATGCTTCGCATGATATTGAATTTTATGATGTCCATTGTGTGCCATCCTTTGTTGTCTCCTGTATATAAAGATGGTGTAGCGTAGTGATTGATGCAATAGAGGCATACATCCAACCAGCTTATTCTCATCCAACTCCTTCCTCCATCAACTATGCCTTTTAGTACATTACTATACTGAGCTATCCTGACTGTATACATATATTGCTAGATAGAATTCTCCTGAATAGCTGCTGGTGAACAGTACGCTCAAACACTTTACCCGCCACTGGGAATATTGATATCAGTGTCAAACTTTCTACCTCTTTACTATGCTCACCTTTTGGTACAGGGCTAACATTGGCGACTTCCACTCACAAGGAACCATCCCTGTATCAAGGCTGTGACTGAATAGTGCTGTATGGCTCCTGGTACCAGGGCTGCAGTTTGAAGTAGTTTAGCACTCATAGCATCCATACAGATAGCCTTCTTTACCTCCAGTGATGTGAGCAAACTTAGCACTTTGACAGAAGAATCATCAAAATACTGTTTTAACCTTTTCTAGGCAGAAACACATGTAGGCTACACTTGTTAGCCTACAAATCATCCACCATTTTAATATTCAGTAGTCTCTTTCCCAGCCCTACTGACGAAAGGTGGCTCTGGCACACAATGCTGCATTCCTTGGTTTTGCTGACTCAGCATACCAGGATCTTGGAAGACTAATCAGATTCTTAGGATCGTATCATATGACATGCAGAGCCGAGGGTGCGGGCCACAGCATGTTTGTTCCTTGCACAGGAATCACTTTCGCCATAACTTTCGCCCATCAAGAGCGTTCAGAAACTTGGGTATGGCAGACCTGAAGACGATCAAGGTGAAGCAGTGCTACTGTTGTCAGTGGGCACGATATAGTCGGTTTAGTATAGTCGGTTTAGTATAGTCGGTTTGCTTCACACTCAAAATGGTACGAGCCTTTGTTTTACGTACATGTATTCCCCTAGTGCTTGATGATTCTGGCAACTCTTTCTTGCAAAGACGATGGGATAGCATAGACACGTGCCCACTTGCCTCCCAAGATAGGCTCGAGCTGATCACAAAATTCAGCAAAACTAAGAACTGTGGCATTGTGTGGCAGACCCATTTTTAAACAGACAGCAGCCATGTTTGTGGAAGTGGGGCTGGGGACTAGACTAGTTATTTCAGCTGTTCACTGTTCCACTATTCCGTATTCTGCATTCTGCATTCCGCATTCTGACTGTGTCATGTGACATGTTGTGGGGTGTATGGTAAACATGTTGTTTACTTTAGGCCATAGCAATTAAATTTCTTGTTTCTCATCCCCTCCCTCATACACCTCTTGGCAGAGGAGCTGGCAAAAACGCAATGTATTAATTTATATGTACTCGGTCCACATTGAGTATTGCCTTTGAAGCTGTTGAAAACTCACAGACAAATTCAGCCTGATTCAGCTTAACTGACATTTGTTTTATACAGAGATGGTGTCCTAGGATATCATTTGAAGGGAAATGGCATCACTGCTGTGTGTTCCTATCTGTGTGGGTGGGGGTGTCAACAACAACTTCTGTCACCCTAGCACTCTTGCTATTCATAGAGAATCTATGTGCTATTGTACAATATAAAAAGCTATGTAATTGTTTCCTGTGTTTATAATTTGCTCACCCGCCCACGTGGTACATGGCTTTGAAAGCTATGGGTAGGATGTGAAACAGGATTTAATTGCTATGGCCTTACTGTATGTGTGTGTCACAATTCAGGTGTGACCTTAGCCAACTCTGTCTACTGCCATGAGTCACAAGTTCATGCACTGTTGCAGACTCATGTGTACGTGCCACCTTACCATGTAGTGATAGGGAACCTTACATAATGCCTTAGTGTTGGCATTGTCTTGAGGTATTTAGTTTGCAAGAGTAGATGACACTGTTGACTTCAAACAGTAGGAATGTTGTAGCTGTTGTCATGGTTACCACCCAGTCCAGGTCTGTCACAATGCATGCTGTTCCCTCAGTCCTTTAGCAATTCCAGCCCTTTGTCTAAAATAATGAGTAGCAAGTGGTTGTGTTGTGTCATGTGTCACGTTTGTGTGGTGTACTTTACTGCACATGTGTCACTCTTCCTCAATCTGTCTTCTCTGCAGGGACTAATATGGAGGCAATGATAAGTGAGTTCTTTGATGATGTCCACTGTATGTCATCCCTTGTTGTCTCCTGTATGTAAAGATAGTGTGGTGTACAGATTGATGCAATAGAAGCACACATCCAACCAGCTTACGTATATTTTCACATGCCATGTCTTCCTCCATCAACCATGCTTACCAGTACACCCTGGGTACTATGCTGAGCTATGAATCCTGACTGTGTAAGATGTAAGATGGAATTCTCCTGTAAAGAGCCATATAGCCACCAGTGAACAATGCACTCAAACACTTTAGCCACTACTGGGAGTGTTGATATCAGTCTAAAGCAGCCACCTCTTCACTACGATGACCCTTTGGTACAGGGCAAACATTGTCCGACTTCCACTCACAAGGAACCATCCCAGTATCAAGGCTGTGACTGAATAGTGCTGTATGGCTCCTGGTACCAGGGGCTGCAGTTTAAAGAAGTTTAGCACTCATACTATCCACACAGACAGCTTTCTTTACCTCCAGTGATGTGAGTAAATCTTATTCTCATCAAACACCTTCCTCCATTAACCATCAACCATGCTTACCAGTACATCCTGGGTGCTATGCTGAGCTATGAAATTCTGACTGTGTAAGATGTAGGTTGGAATTCTCCTTTTTCCACTACTGGGAGTATTAATTGCCAAGCCGAAAGGCGAGGCAAGTAATCTTGATGCGTTCTTGGCTGACGTCATTTGCCCCGCATGGCCAGGAACACTTTCATTGTTCCCCCAGGTGAAGTGCATAATGCGCACTGTGTTAACTAAGCAGGGACTGGCTTCCCTGCACAGCTCCAAATATGTAGGTGTCGATGGGTCTGCTGCCATCCAGTGCTTCATCTGGTTTGCTATCCCTTCTTTCTGACAGCCAGTGAAAGCAGATTGCAGTTCTATTATTGCCCAAAATATACTTGCCCTAGTCAAGTTACGCTCATGCTCTGTACTTTACTGAAATAGCTAGCTATACACATTCAAGTGAAGCTGGTTGCATTTTAATGTACGTATGCCCTAGTATTAGTCTAAAACTACCAATGGTGAACATCTTCACTAGGATCACCCTTTGGTACAGCGCTAACATTGCCATCCCACCGTCAAGGTTATTACTGAATAGTGCAGTAGTGCGCCCACTGATACCAGAGGATGTAATGTGAAGTAGCATATACAATAGCATCCACACCAATGGCCTTAGTTCGCTCCATTGAGCAACCTTTATGCAATTTTTTTCCTCTACATATCTGAACTTGTACACTTGATCACACACGGCATGGCTTCATGCATTTTTTACTGTTGACAAAAGAAACATTAGGTGCATAGGGCGTAAGTGTATTTTGTATTTTTCTCAGCCTCTAGGTAGCTCTGAATGGCTATATATCATGTTGACAGTTACCGACAAATACAGCAGACATGATCAGTGGCACTCATGACCTCAGTGGACATGATCCAGGTATCGCCGAGGATGTGCCAACACTTAAGTATTTTTTGACTGTAGGTCACTTGAGGGACGTTTTGCAGACGAATTGAGGCAGGAAGTTAGTTGATTAGTCTAATCCTGGCACGAAACAAGGGTACTGCCTAGGATCAGCGCTCAACTGAACAGAATTATAACTGCCATAAGGCTTCTTGGCTTGAAGATGTGCCCCGGGGTTCTGGAATAGACTAAAATTGTTTACATTACAGCAGCCTGGCAATGGCAGGACACACGTATATGTAGGGGACACATATGCTCACACACACAAACACAGCAATTGACATTTCTAAACACTATCATAGTACTGCTGCAGTGCAGTGTGCGCATGCCGTGGGACCTGCGATGGATGCAACTACAGTGCACTCCACTTCATCCGCTGCAATTGGTTCCAGCAAATACATGGCGGATTAATGAGTTTGACGGATTATCCATTATAACTAAGTTTACACCAACATCTGTTATATACACAAGTGAACACAAGTCTTTGAAGCACCAGGGTCATGCACTCTTACTAATAATGAATGGCTTGATCCTGTCGTATCCATTGGCATTGCTACACAAAGCTACAGTTATACGATCCTTAAACTGTTTGGTGCCATTACAAGGCCCCTGTGACAAAGATTTGCTTGGTGGCATCCTATAAAATAGGCCAGTTTCATCAATATTGTAAGCATTGCATGATGCAAAGGTACTCCTGACCACTTGTAGCTGAACACGAGCAGCTGAAACAGCACCTATATCGACAGAGGCAGCCTCTCCATGTAGCAATCTTAAGGAAATACCATGCCTACTTTTGAAGCGACTAAGCCAACCTGCTGAAGCTGTAAACTCTGGGCAGCTCAGACGCTCAGTGACGAATCTTCCTTTCTCGAGCAAGACAGAGTCCTTCACAATGCCTTTCTTTGCCTGCATTCTGGCAAACCACATAGCGAGTGTTTCCTCAACTGTTGCAAATTTGGGTGTTCTTAAACGCTTTGCCTTCAACTGGCTGCTATATCCAATCAGCCTTCCTCTTCAAAATGTCTCCAACCGTTCTCCTGGCTATCGATGTGCTCCAAATCTGTGAAAATGCTCAGCGATTTGGTCCTGAGTTGCTTTTGTGTTCTTCTCTTTGTAGTCACAAATCTTCTTCTGTGCCATAGTTAAATCTGTTCTGGAAACGATTGGAGGCCATGGCCACACCAGAGATTGGCGGACTAAGTGTTATGTAACACATTCACTATTTGGAAATGATGTCACAAAACAATGGCGGATTTCCAGGTTGGTGGATTATCAGACAGCACGGTAGTGCTGTCTATGTAGGGGTGGCAGTGGTTGTTAGTATGCTGTAATACAAACGAAAAGTCGTGCTACTCCTAAATAGGACCGCAAAACCGGCAAACGAAGCTTACCATGAGGAAGCGGGGACTGAACAGTGCACATAGCTGACCTTACTTCTCAGCGAAGGTGCACCTGCACGTAGAGAGCGCTCTCGACATTTCCCACATTTTGTCTTCTTGTTCTTCTCTGACAGCCGTAGTGCACAAACCAAAGGGACCAGGAGAATACTTCTCGCACCAAATTGTATCAATTTTGGCTGGCTGCATTCCTTTGTATGTTAGGAGGCAGCGCAATTTAGTGTGGAAGACGGCCCTTGACACGACTCCTGCCATGTTGCTTGACCAAGCTGGGCGGATGCCATTTTCAAATTATGTAATTCAACCAGATGAAACCGACGTGTGGTGCTACTGCGAGCAGCTGCGTACAACTTCCGGAGGCTCCTACTTCTGTTGTTTTGCTCCACAGCAGAATTCTTCGCCCTACTCTACAACTTAGCATGGCATTTGGCTTGTGGAATGAATTATTTACAATGTCAATGCAGTTTCTCAAAAGCAAATTGCAGCTAATTCTATCAGGAGCTACAAAAGGTAGTTAAAATAGCCAGCCATATCATGCATCTTAGCTCATGCTCCATAAAAGTGCAGAAACTAGAAATAATATCAACTTTCTACAAAAATTGTAAGGATGTAGGGATGGCATAAAAAGGACAGAAAGAAGTAAAGGCTGTTGCACAGCGGAGCATTAGCCATTGTCCCTACATTTAAGGATGTAGGACTATACGGTGTGACATGGCAATAGTTTTGCCATACATTTGAATTGGTGTACGATAAAAGCCGGCAAATAAAGCGTTTTGGCAGGTAAGTGGCGGCGGATTAAGCAGAGTGCACTGTACACATGAGCTAAATACAAATTTTGCAATGACCACCATTGCTACTGCACATTTCCACTACACTGCTGCTACACCACCTAACAAGAGTACTCTTGTACATACACAGCAAGAATATGTAGCTTTCAATGGTGCAAGGGCTTGAGAATGAATGCTTAAGCCCTTTAAGCTGTATTGTTCAGCACCCTTGCAGCATACCGTATATGTCCGAATAGAGGCCTGGGCCTCTATTTCTTTCAAGAGATTTTTGACTCGCCCTCTACTTGAGCCCGGCTTCTATTCAAGCCTGGCTTCTATTACAAAACTAGTCTAAAATGAACTGATACCTAGCCATGCTTCTTATATAAAACTTGTCAGTGTCACAACAAACGAGTGGTCGCCGATCTGCTGAGCTCTTTTCTGAAGGCATGAGTTGTGGGAAGTTGCCACGTTCACAATTCGGTCTGGAACCCAGCGACACCCAACTTCCTCGCAGTGGCTTCTTTGCTCTTCTGCGCACATTGCACAACCTTCAACCAGGGGGAATAGTACGATTTCTTCATGAACATTGCTGCTGTGAGTGCAGCCGAACTCCAATCAGTCACCATGGTTCACGCTGCAATCAACTCGAACCTCCAGCCTGCACTTAAGAGGTTGAAGACAGACCCAGTGCTTCGATTCCAAACCCGGCCTCTATTAACGAATAGCTGCTCTGACCCCCGGCTTCTATTTGAGCCCGGCCTCTATATGGTCATATACGGTATGTTGATGCTGGTTGGCAGTGTTTGTATGCACGAGACACATGCCATTGCTGTAGGAGAATAGTCATTGTTTTGTCAAAGGGATGATGCAGTACTTCCCTTTGTAGAACAGGTCTCATCTCGATGATTGGTGGGGCAGCCTGGTAGGTTACAGGAGTACGAAGTCGACTTAAGGAGAGAGGCCTTTCTCCAGTGTGCTCATGCATAGATTTTGGATGGAACCAGCAGGTTGATGGCCGCCAAAACCATCACTGGACCAGAGCTATCACCACATGCCTTTCTGACGTACCTCAGTTAGCACACACACTCCCGATGCATCAGCTGCTCTCTGAGTAGCTTTGCCTCACCCACACAGAATCTCTGCGCATTGTTCCTTATGAAGTGGCTCGAGTTTACAAACTGTGGCGATTCAGCATCTCTTCAGTGGTGTTGGACATTTCACAATCTGTCTGCTCCATAATTGATCTGAAAGAGCCTTAAAATTGTTTAGCAAACATAGCTGTGAAACAGCTTTTGCCAACGATCTCGGCATTGCACAACATCATGTCATTTTGTGATGTACTTTTGCAAGTGGTCTATAGCCACTGCAATCATACTTTGTACTTCTTCGCCATGTTCTGAAGGTAACCAGTGTTGTGTTCCATGTTGTTAAGAACTAAAATAAGTCTTGTGTCTAATCTTACTCTTCTTCAGAAGCATGTTCCTGCTTCTCTCACAACTATGTCTAGGTATACATTTTATAAAGCCATGGTGAGATGGTTGGGTGAACAATGGATTCACTGTGTTCACCCAATCCCATGTGGCCAATGTCACATTCTATGTGTAGGCATAAGGATGTATCCCAGCATGTTGTACTTTCTGAAGTGATTCCAGAATATTTCATGGTTTGGCATGGTGGAAGGGCTATTTGCATGTCTCAGTGGATGTGCGCTATATGCTCCATTCACTGTGCCACCAAAGTCGTCACAGAACAAGTATTTAGAGTTAAAAAAACTCGTGGGGCGCCAGGGCGCCCCTGAACCTCGAACTACTTGCTAGCAATTTTCCCATGTACGTTCAGTAAATCAGATAGTTGGGGGTACAGTATTGTTGTTGGCCTGAAAGATACATCAAGACACACTAGACCGTTGGGTTTGCAAGAGTTTCAAGTCTCCAGAGCAGCCAGCCATATCCAGTGAAAGCATCCCTACCAAACTGTCAAATGTTTGCCTACTGCTTTTTGGGGCGCCGAAGGCGCCCCTATATTGTTTTCAGATTTAGGTCTTCGTATGGCTTCATGTTCGTATATATATATATATATAGGGCGTGGCATCTATTTTGGGACACCATGAATAATGGGACGCCCGTTCTCGGCCGTACGAAGGCCGATTGTCACCATTCTTGGACCGTTTAAAGTGCTCGCGAAGCAAACATGATGCACCAGCCTAGAGCTGCATTGGCACTTCTTACGAGGAGTAACAGCTGAAAATGCGAAGTGTCCCGAAAAATATATTTCGGAACAGTTGGCATGTATTTCGGGACACTAGCTCGCACATCGCGAGACGAGAGCATCGCTTCGCGTTTACTTGCTAAGTGTTTGGGCACACTCAAGCCCTGGTCATAGTAGCAGTTTCGAATCAAAGCGCTTTATATCTACTAAGCACGGCCGCGGAGAACAGCAGGCGCTGGGGTCCTGAATAATGGGACACCCCCTTCAACATCAGAAAACCTGTGGATCACACTTTCGCCGTGTATAGCGACTTGTATTGTCTCCATCGGCGTTTCCCGAGTTTGCCAACTCCCTTGTATTAAGTTTCAGTGCAATTCTGTTTGTGATGGATAATCTCTACCCCCCCCCCCCCTTCACTGCTCGTACGTCGCGAAGCGCGGCACCTGGCGAATCTACAGTATGGGAACATAGGTACACTAGCTATAGTCTCTATACACTACTACACTCAAGTACTGTCCAGAGCCACGATTTTGAAAGCAAAATCGCTGCGGTGCTGTGAGCAACACAAAATATAGCTAGGCCTATGCGACGGAAGTCAGGTAGACAAAATGGCGACGTGCAGAATGGCAAACCATCTACGGAACCTCGCTGTCAGGTATCATATGTTATATTTGATCGGTACTGTTTTACTTTATTTTCCCTTTCACTGCATTAACTGTCATTGACACTTGATGTCAACTCCGCTGAGTAATATATTTTGTCACCTGGAGCTGCTGGTACGTATTTGTAGCTAGCTGCCCATATAATATTGTGGAGACCTAGTCTTCCTATCCACTGTCTACTTTCTTTCAATTTCGTACACCCTAGAAGCTAAATATGTATGGCAGCATTGTCTTGGTAAACCAAGAGTTGGTATATATATAATATATAGGTTACATGTACAGCGCAATAAAAGTTATGTGGGCTACAACGATACAGAAATGTGGTTATACCTTGTCTACAGTGTAACACAGTGAACACATGTGAATGTGATGGAATTTGCCTTCTTGTGTGGCACCCCTACACATATGCAATGGTACCACAATGGACACTTATCACAGCCAATCCATTTTCTGGCCTTTGAGTGTGCATGAAGAGTTTGCTGCTTTCTCTTCTTGTGGATTATGACTGCAACTGTCACCTACACTCGCAAGCCACTGTAGGTAACGAGGATCTGGCAAATCATAACCCTCCTCTAGCCGTCGCCGAAAGGTTGCTACCTCTGCTGCAGTAAAGGTTGCAGGCTGCATGGATGTTGATGTAGTCTCTGCTTCTTGGGGTCTGGCTGTAGTGGTTTCTTGTCCTGCAGAAAAAGATAGACTTCCTGTTAAGATTTTCTTTTGGTGCATTTAATTGAAACATTGTATTAGTAATAGTTACCTTGTCCCTTCTTCTTTGATGCTTGTGCAACCTCCTTTTCCTTCTTCTTTGATGCTCGTGCAATCTCCTTTTCCTTCTCCTTTGATGCTCGTGCAATCTCCTTTTCCTCCTTCTTCCTCTCGCGCTCTCTCCTCTTCTCTTCTTTCTCCTCATTTTTTCTCCTTCTTGCTTCTTGCTTCTCCTCCATTTCCCGTATGCACTGATCGCTTGTTAGCACACGGCCACACATAGGGTTGCTCTTCACCGTGTACTGGGCAGGTGGTGTAGGACGCTTCAAGAGGACTTCCAGCACTCCATCACGTGCAGCATTGGTTTGTGGATAGAATGTTTCTAGCCAGAGTGCATATCGTGGGTCACTGGACTCTTTTAAGCGTCCCTCAAAGTGCTCTACTTCACTGGCAGAGAATGTGACATGCTCCGGTGAATCTGCGGGCCTAGGTGTGCATGTGGAAGGGCTAGCTACACTCTTTCTTGGTACACAAAAGGGCACATATGGTGTAGTGACATCATGGGATGGGTTGCTAGCCTCGCAAGATAGTTGTGCAAGTGGTACTCTTCTGTCTACTGGGTAGACACCTGTATTGCGAAAGCATGCTGTGACATTAGCGAGGGCCATGCCATGAACCCAGGCCTTGTGAAAAACTGACATGAAGTTTCGGCGATTCAGGACCTTGCCTGGGTTCGACGTGTAAAAACGTTGGCACTCCACTTGCCAATGGTTCTTCAGTGAGGCAAAAACTCCATTGTCTAAAGGCTGTAGCAGGTGTGTCGTATGCGGTGGTAGGCAGAAAATGATGACTCCTTCATCCGCAGCCTTTCTGAGTAGACTGGGGCTGTAATGTGAAGAATGCCCGTCGAGTAGTAGGAGTAAAGGACGGACAGCGGGAGCATGGAGCAAGAAATGGCTCATGAACCATTCTTCAAATAATTCAGCATCCATCCACCCGCTGTCGCTGAGCCCGTAGAATGTCCCCGGAATCTCATTTCTGGTCATATCTATTTGTAAGTGTTTGCGATCAAAGACCACCATTGGTGGAATTGAGTATCCGCTCGCACTAGCACAGGCCAAGATTGTCATCTGTGCTTTCTCGCCAGACGTAATGGCATATGGATGCCTTTGAGTTGTCAAGGCTACTACCTTTGGTGGGTTGTGTTGCAGGGGAAGGCCTGTCTCATCACAGTTGAATATTTGGCCTGGTTTATCAACCAGACCATTTGTGCTCAATGTGTCTTCGAGTAGATCAAAGTACTTTGTGATTATTGCAGAATCTGTTGCCACTGCCCTGGCATATGATAGTGGCTCAGCTTGCCGGAGTGTTACTTCAGGGTGTCTTCCCTTGAAAGAATCCCACCACCCTTTGGTGAGTTGTACTTGATGGTTCCTGCATGCCGCAATTTGTTGTGCAATTGCTTGCACCTCTTTACGTGACTTGGCATAGCCAACTGAGGCACACCCAGCAATGAATTCCACTAATTTACTTTCCTCTTCATCAGTGAGGTGCTTTTTAGCACCGCTTTTCACATGAAGGGCTACCTTGCCCTGCACTTTTGCATGCAGGGTGGACCGAGGAATGCCATATTCCTCCGCAGCTTTTCTCAAGCTCATCCCCCCTGAGACAACAGCTTCGTATGCCTTATCAACGCTGGTGGCACTATAACCCCTATATGTTGGAAGGCGTTGAGCCTGGGCAAGGAAAGGCACACTCACCACAGTGTTGCACTTGGATCGCACTGTGCGAGATTGAAGAGGCTGAACTATGCCAGCAGCGAGAAATGGCACAGTGCCAGCCATTCCTGCAAAAGGGAACATTTACATTGTCTTTTATTGAATTTGTCTCTATGGTTTGTATAGCTTGCTTGTGTTATTGTAAGAAGCCATTCCATGGCCACGCGCCTGGAGTGTGATTTGTCATGTGATCAAATAGTATTGCATGCAGAGTTATCGTACCTTTGGCTTGGGATTGAACGGACAAAGATTACACAGCAAGGAATCGTCTATATCAAGATCACTCGCGTTCGGAAACAAGTCCACGAAAAGCTCGCAATTTCAAACTGCAGCGATTGGATGTTGTGTTTAATATTGCTGACTACCATTATTCATTCGCGTGATTCTTCCCATCCACGTATATATGCTGCGTTGCTATCTCGAAATGGGATCTGGCGCAGTGATTTGCTTTCAAAATCGTGGTTCTGGGAGCACTTGAGTGTGCCTATCGGTTCCCATCTGATAGAGGTTGCCTGATCCCACACTTCGCGACGTACGAGCCACTGTCTCGAAATAGCTACTAAGCTGGGGATATAACCACAGAAGCAGTGAAAGGGGGGAGCTGATCTGTCGCAAGCCGAAAGACATCGAACCTTTAATGCAGGGGATTTAACAAACCACGAAAACGCTAAGCGAGACAATACAAGTCGCTAGACACGGCGAAAGTGTGATCCACAGGTTTTCTGATGTTGAAGGGGGTGTCCCATTTTTCAGGACCCCAGCGCCTGCTGTTCTCCGCGGCCGTGCTTAGTAGAGATAAAGCGCTTTGATTCGAAACTGCTACTATGACCAGGGCTTGAGTGTGCCCAAACACTTAGCAAGTAAACGTGAAGCGATGCTCTCGTCTCGCGATGTGCGAACTAGTGTCCCGAAATACATGCCAACTGTCCCGAAATATATTTTTCGGGACACTTCGCATTTTCAGCTGTTACTCCTCGTAAGAAGTGCCAATGCAGCTCTAGGCTGGTGCATCATGTTTGCTTCGCGAGCGCTTTAAACGGTCCAAGAATGGTGACAATCGGCCTTCGTACGGCTGAGAACGGGCGTCCCATTATTCATGGTGTCCCAAAATAGATGCCACGCCCTATATTTCTGTCATTTTGCAAATGGCGGCGCTCACGTCGTTCTTTACAAAGCTTTAAATCCTCTCTAATGACGTTTCGCCGTGTTTGAATCGAACGAAATGTGGTCATAAACATGTGTTAATAGAGTGATACTATTAAAAAGCCTAAGGAACGTCTCTTCTGCGAGATACAGCTCCAATTATCACTGACGGACATTGTTAAATGGCCGCGCGCTCGACGCTTTCTGTTTGCTAGGCTCAAAACCATTCTCTTTAGATTTCGCCGTGTATCCAAAGAACGCAAAGTGTTTCTAGAACATGTTTAAGTAATATTATTGTGGTAGGAAGCTTACTTAACTGTTTTTCTGCGAAGTACAGCCCTAAATACAACAGAAGTCTAGTGACCCGTAGGCCAATAATGGAGGACCAGCGAGTCACGACACATAATTATAGCCATGATTCGCTCATATAGTCATCATAGGGTAGCCTTTTAGCCAGCACACTCCTCCTCCAGGCACAAAGTAACAACTGCTCATTTAGAATGTCATATAGATCAAAAAGCAGTAGGCAAACATTTGACAGTTTGGTAGGGATGCTTTCACTGGATATGACTGGCTGCTCTGGAGACTTGAAACTCTTGCAAACCCAACGGTCTAGTGTGTCTTGATGTATCTTTCAGGCCAACAACAATACTGTACCCCCAACTATCTGATTTACTGAACGTACATGTGAAAATTGCTAGCAAGTAGTTCGAGGTTCAGGGGCGCCCTGGCGCCCCACGAGTTTTTTAACTCGAAATACTTGTTTATACATGTGTATAATACTTACTTGTTTAAATTATTGGCCTACGGGTCACCAGACTTCTGTTGTATTTAGGGCTGTACCTCGCAGAAAAACAGTTAAGTAAGCTTCCTACCACAATAATATTACTTAAACATGTTCTAGAAACACTTTGCGTTCTTTGGATACACGGCAAAATCTAAAGAGAATGGTTTTGAGCCTAGCAAACAGAAAGCGTCGAGCGCGCGGCCATTTTACAATGTCCGTCAGTGATAATTGGAGCTGTATCTCGCAGAAGAGACGTTCCTTAGGCTTTTTATTAGTATCACTCTATTAACACATGTTTATGACCACATTTCGTTCGATTCGAACACGGCGAAACGTCATTAGAGAGGATTTAAAGCTTTGTAAAGAACGACGTGAGCGCCGCCATTTGCAAAATGACAGAAATATATATATACCACACAGTGCAAGTTACAATATCGCAGCCACCACCACCTGTGCCTGTAGAGTATCTGCGCCAGTTGGTCATAGAAAAAGACCAGCAGTGCAAGTTACAGTACTAGTGGCCCTGGGCCAGCACATGCACCATTTGCACCGCCACATGTGTCAGAAAGTAAAAGCGCTCAATGGCTGAAGAAAAAGTCTACCAGCACAAGTTACAGCCAGTCAGAACCTGCACCGCTGCCATTGGAATGCACGCTGCAGCAAGCAAATGTAAGCTTGCCTAAGGGCATGCCATTGAATTGAGAGTGCATGGGAAGAAATTCAATGGCATGTCCTTAGGCAAGTTACAATGATCCACCTCATATATGTCAGCCATTTTTAGACTAATTAAGAAATCCTGCTAATAACATAAGAAGGTGGGCCACTTGAACATGTCCACCAAGTTTCACGTCTCAACGAGTCCAGTTGCATTAATATACCAGCTACCACTATGTATCAATATAAATGCACCATACATTAAGTGTTATGCTATGCGCATTTATATTAGCACTTTGTGGGCTGCTTGTAGAAGAATGAAGGCCTAATTAAAATTTCTGTCTCATTTAAAAGTCTTAAAATCTCCCATACCTCATCACCACACCTAGCACATGTTCATGAGGGCCGTCAAATTCCCAGGGAATTATTTATTTATTTATATTATATGGTTCAAGAAATATGAAAGTAACGGTAATGGTAATTTAATAATACAAAATACAGGAGAGCAATTAAATAAATAAATAATATATATGCTGCTAAATTCTTCCTACAGTAGATCTGCACTAAAACATGCAGTAGCGCAAAAATTGGGGCACAGTCACCTGTGCTCACATGCAAGTCATAGTAAAATGTAATTAAGAATTGAAATCATTTAAATCAAATTGATTGTCCTTGATTGTGCCCAAAACAGCAGCTGCGTTGCCCCTCTGCATGGCAACTGAGATCCTCTGGAAGAGGAATTGAAGGGAGCGTGGCTCCCCTGTTTCTGCCTTGATACGGTGTCCTAGTTCGCAGAGGAACTGGAGGGCTTCAGGACCGCAGACACCTGTGGTCTCTATGGCCACTGGAACAAAGTGGTGGCTTGCTTTCAGTTCAGCATACTTCATATGTTTCCTTTGCTCTGCCTGAGCTGCAACAGCGCCTGCTTCTCTGGTTGCTAGCGAGATGTGGGAGGGGGCGAAGGTGTCGGGACAAGTTGCGTCCCACACCAGGACCCGGCCAGTCTTCCAAGGCATGACTGTGGCTCCATCAGGTCTTTTGCCGTCTGACAGGCATATGCCACTTGGTTCCAGGTGAGAGGGCACCCCTGCGGATGTTAGCGATCGCTTAATGATATCGTTGATGGCTGTGTGGCGGGGATGTCTGCCCTGGCTTCTACGGCAGCTTAGCCCGTGGAGGCCCTGGTGATCCACTTGTGTTTGGCAGTGCTTGCACAAGTGTGGGTGGCACAAAGAGACTCCTAAACGAAGACCCATGGCCACCCGGACCACCTCTTTGTCCATGCGCAGACCCAAAGATGATACCGGGAGGGCCTGAAGCCATGCCCCAGACTCCTTTGTACAAGCAGCAAGCAGGCGGGCCCGTGTGGGTGCATCCGGAGCAGTCTCCAGGAGCTTCTTGTATGCCAAAGTCACTCGGGGAGAGTCCCAGGACCGCTGAAGGGAAGAGGCTGGAGCCGGTGGGGGGGGATCGTCATGCCCACTGCTCCAGAGGGTGAGAGCAACTCCATGAAAAGGACAGGGTGCCTCCTGTAATCGTGGTGGGAGGATCTGGCGGGTGAGCTCGGAGGAACCAGCAGCAGAGGCCAAAAAGGCGGAAGGTGCAAGCTGAGATGCACTCCGAACTCCTAACCCTCCAGACCATACCGGGAGAACAGCTTGAGCCCAGGCTCGATCATTGGCATCAAGGGAAATGTTGGCGATGTCTGCCAGCAGAGATCTCTGTAGGTCATCGAACTTCTGAAGCTGCGAGGATAGAAAACAAGGGGCAGTTCGTAAAGTGTAGAGCATCTTGGGTAAGGCAAAAGCATTTCTGAGAAGGCAAAATCCATCATGCGCATGGAGCAACCGGAGCCTGTCCCCCATCAAAGCCAAAGCTGAGGTTTTGGCTCCAATGGCGTCCTCGATCCCTTCAACTGAGTTACCAACCGGTGAACCCAGGAGGGTGGCATGGTCTTGGCTCACCACACAAAATTGAGGAAAGGCAGCAAGCATCGACTGTCTTGTGGCAGGGTCGTCACAGATTATCTCCGACTTTCTGTGGTTCAGCTGGAGACCCATGTCACCAGCGACTCGTTCCACCATGTGCACATCTCTCAGGACTTCCTCCAGACTGCCTCCCAGGGTCCCATCGTCTAAGTAAAACACTCCAAATTCTCCTCTCAACTGCATTAACATGTCATGAATGGTGAGGCAGAACAGTAGGGGGCCCAAGGGGTCTCCCTGTTGTACGCCTTCAGATGACTGAAGGACAGATTCCCCAAAGAAAAGGGAAGATGGGCTGCTATAAGCCGAGTGAATGAGTGGATATAGCTCAGGCACCATCTCTCTAACTGCTGCGAGCATCTTGTCCCGGTGCAGGCAGTTAAAAGCATTCCGGAAGTCCAACTTCAGGATGAGGTGCTGTGGCTGCAGGTTGTGGAGGTATATGCGGGTGGCATGGACAGCAGCTTCGGCTCCGCGTGGAATGCCATACCCCAGCTGCTTGGGTCTCAAGAGCTCTGCCATGGCCTGCATAATCCTGTTTCCGGCACATTTAGCTACCAACCGTCTGAGGGTACAGCCAACAGCAATTGGCCTGACTCCGCCGTCCTTCTTCTCTAGGGCTATTAAAGAAGCTCCGAAAAAATAGGGGCGCGTGATGGATAAGGTCTTCCCCTCTAGGATCAGGTTGGTGAATGAGGTAAGCGCTCTCAACAGTTGAGGACCACCCCCCTCCTCCACTGTGCCAATCATGTCTTTGAGGTGTTGTGGGCGAAGCCCATCCGGGCCACCCGCTGACCCACAAGGGAAGGACCTGATAGCCCTAGCCACCTCCTCCGGAGACACCTGGACACCTGGACACCTTTATATTATATTATTTACTTTAGATTAGTGGTGTATATTGTAACTTGCACTGTATATATACGAACATGAAGCCATACGAAGGCCTAAATCTGAAAATAATATAGGGGCGCCTTCGGCGCCCCAAAAAGGTGTATACATGAAGCAGAAGATGTTTACGTATGGTAGTGCAACATCCATTGTTTGTATGATTCCTGCATCGCAGGGTTGTAGGTTTGATGTGTTTGGGGGAAGGAAAACTAGCTTCACATCACTGTACAGGACAGTTGTCAACAAATAGCAGGATGGAGCGGCCTTCTTTCTTCATCTTGCTGTTCAGCTTGTCAAGCCACTGCTGGAATATATCACTGGTCATCCATGCTTTTGTTGGCACAGTACATATGTGACTGATAGACACTGAGATCCTGTGCAAGTCCAAGTTCTGTCCTGTCCTGTGCAAGTGCAAGCCCTTGTTGTTTCAAGGGCTTGAAACAACAAGGGCTTGCACTTTTCCCAATGTCTTAATTTAAGGTTGAATTTTCTCCCCAGAGGCAGAACAGGCAATTAATAATTTATCTTTCCTTTGCCTTCTTGCCTCCTTGAGCATCCTCACCTTGTGTAACCATTGTTTCCATTGGTAAAGCTCTGTAAAACAGACCCGTTTCATCGGCGTTAAAAATGTCTCTTGTCTTGTACCCTTCACATATTGAATGTAACTGCTTTCTCAGCAGCTTCTCCAGATCGACTTCTTAGACGAATGTTATGATGTTTGCGGCAACGATCAAGCCAGTCGTTTGAACTTGTGAAGTCACCGTATCCAAGCTCCTTTGCATACATGATTGCCCGTTCCTGTGTCATGCGACTGCTGGCAGGAATATTTTAAGATCGGGCAACTGTGAACCATTCCTACATTCAACCATGCATATAGTTGTAGCCTCCTTTCTGCACTTGCTGTACTTCTCATTTGAACAACCACTGCTCTCCAGGCACTTCTTCATGACCTCTTTATATTTCACAATTCCCTGAATTTGCATTTCGCCACAACCCAACTCTTTCATGACTTTGTGGCAAGATTTGGCTTTCTCAACTGACTCCAGGGCTCCAATCCTTTCTTCTAGAGTCAAAAGCATCCTTTTGGAATTCTTCGCCACCATTGATGAAACTCAAATCTACATGGCAAATTTGATGCCTATCTCGACATCACAGCGGTCGCTTGAAGTGACAAATCTGCAGTCACTGGTCACGTATTAGGGATTGTCTCTGGTGCAGGGGTACTTATAATGTAGCATGTGACTAGCAAAGCCGGTCTTATACACAGGGTGGTCATTCACCAGAGGGCTCTCTGAAAAGGGGCATTACTATAAGTGCTATTCTCACCTATACAACCAGTTGTAGCATCTCATCTCATCTTTCCTTTCTTGGCCATGGCCAAGTAACCTGCATTCACCATGAGGAGATTGCACAACGTGATCCCCTCCCCTCCAACACGCACAGTGTTGCATTTCATTAGCAACTAACTCGATGTGCATGTGTGCATGCAGAAAAAGCATGCTTAGCAGACCACAGTATGCTCTTCAAATAGGAGTGCTGAGCAACCAAGATTGACTGGTATGGTATACTTGAAACTTTGTGTGATACAGTGACTCACACACACTACATACAATACACAGTTACCTGTCTA
This sequence comes from Ianthella basta, assembly GCA_964019415.1. Taxonomy (NCBI): domain Eukaryota; kingdom Metazoa; phylum Porifera; class Demospongiae; order Verongiida; family Ianthellidae; genus Ianthella; species Ianthella basta. The sequence goes on along the minus strand of OZ025873.1, from coordinate 8,067,064 downwards.
GTGTTGTGAGGAACATATTTGCTGGCTATGCCCCCACCTCCCTCTATGTTGCCATGGCAGTGGGCTTCTATCTTGTCAAGTGACTGTGTTTGCAGCTGATGTGTGTAGTTTACAATCGTAGGCTTGTGTGTGTAGGAGCTGTGGGTGAGATTGCATGGGTGTACGTGAGAAACTCAAAGTGTGTACTGGTATGTGTTTGGATGCATACGATCAGTACAGTGTATTCCACTCCTCTACACCTGCAGATTCACCACAAAGTGAGACAGTGAGCAGAGATCATGTGAAGGGCAACATCTTGTCACAGAAGGTGTATGGTGAGTTTGTTGTCATTTGTGTCACTTGCGAGGAATGTAAGTGAGTGTGTGAGGTGTGAAACTTGTTACTTTGAAACAAGATCCACCCTTTTAAAGCAAAAACCACTTGTCTCGGGTTAACATCGTCCTTGTACTGATTTCAAGTGTGCTTGTAGCACTGACGGCACTGGAAAAGGCAGTTTTTGGAAAGGCTTCTGACTGACATTTTGATTCCCATTATCTTGTCAAGTGACTGTGTTCACAGCTGATGTGTGTAGTTTACAATCGTAGGCTTGTGTGTGTAGGAGCTGTGGGCGAGATTGCATGGGTGTACATGAGACACTCAAAGTGTGTATGGGTGTGTGGATGCATACGATCAGTACAGTGTATTCCTTTCCTCCACTGAGAATAGGTATGTACTGTGTCCTCATAACTGTATAGTGGGAGTCCATGTCACCACAAACAACTTCTGTGACATGTGATTGTGCATGTGTGTATGTGTGTATGTGTGTGTGTTGTGGTGTTTGTTTGTACATATATTTGTTTGTCGCAGAACAATACAGTCAAGCACTGCTCCATTCCACTTTTGCATTGCAGCTCCACTCCCTTCAGACCTGCCCTCAGTACCGTCATTCTCCACTTCCCAAAGTGGAGCTACCACTGCTGACAAGGGACCCTCCACAGAGATGGAGGCACAGACTACAATACAGCAAGGCATGCTCCATGCAGTGTCACTGCACAAGTGCACCTCATAGCACTAAATGTAGCTACAACAGCATGAGAATGCATGGTTGGTATCACCTTCTGGCCCACCCTTTCAAAGATGGACACACCCACTTCAGCCATAGTATAACTACTTGCAGCCGTATACTTATTATTGAATAAATTTCAATTCTGTAGAGTCATCTCTTACAAAGGACCAGGAGGCAGTTATCTCTATGCTGTGCTTTGTCGTGGGAGGGATCCAGTCTCTTTCAGTCAGTTCTAACGGTGGCATTCTAACACTTGCATCTGCCGAGCTACATGTCCCCAGTGGAGCTATCCTTCAAGGCCAAGCACTGCATGTCAGGTATGCTATTCTCCTGGATGGTCCGTTTTCCATTCCAGAGGGCTATGGCATTGTCAGCACAGTGCTATACATTAACTATGATACATCCCTGGTGAAGAAGCCATTGCAGCTCCACCTCAACCACTGGCATGCTGGAAAGGATCGACAGAACACCATGGTGCTCCTCAAGGCGACCCATGTAACAGATGAGAGAGGCATTTTTCATTTCGTCAAGTATCCCAATGGATCATTCTCAGATAATGAGCAATTTGCAGTTTTAGAGCTGGAAAAAAATCTTTGCTGCGTTGCTGTGGCAGTTGAGAGAACTGGCAATCTTCTCAGTCCATGTAATTGTGGACTTCATCTATTGAAGAAGGTACAACCTGACTATGATGTGTCGTTTCGTCTGTACGTCACTTTTGATGACTATACATGGAGCAAGGTATGTTTAATTCATTGCTGATGTGTAGCAGTGCAATGTTATTTCTAGTCTCGCCATCTCTTTGCTCAGGTAATTGATGAATTGATTATAAATGGAAAAGGCTGGGGAAAAGCAGTAACAGCAACTCGGCAGGTTGTCACTCTGCAGGAAGCAGAAGACACAGTTATCGCACAAGTAGAACCTGCCAGTGGAGATGGCTGGGGGTTTACCTTTGAAGGATGGCCAACGGTAGGTTGTCATGAATACAAGAGCCATTTTAGAGGAAGTTGATCCATGCCAGACAGAATCAATCCTTGAGATATACTTACTTGAGCCCTATACGTAACTGTACAAAGTTTGTAGGGCTCAAGTATGTATAATTACTGTACATAGTAGGCATGCAAATATAAATTCGATATATTATATCAAATTTATATTTGCATGCCTACTTACTTTCTGCTTCTGTATGCCTTCATATGTGCAGGTTCCATTGAGACTGGTTTGTGATCCAGTACGCAATCAGCCAAGCGATTTGAAAGAAATGATTGAATATGAGCATTACCCACCCTGCATTCAAATGGACCTGAGATATGACCATCCAGAAGTAAGACCACGAGTGGTTGCATCAGTGAAGGTATCTACGAGCCACAACCCTGCTAATAGCTTTCATTTGGCAGTGAAGGTCCCAGGTGAGCTGCTCATTGCATACTCAATATGCATTGTCATTGAAGGATGTGCACATCATTCACACTGCATAACCCAGATGCCTTCAACTGCTACCTTGGGAATGCACACATTAGAATGTGACAAGTTATGTAGTTATGTATGAGAAATGTTTTTATGCACATTGTGAATTGCTCTACCCTACAGGAGCACAAGGACGCAGATCTATCCACACACAGACAGTACACTCTGTGGGTAAGTCTCTCAATCCTCAGCATAGGTCTCCAAGGGCACGGGGTTACCTCACTGTAACGGCATCTTGTGGGGTGTGAGTGGGGTTGGTCAGCAGTGACAGGACATTTCATTTCTAGTGTTTGTGTAGCATATATGACTATACCATGGCAAGGTATGCTGCATGCAGTGTCACTACACACGTGCCACTCTCCACTCCCTTCAGACCTGCCCTCAGTACCATCATCCTCCAGCTCCCAAAATGGAGCTACCACTGCTGACAATGGACCCTCCCCAGTGATGGAGGTACTGACTGCAACACAGCAAGGTATGCTCCATGCAGTGTCACTACACACGAGTGCATGGATGTAGAGGGCAAAGAGGCGTTTATTGTAATGCGTAGCTAGCTTTGTTGTAGTGTTAAGTCTTACCTGTAGTAGCGAGTCCAAACAAAATGGCTAGGTTGCTCACCCAAAGACGTCTGTAACATTAGCACAGAACTAAAGGTCAACCTTTGAGCACTTGATTTGATATGTATATATTCTTGATTGGTGTTGTCTGTCACTAGACACATCCATTCTAAGTGAAGTGCTGACGTAGCCATTTTTAGGGGCTGCTGCAAGCATCCCCAATATTGCTTTCAAATCAGTGATCTCACTGTTTTTGGAGGGTAAAAACCCTTCTTGCTTCTTTAAGAACCCTCCTTGAGGCTGTAAACATGGCAAAGTGCCCTCCTTGAACGGCACAGTGCCACTATAGTCCTGTGGTGTTGGCAATAACGCTTGCATGCATACACACTGTGTCACAAGGTTCTCCCTGTATTCAACTAATGCACTTTGCACACGAAAGTGACACCCTATCCCACTCCCCACCATCCATTGGCCACTCCTCACATGACTGTTGGTTAAGTGTCCCCTTGTTATATTGTTTTCTGGAGGGGAACACTGTTTCAAATTGAGTTTATACATACACTAGCAGAGTGGCCCACCTTCGGCGAGCTATGGCGCCCGACGCCTGTCTCCCGATGCCCTCAGCAACCATGTTACTCAGTAGTGTAGGAAGATGGTTCCATTTAGGGGGCTGAATCAACTTCAAGGGCCGACGATCAAGCTGTGGGTAGCCTGGTCCAATCAATTACCCATTGATACCAATATGCATCTGCTAAGTGGTTAGCCTATGCTCTGCAATAATTGAGTCAAAATTGTACAGCTAATTTTCTAAGGGGGGCTGAGCCCCCCCCCCCCCCCCCTCATTTAAATCCAAGGGGCTCAACACCCTGGTTATATGGTTCCTACGCCTGATGCCCTCAGCAACTACGTTACTGCTACGGCTAAAAAAATTAATGATTATCGGTTTAAATTTGAACGTGGGACGATAGCGAATCAAGTCCGGTAAAAACCGAAAGTTGATGAGAAAGATAATTAGAAAAAGGCCGTCGTCCGCGAAGGAAAAAACAGAAATGGACAGATAACTCTCTGCGAACCGCAAGATGGGCAACGTCAACCCCACTATAACCTGACATCCGATGCCCCCAGCAACCACAGCAAGTGGGACGCCGATGGAGCAAGAAACGCGCACACGTATCGCGAACACACACACACACAGACAGTTTTGGCTTTATGTATTAGATATGTACATACTCCATTACAAACATGAGGTTACAAGGGGTGCCTTTGTTGCCCCAAAAATGAAGATTTTTATACATGTGTGTGGACCCAAAACCCAGGCTAGCTTACATAACATGAACCATGGGGGCTAAACATGTTTATGGTCGTTTCTGTGGCCATACATGTAACTGCTTGTGATTTATGCCTAACTTTACTGTTTAGTCACATGCAACATCACATCCTGTGCTTATCCTTCCCAACTCTGTTTGGTGGAGTGATAAATGCTGTTTTACTGGTTTTGTCGACAACTATGAATCTCATTTTATGGAATGATTGTTGCTACATCTTTAGCATAGAACCAAAGTGCATGGTTTGGGCATTAATGTTCACAACAAGTGTGATTCATTTCGATGTGATCTATTTATTTATTTAACAGGAGAAAAGTAAGGTGGGCACAAAGCCATAATTGTTTACTTAGGACTTTCACACTGTCCTCTAATTGGGCAAAGTGGATGCCTGCGAGAGCAGAGAGGGCCTTTGTTTAACCCCAAATCCAGTTCTCTGCCCCTTGCCATCAATACATTCCCCGATCAAGCCATTATTTCTGTTACAGCTATGACTATGACCATGCATTACTGCAGCAATGTACCGTATTTTCCCTAATTTATCGGCAAAGTAAAACACAGATTCAAGTCGGCACTTAAGAAAAGATGGGTTGCGAGTGGAAGCGCGATGAAACATTCGGAAATTAAGATGACTAATTAAGAGTACACGACGGAATATAAAATAGGAAGCAAAATGGCCGAATTCTCGCTTACGGTCGAGGCAGCTGTTCGTGGGTATCATACTTACATGGAGCAGTGGGAGGCTGCAGTTGATACAACACTCTACTTCGAATGTGAATTAGGTGAGCGCGACTTCAACGAACGAAAGCCTTTGTAAGCAAAATATAAACCATCGCCACCAACGCAGCTGGGCTCTTAGGCTTTTCATTGAAGTCACGCTCACCTAATTCACGTTCGAAGTAGGGTCTCTATCTGTGGCGATCGTTTTCATGGTCATAGCAGTCGACAATTCATTAGACTCCGCAGCAGATGACGATTTATTAGAGTCTGAGACGAACAATAAGGGGCAGCCATTTTTCGTCAAAAATTCGAGTGTGACCCGAATCTATTTAAGCAGGTGCCGAACAATTAGGGAGCCGAAAAATTAGGGAAAATATGGTATATCATTTTATGCACTACAGTCTCTCATATTCAAATGCACTTGACTCTGATTTGTGGACACTCAAATAATAGATTGCATTGTGACAGGGATGAAGTTGGAACAAGGATTGTGAATTACTGCTTTCTTTATTCTTGCAGTGGAACAAGTTCTGGATCACTTTTATGATCGGTTCATTCAAGAAATTGAAGCCAAAGTCATTATGTTTGATCTGAAAAGTGAAAAGGTCATTGGTGCTACTGAAGTAACCACTATCAGCCAGAGTAACAATTCACGCTACAACAGCCAGTTCCTCTATGATCACTTGCTAAGTAAGTGTGACAAGGATTCTTTCATGAAAGTATGTGACAAAATCATGGCTGTGGAAGGCAACCCAAGGATGAGAAAATTGGGTGAAGACATGAAGAGCATGTTGGCAAGTGAGCTTTATGTACAGGTGTGACTGTGTGTTTGTGTGGACATGTTGCAGTTATTGCACTGGACACTGCTGCAGTGTGTTTTGAAGGTACTGAATGGGTAGTTTGTGCTACAGTACGTGTGTGCGTCTGTGTGTGTGTGGTGTGTGTGCATGTGTGTGTGGTTACTATAGTGCACATGTGGCAGTACTTGTGTGTTGGCACAGCAGCCAGTCAGTAATGTAATACTCTCCTTTTTATCCCGTTCAGACCCTGCGCCAGCACCATGTCTCACAGATTGAAATGCTGCATGTTCTCCATGCATATATGACTAGAACTGATAAGTAGTGCTTTGAACATTTAGCAGCCAAGGTATGTACAGGTTGATCATGATTGGAACAGCATCAATTTTGTGATACTCAGTATTATGACAAAGAAAGCACATCTGGCCCGGTTAATTTAAGGTGACATAATTGTGGTGCAAAATTAAATGCATCACAGGTCAATCGATTGCTACCCCTAGGCCTGTATGTGCAGTGATTGATATAGTCAGCAAGCTGAAGGTGCACACCAATATAAGTTGCATGCGTTATATCGATCGATGTAGCAGTATATACACATTATGGTACGTAGCTACATATGGCTATTATAGCTAGACCCTCCCTAAGCACCCAAGACCAGGGCTACTTAGGGTAACTTCCAAATGCATGCCTGCGCAGCTCGCTGTCTCCGCCTAGGGCGTTTAGCCAAGTGTGGTTGAGCCCCTAGGTGAAGAGGGGCTACTCAGGGGGGGTCGGTCAAGGTCACGTGTGTCCGCAAAATGGCCGACGCGGCTGCTCTTTACTGTGTATTTTACCCAGGGGGCACGGCTGTTTCGCAGTGGCAACTTAGATTTATAGCCGCCAATTGGGAATTGGAACTGGGATCCTATCCATCCAAGAAGACACAAGTTCAGCTTCCTTTTCCTCCACGAAAACTGGAAAAATGCAGGATTAACGTCGGTAGGCAGCAGAAATGACAGGTTTCCAGTGAGTCCTAGCCTTTAAAGCGTAGTTTTTACTACCACAATGGCGAAATTACAGCCGACCCTGGCATTATTTAATCTTCTCCTAGCGCTCTCCTGCCAGTTTTCACGCTATCGTGCTATACCTTGTATGAAAGCCCAAGGTGTCTATAACATGGCGGTGAAGTGCCTGTTCTACGGCGCATCGCAGATTTTAGGTTATGAGTGCTAGTACATGGAGCATCATGTTGCAATATGTACAAAAACGGCTAGCTGCATAACTATAGAGCTACAGTGAGTGCACAATGCCTACTGCAGTCACCATTTGTCTGTGTGATGCAATCTGCCTGTTACTCTCAACAGTGCCATGATACTGTGTGCATATGTTAAGTAAAGACAGTTTCGCTACACGTTGTTCAATGTTTGTGCCATGTACGCAGCTATAATAGCTGGCTACAAGATTGGGCTTCCATCATGTCAGTTTCATACTTATAATTGCTAGTTAACTGTTCAAGTTCCTAATTAATTCTTGTTTCATTGCTTGGCCATGGTCTTGTCAGAGTTCCACTTTGGTTGCTGCATGGGGCATAGTGCATTGAACCGTTTGTCTAGTAAAAGCCAGGTGACACCACATGCATGACACCTTACTGCATTTGTGCTTTCAAAAACACTTGTTAGTCCTGCATTCTCTTGAGAGATCAATTTGTTGGGTTCTTGTTTTTGCTTTTCTCCCTCAACAGATAAAATTAGAACATTCATGTAACGCTTATGTGTAGTACTACATGTATACACGTGTGTACTTGTACAGTGCATTTCATAAGGCTTGCCTTTATTACGTGCACTAAACTACTGTGTACTGCATTGGAAGATGACACCCCTCCCAAGCCCAATCACCCACTGATCACTCCTCACGTCACTAATGGTCAAGTGAATTCTTTTTTATGTTCTACTTAGGAAAGTGCATATCTAAGTGTTATTGCACACATGTTCACCAAGCACCCAACCGGTGGTACTTTTCAAGGAATGCTTAGTACTAAGTTTATTGTCACAAAAAGATATCCTAAGTAGCAGTTCAGATATTTAGCAGGCACTGCATCATGTAATTCCAAAACCATTTCAATTGCTTGTGTGGGAGCACCGACCACTACTGCTGACCTCCATAATTTTCACAGTCTGTTGTTCATGCACGGATACCTGTGGTTGCTTTTTACTATTATTATGTACCTGCACTCTTCCTGCACAGATTCATTTGTGCTGCAGGCCATCTTAATGCATTGGGCAGGATATCATCTTGGGATCGGAGTACTGAACTGCATTGAAATGGCACTCACCAAGTCATTATCAGCTAATAGATAATGCAAGAAGGCTAACCCTTGACATTACTCGTTTCCATTATCTTTCTGTACTTTATTTTCAAAAAATGTTGTATACAGATTAAGACATGATACATATTTACATGCTTAGTTGTCAAGAATAAGAAGCTCATCGAACAAAAAAAACATGCATATAACAAAAATCTGCCTACAAGGTACCTCATGATCAGTACCTATAGATAATAGGTATAGGTACAAGAGCATGTGTGTATGTACGCCCAGCTGAGCAGCTGGCATTTGTTTATCTCTATGCTAAATGTATGTTGTTGAGAACCACTGCCACCAGCACTAGCTTACAATAGTTATTGGTAGTACTAGCTAGATACCGATTATAATCATTCGCGTGGGCTAATGTCTGTGACGGCCGTGAAATACGATGCTTCATGTATTAGCACTTGTAACCTAAAATCTGCGATGCGCCGTAGAACAGGCACTTCACTTCCATGCTATGGACACCTTGGGCTTTCATACAAGGTATAGCACGATAGCGTGAAAACTGGCAGAAGAGCGCTAGGAGAAGATTAAATAATGCCAGGGTCGGCTGTAATTTCGCCATTGTGGTAGTAAAAACTACGCTTTAAAGGCTAGGACTCACTGGAAACCTGTCATTTCTGCTGCGTACCAACGTTAACCCTGCATTGGTAGAGTTTCCGTGGAGTAAAAGCCTATTCCCTTTTGACGTTTAAACCTCGAGCTCAGTCTCGCCGCGTGTTCCCGGTTTCCAAACCAAAACTAAGATGCCACAATTTATATGGTGCGAAACTGCCGTGGGGGGGTCGGTCAAGGTCACGTGTGTCCGCAAAATGGCCGACGCGGCTGCTCTTTACTGTGTATTTTACCTATACTAGCTAAGAGCAGACATATTTCGAGAAACACGTCGCATCGCTTGTTTCTTAGCTTCTGAGCACACAGTTGGACAAGGGCTATCAGAAAATGTACCCTTCCCCGCCCTTCCCCAGCATCTAGGTAGGTTTTGCGAGCATTTTCCAACACCGGTGTACGAGTGTTCTCTGATGCTGGCTACGAGGCAGATGGAGCCTAATCTGGTGTTCTGAGCAAGTACTCCTGTGGAGGTGACTCCTTAGAAGCTGGTAGCGAGTCATCATTGATCACTTCAGAACTGCAAGACTGATAGGGTTGACTGCTTCTGCAATGGGAGTGCAATCGGCAGCCACGTCCTTGCAATCGTCTTGGTTCTGTACATGATTTGTCACATTCGATAGCAGGGATGCTGGAAATGGCTTAAGCGTGCTGGCAATCCTCAAGAAACGCTGCGATAACTTGCAAAACTAAATCGTGAAAGCGGTCAGACAATTAAGCCCAATCCACCGTATGGCTCCTTGGCTACGTACGTACGGGTCATACCAGGGGCGCGAATGCAGTACAAGGCCCTGCCATGGCTCAGGGTATGCACATTGGGCCTTGGAGCACAGTCAGCTAACATATGGGAACGCGATTAGAATGTCAGGAATGCAATTATTGAGGTGCTGGTATTGCGCAATCCCAGGACTTGTCCGACCCCCCCTATATTTTACCTATACTAGCTAAGAGCAGACATATTTCGAGAAACACGTCGCATCGCTTGTTTCTTTGCTTCTGAGCACACAGTTGGACAAGGGCTATCAGAAATTGGACCCTTCCCCGCCCTTCCCCAGCATCTAGGTAGGTTTTGCAAGCATTTTACAACACCGGTGTACGAGTGTTCACTGATGCTGGCTACGAGGCAGATGGAGCCTAATCTGGAGTACTGGGCAAGTGCTCCTGTGGAAGTGACTCCTTAAAAGCTGGTAGCGAGTCCTCAGTGATCACTTCAGGACTGCAAGACAGATAGGTTGACTGCTTCTGCAATGGGAGTGCAATCGGCAGCCACGTCCTTGCAATCGTCTTGGTTCTGTACACGATTTGTCACATTCGATAGCAGGGATGCTAGAAATGGCTTGAGCGTGCTGGCAATCCTCAAGAAACGCTGCGATAACTTGCAAAACTAGATCGTGAAAGCGGTCAGACAATTAAGCCCAATCCACCGTATGGCTCCTTGGCTACGTATGTACGGGTCATACCAGGGGCGCGAATGCAGTACAAGGCCCTGCCATGGCTCAGGGTATGCACATTCGGCCTTGGAGCACAGTCAGCTAACATATAGAGACGCGATTGGAATGTCTGGAATGCAATTATTGAGGTGCAGGTATTGCGCAATCCCAGGACCTTGTCCCACCCCCCCTGGGGGCTACTCACGCTATCCAAATGGTGACCATTTATACGATGTCGATCATGAAGAGCTATCGCTGGAAGCTTATAATTCGCTGCTGCATGCATATGGCCATATGGACCAGTGTGCGGCCGGGTCATTCGCCGGCGACTGCACACACTTAATTCTGTAGTTAAGTAGAAGTCCACCGAGCGTCCACACAGATGTAGCTAACTGTGATCTCCTGTAACGGCACCGTACTATTCCACGGGGAGAGGATCGAGAGGAGAAGCCGACAATGGCCCCGGGTGAGTACTAGTGTGTGCAGAAGATGTGCTGTAGGTTGTGGTGTGTGGTACCTGTACTGTTGGACAACGGTCTCCTGTGCCAGCATCCTTTAGTAGTGTAGACACTCTAGCGCCTTAGTCCAAGAACAACCACTACCTGTTCACACTCGTGAGCTCAGTATGCAGGTCCACAGTGACGTCATACACCTGTCTCCAGTGGTAACTGCAGTAGAAGAGAGACACGTTATAGCATTCCTCTCATAAGTGGTACCATTTGACACATCTGCTGCTATGTCCAGCTCTCAGTACAATAGGAGTACATAGTGACTGCTCCTAGCTCCTGCAGTAGAGGGACCTGCCATGCACACACAGTCAGTGCAACCTTCATCACCTATACCTCCACCTTGTGATGGCCCTTGAGTGTGTCGGGTGTGAGTGTCATTTTACCTGAGCAGCTTCTAGCAACAACTCCATTAACTTGGAGGCAATGGGCTGTCTGTTTGCAGACCAATCAGATTACAGGAAATGCTAACTGTTGCAACACTTGTAGCAGACATGTCGCAAGAATCAATAAAATCATGCAAACAAAAAAACTTGACATATGATATACAGAGGTGTCAGAGTCCCTATCTCTAGCAGGAAGGTCGGCTGCACCTAACCATAGTTGATTGGGGTGGGGGTGGGGGGAGGGGACAACTTTTGGAAGCACACATTACTGCTGAGGAGTGGTTTTGTGAGGGAACAAGATGCTTCTCTTCCACCCTGCAAGCGATGGGACAGGCTAACAGCTAGACTGTTGTGATCAGTGTATATGTGTAGGGTCTATGACAACAGTCTCAGTATCAATGTACTCAAGGCCAGTTTGTTGACTTGTATAAAGGCTGGTCCTTTTACTGGCCAAAGTGGTCTAATCTGCTAGTTTGTACTGAAGGTGGTTGGAGGGTGGTCCTGCAGTGTGGAGATATTGTTGCTGCATTGTGTCACCCGTCTCTCCTTTCCTTGCAGTTGAACAAGTTCTTGCCCAGTTTCAGGACCGGTTCTTTCATGAAGTAGACACTGCCAGCATTATACTAGACCTTGTACCGGAGTATCATTGATGGTGGTGATGTGGAGGCTATCATGAGAGAGGATGATCAAAACTTGAAGAATGAGATACTTTATCATAGTTTGAAGAACATGCTGAAGAGAGGTAGGTGTAGGGGTGGCTATATTCGTTGGTCTAACACTGTAGGAAGTTACCGTCCTGTGTGTGTGTGTGTGTGTGTGTGTGTGTGTGTGTGTGTGTGTGTGTGTGTGTGTGCGTGTGTGTGCTAATACATGAGGTTGTACATGCGATGTGTGTTTTGTGTTTATGTGGGCTTTACACATGCATGTAAACTGGTCCTTGGAAGATCAGTTTACCACATAAGACAATGATGTATTCATGGATTACTGTGAACACGTTATGACCGGATCAAACAGTCTTCAATGGCACACAATGATTGTTGACATGTGACAGAAATGGATACATTACATGACATTGTTTAGTTCTTTCCACTTGCAGGAGAGACTGCTCCACCACCACCTATCCTAGCACAACCACAGCCTACCCCTGAGGAGAGGAGTGCCATGTCACTGGGAGTAACTGGTACGTATGTTATCGAGTCTGTGTGCAGTAGAAAGTGACCCCCCCATAGCCCTAACCCCCTCTTTACAGTATTTCATCACAGCTATTGGCTTTGATCTATTCAAGTGTTCTATTTGTGATTGATGTATTTCGAAAGTTTAGCTTTACAATCCAAGACTTGTGTGTGTGTGAGCTGTGGGAAGTGGGAGGGTGAGGGCAGTGTCCCCCTGACCACCTGTCCCCCCTCACCTGTCCCCCTCACCTCTCCCCACCTGCCCCCACCCCACCTGTCCCCATATCTCTCTGTCCCTCCCTTCCCCCCCCCCCCTGTCCCCCCATCCCCCCCAGCTGTCCCTGTCACGTGATCCGCCCACTTGTTCCCACACTAGTCATGTGGTATAGGTTTGCATGTATACTGTTGTGTGTTCATGTGTATATGTAATTGTGTGTGTCTGTGCACTTGCATTATCACACACTCCTCCCTTCGCCTCTTTGCAGTTCGAAGTGCTCCTTGACCTTTGCGAGCAGTCCTTGCTGTTACAGACTCAAGGTGGCCGAAGATGAGCCGTGGTACTATGTGTCCGAGGCCAGCAGGAATAGGGTAAGATGTGCTCATTGCACTCACAGTACAGCACTCCATGGAATGATGGGAGTTATCTGTGTGTTGCTTATGTGACTTTCCTCCCTGTGTGTGTGTGTGTGTGTGTGTGTGTGTGTGTGTGTGTGTGTGGTGTGCGTGTGCGTGTGTGTGTGTGTGTGTGTGGTGTGCGTGTGCGTGTGTGTGTGTGTGTGTGTGTGTGTGGTGTGCGTGTGCGTGTGTATGTGTGTGTGTGTGTGTGTGTGTGTGTGTGTGCAGGTTGCTGCTGTCTGTGACCTGTACATGTTCCTGCGACACTGTCAACTGGGCCTGATCAAGATGGACGGTGAGAACATACAGTAGCTACACTGTCTCTCCACCTGTCCCCCTGTCCCCCCACCTGTCCCCCCACCTGTCCCCCTGTCCCCCCCACCTGTCCCCCTGTCCCCCCCACCTGTCCCCCTGTCCCCCTTACCTGTCCCCCTTACCTGTCCCCCTGACCTGTCCCCCACCTGTCACCCCACCTGTCCTCACCTGTCCCCCCCACCTGTCCCTCTCACCTGTCCCCCCACCTGTCCCCCCCCCCCCACCTGTCCCCCCTACCTGTCCCCCTCGCCTGTCCCTCCCACCTGCCCCCCTCACCTGTCCCCCACCTGTCCCCCCCCCACCTGTCCCCCCTACCTGTCCCCCTCGCCTGTCCCCCCTACCTGTCTCCCTCTCCCCCCACCTGTCCCCCCCCACCTGTCCCCCTACCTGTCCCCTCGCCTGTCCCCCCTACCTGTCTCCCTCACCCTGTCCCCTCGCCTGTCCCCCCTACCTGTCCCCTCACCTGTCCCCCCTACCTGTCCCCCTCGCCTGTCCCCCCTACCTGTCTCCCCCATCTCCTGTCCCCCTCGCCTGTCCCCCTACCTGTCCCCTCACCTGTCCCCTCACCTGTCCCCCCACCTGTCCCCCTCACCTGTCCCCACCTGTCCCCCACCTGTCCCCCCACCTGTCCCCCACCTGTCCCCCCACCTGTTCCCCCACCTGTCCCCTCACCTATCCCCCCCCCACCTGTCCCCTCACCTGTCCCCTCACCTGTCCCCCCCACCTGTCCCCCACCTGTCCCCCACCTGTCCCCCACCTGTCCCCCCACCTGTTCCCCCCACCTGTCCCCTCACCTATCCCCCCACCTGTCCCCCCTACCTATCCCCTCACCTGTCCCCCTCACCTGTCCCCCCACCTGTCCCCCCACCTGTTCCCCCCACCTGTCCCCCTACCTGTCTCCCCCACCTGTCCCCTCGCCTGTCCCCCTACCTGTCCCCCCACCTGTCCCCCTCACCTGTCCCCCACCTGTCCCCCCACCTGTTCCCCCCACCTGTCCCCTACTGTCTCCCCCACCTGTCCCCCCTCACCTGTCCCCTCACCTGTCCCCTCACCTGTCCCCCTCACCTGTCCCCCACCTGTCCCCCTCACCTGTCCCCCCACCTGTCCCCCCACCTGTCCCCCCACCTGTTCCCCCCACCTGTCCCCCCACCTGTTCCCCCACCTGTCCCCCTCACCTGTCCCCCCACCTGTCCCCCCACCTGTCCCCCCACCTGTTCCCCCACCTGTCCCCCCCACCTGTTCCCCCCCACCTGTCCCCCTCACCTATCCCCCCCACCTGTCCCCCCTACCTGTCCCCTTACCTGTCCCCCCACCTGTCCCCCTCACCTATCCCCCCCCACCTGTCCCCCCTACCTGTCCCCTCACCTGTCCCCCTCACCTGTCCCCCCACCTGTCCCCCTCACCTGTCCCCCTCACCTGTCCCTCCACCTGTCCCCCCACCTGTCCCCCTCACCAGTCTCCCCACCTGTTCCTCCCACCTGTCTCCCCACCTGTTCCCCCACCTGTCCCCCTCACCTGTCCCCCCACCTGTCCCCCTCACCTGTCTCCCCACCTGTCCCCCTCACCTGTCTCCCCACCTGTTCCCCCCACCTGTTCCCCCCACCTGTCCCCCCACCTGTTCCCCCCACCTGTCCCCCCACCTGTCCCCCCCACCTGTCCCCCCCACCTGTCCCCCCCACCTGTCCCCCTCACCTGTCTCCCCACCTGTTCCCCCCACCTGTCCCCCCCACCTTTCCCCCCATCTGTTCCCCCCACCTGTCCCCCCACCTGTCCCCCCCACCTGTCCCCCCCACCTGTCCCCCCCACCTGCCCCCACACTAGTCATCTGGCATAGGTTTGCATACATTGCACAATATTCTGTGTCACGAGGCTCTCCATGCATATGTGTAAGAATTTACATCTACTTGTGTTATTCTATTTGGCAGACATTGAGTGCCTTCCTAGGGAGTTTCAACTCGTGCATCCTCCCTGCTGTGGTGTAGAAGGGAAACTGACACCCTTTCCCACACTCCACCGTCCACTAGACAGTCTCATGTGACTAACAGTCCAGCGCACCATTTTTAACTATTTTCTGGACAGAGCACTGCTGTCCCCCTTACCTGTCCCCTCACCTATCCTCCCTGTCTCCCCCCCCTGGTTCCCCCACCTGTTCACCCACCCACCTGTTGCCTGCATGTCCCACCCACCTGTTCACCTTTCCTCCCAGCATTCCCCCCACTTGTCCCCACACCTGCACTCCCACACTAGTCATGTGGCATAGGCTTGCTGGCATTACATTCTGTGTCACGAGGCTCTCCATGCATCCTCCCTACTGTGCTGTGCAAAGGAAGCTGACACCCTCTCCCACACTCCACCATCCACTAGCCAGTCCTCTCATGACTAGCGGTCCCGCACACACTGGAGGGCACATAATGTGTGTGGATACCTTACGTTCCTCCATTTCTCACCTCTACACCTGCAGATTCACCACAGAGAGGGACAGTGAGCGGTGATGATGTGAAGGACAGCATCTTGTCATCAGGTTACCTTCCAATGCTGCCATATGATCCAGAGTATGTCTGTGTTGTAGTCTGTGAGCAGTCCTTGTGTGTGGTACTGTCACCTCCCCCCTCCCTCCACCCCCACAGACATTGACGAGTGCAAGGATGGCAATCCTTGTTCAGATAACCAGGAGTGTCTGAACACAGTCGGCAGTTATGTCTGTCGCTGTAAGTCAGGCTACCAAAGCAATGGGACAGCTTGCGAGGGTGAGTGGAAATGTGGGCAGTGTGAGAGTGACACATGTAATGCTGTTTGATGAAAATGGACAATTACACATGCACACACACACCTCCCTCTTTCCTTCCTCTCCCTCAGACATTGACAAGTGTGCTCATAGCTCCCTCCACCACTAAGATAAAGGCTCATGTTGATGGCTCCTCTGTGTGTGTGTGTGTGTGTGCGTGCGTGTGCGTGTGCGTGTGTGTGTGTGTGTGTGTGTGTGTGTGTGTCACTTTAGTTTGCAATGTCATGTGTTACTGATTACCCTCCTGCACTTCCCCCTTCCTCCAGCACGGGATGACAGTGTGTTCGCCTGTGGCCTGCGACTGTTCTGACTTCAATACAGCCAACTCACAGTGCTGCAGACAGGAGTGCCACCCCTGCACTCTACGTGATGGTACCAAACTCAGCAGAGGCACCCTGGGGACCACACTGGACGGCTGCACCACTTGCCAGTGCAGGGTGAGTACTGGTTTGTATGTTGACCTATTGTTCTACCCAACACTTTGCACTGTTGGGACTTGCAGTAACTACACACTATACTGTACATAGATTAACACCATTTTTGGTGCACTGGTTATTCAGTAGTCCCTCACTCTCTCTTCTGCTCCTCTTGGTACTCATGCGTTCATGTTGTATGCCCGTCATTAAATCACACTCTCTTCCCTCCCTGTCTGCCTCTCCCCCTCCCTCCCTCCCTGCCTCTCCCTCCCTCCCTCTCCCTCCCTCCCACCCCCTCCCTCCCTCCCTTGCCCCTTCCCCTTCCACAGGGTAATGGTACCCTCAAGTGCTTCAATATGACTTGTCCCAGCATTGACAACTGCCCTGAGTACCTGAGACACACTCCAGATGGTGTCTGCTGTCCCACGTGCAAGGTACCCACCTGCAATGAACAATGACAGCCAGTGAATGTTACCATTGACAACGGTTGCCTAGAGTGCTCCTGTGATGTAAGTGACAAGTGTGACTGAGCATTGGTGGCCTAATACATTCCCACTTCGAATGTCTTCAATTGTACATTTCCACTTAAATTATCCTGCAAGTAGTTTAGTAGCCTTAGTCTTAAACCCATTTGCTTCATGTCAATCCACTCCTCTTCATATCTCTCCTTCTTTACAGAATGGAGAATGGACTTCACTTGTTGGTCTCCAAAAGACTTCCCCGTTCTAAACTGGCCATGGACTGATGAAGAGAGAGTGTACGAACTTGGACAGTGCTGCCCAAAGTGTAGATCTCTCACAGAATTGGAGGGATTCATGTATCTAACACACCTGCTGATGAACACATCAATATTGATCTCTCCCTCACTGGCAAACAGTGTTTTATATTTGTAGCATACACCCGTATGTGGCCATGCCATATTATGGCACACAATGACTTGTGTTACATTATTATACCATTTGGTGAGCTCGTGTATGCATGCATGGATATTGTATTATTACTCCTCTTTCACATCACGTAAAGAATCGAATTTGGTGCATGGGCTTTCCTGCTCCGTGCAGCACGTGCTGGCATGTCATATATACACCAGCTGCAGGCTGCATGTGTGACAGTGCATCATCTGCTGGCACGTGTATATGCCCATGCATAAACATGTTCATATAAGCCAGGAAGGTGCACACTGACTCATGTGGACATGCTGACTGTGACGTGTGTGTGTGTGTGTGTGTGTGTCATTCAGCGTAACTGAAATCATGCTGCATATATTTTAATTACAGCATGTCCCAAAAATCGATCATCTTGTACTGTACTCACTTTAATCATTTTATATTGTTTGGTTGCCCACTTGTAAATTATATTCTATTTGAATGTTGCAGTCAAAACTATTGTATTTTACAGTTCTATTTGAATTAGTATGACATTAATTGTACACTAATCATGTTTGTATTCACCATGGCATGCACATCCATTATTGTAGTGCATATCATTATACAAGTGTTTGCACCTCAAGAGGCGTCTGGTACGTTATACGTACATTTGAAAATTGAAGCTACAGCTGGTGAATCATTGCATGAAGCTTAAGGTACAATAAGTCTGTCCAGAATCAGCTAGCAGGTAGTCACCTGTACAAGGTATTTGGTGCTGTCAGTGCACGGCTGTGACCAGTAGAACATGGCAGTGTACCTCCGGCAGCACACACCCAGCCCCACCACGGTGGACTTGACAGCCTCCACCATCACCTGCACCTCGCTGTCTCCAACATGAGGCATGCTTGGGAGGGAAGGGGTCCGCGGACTAGGGCAAGGGTCACCTCCAACCCTAGGGAGAAGATGCAAAGCAAGGAATGAACAATGAACACTATCTGCTGTAACAATAAAATCTCATTAGCAGTTGTCCAAACATTGGATCACTTGTAGCTGTCCCTCTACAATAGCATGCAGTGAAACAAGTACAAATTGGTAAAGTAGTACCATAAACAGCTGCAAATGACCCAAAGGCTAGCCGGCTGTTAAATAAGAGTCTAACATGTTACAAGAGCTAGTGTTACTGCCAGTTGTGATATTCAGCACTGACTGCATAGAGAAGGAGTAAGTAATGTGGGCAGTGCACGCAAGGTCTTGTGGTGGTCCTGCACTAACTCCTACAGATCTCTTGCTATATACTTCTCACTGTAGCCTACAGAGCTCAACACTTAACCACTCTCCTTTGGAGAGGTGCAAATTGTCCATGTGTAATCAACAGCCCACCACATGCCACCACTGACTACTTCTTTCACTGTCTACTCATCTACATGGCTGCAGTACTGTGCTATAGTCTTACACAGGAGAAAAGACCACATCCCCTCAGTGTACAGCTGCGCTGCATAATCAATACAGCCCATCACACAAGACTAGTCACAGCTATGGTACAGGACTACGGGCTCCTCTCCTGTCACTGCTGATCTCATGAGAGAACAGATGCACTGTGTTCTACCATACATAGGAGAAGTGCATACACTGGCATAGGACTCAACTGACATTTGTCATACGTTAATTGTAGAACCGCTCAACTGTGACGACAAACGATCAGTGGACACTTGGTACTCATTCACTGACCTGTAGGTCCCCAAGCAACAATGCATTGAAGATCACTTGACACGTGTCCACTGGTAGGTCAAGTAGGAATGGCACATTGCCGTCGTTCTCTGTCAGTCCTTCAGGCTGTAGTTGCCATGGCAGTGGGGGCTGTGGTGCTATATGCAGCCAAAGTAGTGGCTTGCTTGGTGTGTGGTGAGAAGAGAGGTGATGGGATGAGGGAGACAGGAAGGGCAGCGGAGGCAATGGTGGGGGAGGAGGGCCTGAGGTGAGAGGGCTTGGCAGAGCTGTGGTGGAGGGGTGTGGTCCACTTGGTGGCCATCTTGGCAGCCTCCTGGCAGAGCAGGAGGATGGGATTGGAGAGGGGACTCCTCTTGCGCAGGCCCACCACCATAACCCTGGGTGGAAGGTGAACAGGAGTGTGTGTGTGTGTGTGTGTGTGTGTGTGTGTGTGCACATGTGTGAGAGTGTGCGTGGTGTGTGTGTGTGTGCGTGTGTGCATGCATGTGTATGTGTGTGTGCGTGTGCATGATGTGAGTCTGTGTGAATGTGTGTGTGTGTGTGTGTGTGTGTGTGTGTGTGTGTGCGTCAAAATCAAAATGGCGGACACAAACAAGCGAGTTTGCAGACAGCGTCTTGAAAGGTAGCCTTGTGCAATCGAAACAGAGCGAAACAGCGGGGTGCAGTTCGGAAACGATGCTGACACAACGTTGGGACCCGTCTTTGTCAGTTTTCTGAAGGAGCGGAAGAAGGATGCCCGGACGACCGAGGTGTGAAGAACCCAAGACTCTACGGAGGAGCCAAAGGAGAGGCACAGACTCGACCGACACTGGCGCAGGACACTACAGCAGCACACCGGCGCGTCAGGTGGCCTCACAATCTGACTCGGGTCTGGCAAGAATCCGACAGGCGGACACCTCTGCGATGGGTAGATCTGATCAGCAGAGATCTAACCAGAATCGCTAACTGGCAAGAAGTGGTGATGGACAGAAGTGAATGGAGAGCTGCAATACACCAACCCAAGTCAACAGCCCCATCCCAACCTGTGATGAAGTAGAGCAAATGGATCCTGCCCGACGTCCATGATGGACAAGGAGTAAAGAAGAAGAAGTGTGTGTGTGTGTGTGTGTGTGTGTGTGTGTGTGTGTGTGTGTGTGTGTGTGTGTGTGTGTGTGTGTGTGTGTGTGTGTGTGTGATCAGAACACATAACTGCCCACTTCAACACAAATGCAGCAGGTTTGCTTACAAGACATCCTTTCCAACCGCCAACTTTGTCAGCACTGCCATCGGGTACACAGTCCTGCATTCAAGGACCAGAGAGCACAGTAAGCCCCAGCACTCAGCACACAAGCTACTGCTAACACCACTCAGACAGTGGTTCCCACCAGAGATAGCCAAACAATCCTTGTCAGAGAAGCCTCACCAACTAAGCATTAAGTTACACAACAGACAATTCAGAATGGTTGTCCGAATGGTAACCTGCAAATGGCTAATGGCAAATGGCATGACCTCTCATTGCTATTGCCCTGAGTGGAGGGTGTGACTGAAATAGTGTGCTAGACATTACACTATGACATGACACCATTAGCCATGTACCACTTGCACGATTCCATTTGGCCAACTGTTCTGAAATTGACTGTATCCTGTTACAATCTTACATGTACCCGCAGACACGCTACTAGTAGCAACTCACCATGCTTTGGCAATGAGATCTGAATTCAAGAGAAGTGGATTCTGATTGCTCTTTGGAGCAGCAAAGCTATTGGTTGCCAAGGGAGAAGGTAAAACCGATCCCCCTCTCTTCACCGCCCCTCCCACTTGTAACTGTTGAGGCTTTGTGACAGCCGCAGAGGAGGCAGGTCCAGTGACAGTGGGAGGAGTCTGAGGGACAGTGGTGGGTCCTCCTGGTTGACTAGCACTGGTCTGTTGGTACACTGCCAGCTCCTCCAGTGAGGCGTAGTCCAACGAGGAGGAGTCAAAGGTGAGCAGGGAGAGGAGGATGTCTGGGAATGGGGAGAGAGAAGCAGTGAAGAAACTACACACATGAAGAAAGTTGAAGAAATGGAAGTATATAACATTCACACAGGAACAAACTGCGGCTCGCAATACACACATGCTCAAATACACACTTTTCCCACATACGTATGTTCACAAACACCGTTCCACTTCATTCCACACAACAAGCACCTCCACTCCCCCTCCCCTCACATCACCACTCCAGCACTGTGTCACCCTTCACCTCCCCTCACCCCTCATACTCACCGACTGCCCTGTTCACTCTCAGAAGTACAGCACAGAGATCGCTGTGGTCTGACAATCCAATGAGGCACTCCAAACTAGCACAGAGGAGCTTCAAGCACCAGGAAACATAGCACACAGCAGAAGAGAGAGAAAAGAGAGAAGTGCACACACACACACACACACACACAGTGCTACTGGCATAGCATTCCAGTGTTTACAGCAGTCATTCACTGGCATCAAATTGTAGACCCACTTGACTGTGCCAACAAACAACCAGTGGACACTTGGTACTCATTCACTGACCTGTAGGTCCCCAAGCAACAATGCATTGAAGATCACTTGACACGTGTTCACTGGTAGGTCAAGTAGGAATGGCACATTGCCGTCGTTCTCTGTCAGTCCTTCCAAGATCTCCAGTCCTCTGACAATCTTGTGGTGGTCTTGTGACGTGACCATGAAGTGGACAGTGTCGACTAACTCCACACTCAGCCTGTACCTCTCCTCGTGGTTCAGTACCACCTACATCATTGAGAGTACCACATGATACACACACAGTTCATGCATACAGTGTGCACACAGGACACACAGTGTGTACGTACAGAGACACTCATGTAGCAAATACATAAGGTAAACAGTCCTGGCAAAAACATACAACAAACACACAAACAGCTACACACACACACACACACACACACACACACACACACACACACACACACACACACACACACACACACACACACACACACACGTACGCACACACACACACACACACACACACACACACACGTACGCACATACTGTACAGTACTATACAGTATGTATGTAGACACTCAACAAACAAACAAGTACACACACGCACCCCTCCCCACCCCCCCACTCCTCAACCACATGCACACCTCCTTTGCCAGGTTGCCCAGTGTGTCTGCTGCCAGAGTACTCAGTTCAGGACTGAAGCTGTTTGACGCTAAAGTAAGCAGTCTCAGAACATCATCACTCCCAACAAGGAAAGGGACCAGGTCTTCTTGGAAGGAGAATTTGAGCAGAATAGTGAGAACCTGAAAACAGTTAAGGAGCGAAGGACAAATGTATGTAGAATGATCAACTCCATTCTCCTCCAGTACATGTACTGAGTCATACACACAACTCCACCCACTGCAGTCCCCAAACCAGCACACTACACACCTGCACAATTCTATATGTCTCTTCGCACAGTCTGCTTCCCATTCTAAACTTGGAATTGAAGATTGAACTGGGAGTGGAAACTTCACTGCTCTCACCACACGGCAACAGTGCTGTCCCGAGGTGCCCTCTGTGTGGGACCATCTCTCTCCAGAATGCTGCATGGTCCACTCCCACTGGCCGCTCCACGTACCAAGACTGATACAGCTCACACAATTGGGAATCAGAAGAGGGAATACCCACATGTGCTGTGAGCATCTCAAGCAATTTGGGATGCTACAAGTGCAAACGGCAAAGAAAGAATAATAGACACTAAAAGATGGAATGTATTCAAGTATTGGACAAGCACATCTATCCAATGTGCAAAACACACACACAAAATCCCCCCCCCCCCCCCCCCAAACATCCTGCCTAGACACTAACTAATAGACACTAACAAGGCGAATGGAATGTATTCAAGTATTGGACAAGCACATCTAGCCAATGTGCAAAACACACACACACACACACACACACATGCACACACACACACCACACACACAGACACACACACACCACACACACAGACACACACACACACACACACACACACACACACACACACACACACACACACACACACACATGCAAACACACACACACACACACACACACACACATACACACACACACACACACACACACACACACACACACACACACACACACACACACACACACACACACACACACACACACACACACACACACACACACACACACACCTTCTTGTATCCTCCCTGTCCCTGCACATACTTGTGGAAATCAAACAGGTCTACCAACCTCCCAGACACCATTGGCTGACGGCGAATGGGAGTCCTGACCAACACAACACAACACATTATGACACCACAGTACTACCACACACACACACACACTGGGTGACTACATGGCATTCTAACACACCACACAGTGCATAAAGAAGGCTGAAATACATACAACACAAGGAGTGTCCATTCAACCAAGAAGAACTGGTACAAACAGAAGCACACACATGACACACTGCTGCCTGACCTGTTTAGCATCACTGAATTGTCCTTAGCTATCACATAACTATGGCAATAGAACACATTATACACAAATACTATGTTTCTCTTTCCACCTTCCCTAAGGACCCTTCCATCTGACCTATTCGCACCTACAGACATTTCACAGCCTTTAATTAGCCGGGTAGGCGTGGTTATTCAAACGTTACGTCAATTCTTGCTAAATTACGACGCCACTTCGCCGCTAAAATCATTCGCAACAACTCGGCTCCATCTCTGGACCGGTCTATGTTGTTACGGCCGTCCCAGTCCGCTGAAAGCATCGAACGCCCATTAAATGAAGAAATCAAATCACACATTCACCACCACTCAAAGCCACTCACCCTAACTGCTCGTGCAACGAGTACAGACGCTGAAAGAAGTCACGACGCTCTGGGTCTTCGCTCACTGACGAAGACGGCTGTGTTGTATCGTCCATTCCGCTCATCTTCGGCCATCAGTACCTCGAGATGAGGTCAGGAAAGCTAGGAACACAGTACAGGGAGGCTGGAGGGCCAAGAGGTCCAGGCAGCGCGTTGCGTGTACACTTTCTATGCTTCATTAAGATGCCGCCATTTTCCCGCGTGAAGGGGCGGGGTTAGTCCCCAACAGTTTAAAATGGTCGCTGCACAGTCGATTGTCGAGTACTCCGTAGACATTATGTAATGTATGTCACACCAGTTATTGTAAACAGATTCTCTTCACTGCTCTTGTGGCATAGTACTGTTGTCCTTGTATTCCCTCACCTTACCACCCTTCTTGATTGTGGCATGACAATTTGAATGTGTATAATCAAATCTGGAAGGGTATGGCAGTAAATACGAGCCCTTTAGCTGGATGGATTACTGCCATGACGGATTACTGGTGCTTTTAATGTGTCAGCAGTTGTATGCTTATTACAAGACGCGATGTGTACACACATGCATACGTTAACTAGCTATGTGCAATTACGTATGTAGTTTGTGGTATCAACTCTTGACACTAGCAGAGCTTGGACAAGGAATGGTATTACCCCCTCTGTTGGTCATGGTCTTGCACTGTGAGCTTGGTCAAGGCATAGATATTATAATGGGACAGTGCAGGAGTATGATTTGTAAATGGTCTGCAAACTCACACTGCCCACATGTGAACCCCACGTCATTAGTAGAATGTGAACATGTACATACACACATACATACACACACACACACACACACACACACATACATACAGTAATTGTAAGTGTCCATGTAAAAGAGAAAGTGCTGGCTAGTCTAACAAGCTAGATCTCTCTCCACCCTTGGTCACTTATGCTGGAGGGGCAAGTACGTGGTGGAGCGGGTGACTGAGGTCTAAGTGCTGGTCTAGCAATCTGTTGTTTTCAGCATAATGGTCTACAGTCTCCACATGTCAGTACAATAGAGAACACACTGCAGGCTTGAAGCTCCATATGTCACACACACCATGGCTCCACAAGATCTAGTTCATGTCACCTCAAACTGTCTGTGGCTCAGATTTTGAAACACACAGCTCTCATCACAAACTGCTTACAACTGATCTCTTGGGCCTGTAAGCACACACTACACATTCACAGCTAAAAGGTTCTAACTACAAAATTACTTTACTCTGTAGTAGTAGCATGCCAAGTGAGACAACTCCCTCAGTGCCTCACTGGGGAGTAGATCGTGGTGCAGCTACCACAATACCATTTCCTTCATAACACTAGTGGGTCTCAAGGTCAAATCTGCATGTACTCAGGAATGGCATAATGAATAAAATAGAGGTTTCTGAGTGTTGTAGCTATTCATTACACAGTTCTGATGTATTCCATAGCTGTAGCTACATTAACCTACTGTGTGTAGCACTGACCTTATCATCATAGCTAGTTAAACAAGAGTTCAATTGTAGTGCTATTGATGACTGTCGCACATGTCTTGATGTAACTAGCTACCAAGTGGATGTCTTGCTGCACTGTGACAGTTGACCTGGTAGCAAGCTAGCTAGTTAGCTATCAGCAGGTACCTTCAGACTACTGAGTACATGGTGATTATGTGCACACTAGCACGTCAGTCTTGGTATGACCCTCTCCTTGTCCTCCACACTGACTCCCACCTACAGCTGGACGCACACATTCCCTTCCTTTCAACAGCAAGTCTGCTTGCAAGTGCCAACTAACGGCCAACTAAACGCCCCATGCGATTAGATAGAAGGTCTAGGGAACACATCATAGCCCGCCCATTCAGATTCCGTATTCAAAGTATGCAGCAGAGGGATCGGATCGGTCGTTCCTTTAGCCCATCACCTTTGCCCTGCCCTTGCTCAACGATAGACGCCAACTGACGGACACTGTAACACAACAACAAGTCTAGGTCCCGAAGTGAGCGAAGGACGCGAGGACCAGAAGGAATAATGGCCATGGCAGTGGATCTTATAGATATGTACGTTCGCATTATCGTTGAGGCCATATACGTATAGATAAGGAGGAATGACGTTTCTGTTGATGTATGTGTAGCTATAAATATGCAGGTAGCTAGAACCATAGATCCAAGTGGTTGAAAACTTTGAGTAGCCTCGTGTCACTTTGTGTGCTGAGTGACACGTGTTGTGTATTGGTATAGCTAGAGATGAAGATGTGTTTAAACCCACGTCAGACAGTGAGTTTGTTGTCTTTAGTGACTTGATTGTGTATCTTGCTTTGAAGAGGAATACTTTTACTTCTTGTTCCTCTAGTTATGAGTGGGAAGCAGTGAAGAATGTCCAACCACAGTTTGTACCCAAGATGTCCCACAAGTGGGACACAATTGGAATTCAATTAGGACATGAAGAACTTGTATCACAGCTGCGAAACTCTCCAGAGTCAAATGAAAAGAAACTACAGCAGATACTAGATAAATGGATTGGGAGTTTTGTTTCACACCCTCGAGCAAAGTTATCAGCCGTTCTAAGGTCTTCCACTGTAGGACTGGATGATGTGGCCAAAGACTTTGAGGTGGGTAGATTACATATTGTCCACAGTGGGTTGGGACACAGACACAATAGGTATTCCAGGTGTGGTAAAGTGCAGAACATCCTAGCTCCCATTCCCATGCACCCACCCTAGGATAAGGACTTACACAAGAATTCCACTTGTACATATCACCTTGTGTAGCAGCTGGGGAGATTGTTGACTGTTCCTGTCCCCCTCCCCTGTCAGGGTCCACTTCATGCATATCCACAACATTATCCTTTCAGTTTGACCTGTCAGCATTAGTTCATTGTAATGAACAGAGGTCATTTGCCTACTTCCTTACCACTTGACAAAGTTCACATTGGCCCAGCCCCCCATATCTCTTTATGCCAGTGTGAGTGTGACTCTGTCTCTTGCAATAGACACAGGGTGGCTGTGTGTACACCTGTAACTACCTCTGAGTGACTCTTCTCTCACTGCTCCTGTAGCAGTGGTAGTGGTTTTGTGCATGCAATCTTGCAGTCATGTCCCCTAACTGTGGACAGTCGTTTCCATGGATACAGCCTGGTGATATTGATTATAGTTGTGTACTGAACCAATCCCTATCCTAGGTGATGAGTGGGCATGTTTGTAAAGTGATGGACCTTTGTCCTGAAAGCAATTGTCAGTGTGAATTGTGACTGTATCACAAATTGGTGGTTGGGATCAACCTTATGTATATTGCCCTGTACACCAAGTTATTGACCTGTGAGATAAACTAGATTAATGTACACACGTGTCAGCGTTTGTTTGAAGATGGTCTGCAATTTTACTCGAATCACTGTCAGGATCAAAAAGGATTAATCATACTATTGTCACTAAATCACAATTGATGTGTAGACTAGTCTCCAGTGTCCAGACCACTTTCCGGAAAGTGGTCTGGATACGCGAGACTACCTGCAGACTCACTGGTCCAGCAGACGGCCATTTTATTGAGATCATGTCTTAAATAATATAGTTTTCAATGCATACTCAACAACACCTCAAAGCATTTGAAGCCTTTTCAGATGAAGGTTTCAATAGTAACATGAATATTTGTTCCAGATCTAGTTCATATCTCCCACTTTGTGTCCAGTATGAGGTGCAAGTACTCTCTCCATCTCAGCAACTGTTCAGTTGATTGTATAGCAACTAAGCACTGATGTGTATGTCTAGGAGTTGTGTTCATTGGGCAGCTACTGAGTTGGGCTGCAAGGTATTGTTCATTGAAGGTGGCCTTTTATAGTTAATCCCATGCACATTAAGATATGGAATCACTGCCCCCCATGGCGTCATATGCAGGTAACAGTCTTCCATTCCTCAGCCCTTATTAACTGCAAAGGTCTATTGCAAGATTGTTTCAACTGCTGTGGAGTGTTGTGTTGGTCAGTTGTGTGTTGTGTAGTGACAGAGTGGCCATGTGTACTCCTGTAACTGCCTCTCATTACTCCACAGGCAGCAGCAGCAACAAAGGAGGAGAAAGTAAGGCAAGGTGAGTACATTCCATCTACTTATGATTCTACTTACACTAGTTATGCATTTGGTGTGAAGTTCATTGTTTCTTCATGTCCTACAGCTCACTATACAAATAGTACAATAAGAGTTGTGTGTGTACTTTATTTCTGGGGACCTCGTATATAATATGCTGTAGTTATTGAATGATGAAACCATACATCAAAGGTTAGAAGTGTGCAGTATCAGACCATTGCACACTTGTGGATGCATTATCCTTCTAAGTCAGAATCGTTGAGGGAAGTGTCCACAGGCTGAGATAGGAGGAATGTAGTCTCACACATGCACATGATGTTGGACTAGGAGAATGATCTCCACTGCGTTCACTGAACGCTTAGCCATTTCAGTTCCACTTCCCTTGGGACAGAGCAATGTCTTCACTTGTACTGATAACAACATTGTTGTCAGTTGTTCGTTCAATAAAGCACTTCAACAGCAAAAGTATTGCCACTACTGCAATTTTGTGTAAATTATGCAATCTAGTTTCTGATTGGTTGTAAACCATCATAAGTACTTTCAAGTTAGATGTCTTCTGAGTAAAGATACCTTAGCAGTAATCTATTCAGCCAAGGGGCTGGTCTTTATTGCCACACCCCTCCAGATTACCAATTGCCATGATCAGGAAGAGTTGTTAAGTGGTAATGACATAAGTTACATAATGTCCCGGAGGACCCCGCAGCAACCATTTTGGTGTATTGGGGACTAGCCCCGCCCCTTCATGTGGGAAAATGGTAGCATCTTAATGAAGCATAGAAAGTGTGCTTGCCACATGCTGCCGGGTCCTCCCGTCCCTCTGCCCACCCTGTCCAGTGATGTCAGCATACTTGATGCTCTGATGGAGTTAGATAGTCGCTGATAGTCTAAGAGTTATCAGCATACTGATTTGTTTTGTTCAGAATTCTGAACCCTTTCTGAAAGATAATGCACGCAAGCCACACTTGTTAGCCT
Source organism: Ianthella basta (assembly GCA_964019415.1). Lineage (NCBI taxonomy): Eukaryota > Metazoa > Porifera > Demospongiae > Verongiida > Ianthellidae > Ianthella > Ianthella basta. The sequence goes on along the minus strand of OZ025873.1, from coordinate 8,038,117 downwards.
ACAGGTCGTATGTTGTTTTAAAATTATTATTCCTTTATTCTGCTTTTTCGTTGTTCCGCTATTCTGCTATTCCATATTCTGTGTTTTAGTAATACCGATTGTGTCATGTGACACGTTGTGTGGTGTATACTAAACATGTTGTGTACTTTACTGTATGTGTGTGTCACAATTCAGGTGTGACCTTAACCAACTCTGTCTACTGCCATGAGTAACAAGTTCATGCACTGTTGCAGACTCATGTGTACGTGCCACCTTACCATGTAGTGATAGGGAACCTTACATAATGCCTTAGTGTTGGCATTGTCTTTGGCATTGGGTGCTATACTAAGCTATGAATCCTGACTATGTAAGATGTAAGATGGACTTCTCCTGTAAAGAGCCATATAGCCACTGGTGAACAATACGCTCAAACACTTTAGCCACTACTGGGAGTGTTGATATCGGTCTAAAGCTGCCACCTCTTCACTACGATGACCCTTTGGTACAGGGCAAACATTGTCCGACTTCCACTCACAAGGAACCATCCCAGTATCAAGGCTGTGACTGAATAGTGCTGTATGGCTCCTGGTACCAGGGGCTGCAGTTTGAAGTAGTTTAGCACTCATAGCAACCACACAAACAGCATTATTTACCTCCAGTGATGTGAGTAGACTTAGCACTTTGACAGAAGAATCATCAAAATACTGTTTTTCGTTCATTTTGAAACCTTTTCTAGGCAGAAACACACAAAGGCTACACTTGTTAGCCCACGAGTCGTCCACCATTTTAATGTCAGTATTCTGTTATTCAGTAGTCTCATTCCCAACCCCACTTCCACAAACATGGCTGCCTTCCGTGAAAGGTGGTTCTGGCACACAATGCTGCATTCCTTGGTTTTGCTGACTTAGCCTACTAGAATCTTGGAGGACTAATCAGATACTTAGGATCGTATTATGTGACATGCTGAGCCGCGGGTACGGGCCGCAGCATGTTTGTCGTATCTTTTGCCCATCAAGAGTGTTCAGAAACTTGAATATGGCTGACCTGAAAACTTTCAAGGCGCAGCAGTGCTACTGTTGTCAGTGGACATGATATAGTCAGTTCACTTCACAATCGAAATGGTAAGAGCCTTTGTTTTACATGTATTCCCCTAGTGCTTGACGATTCCAGCAACACTTTCTTGCAAAGACAACGGGATAGCATAGACATGTGCCCACTTGCCTCCCAAGATAGGCTCGAGCTGATCACAAAAGATATCACTTGAAATATATTCAGCAAAACCAAGAAATGTGGCGTAGTGTGGCAGACCCACTTTTCACAGGCAGCAGCCATGTTTGTGGAAATGGGGCTGGGGACTAGACTAGTTATTTCAGCTGTTCGTTTTTCCACTATTCCGTATTCTGCATTTTAGTAATATCGACTGTGTCATGTGACATGTTGTGTGGTGTGGTGTATGGTAAACATGTTGTATACTTTAGGCCATAGCAATTAAATATCTTGTTTCTCATCCCCTCCGTCATGCACCTCTTGACAGAGGAGCTGGCAAAAACACAATGTATTAATTTATATGTATTCGGTCCGCATTGAGTATTGCCTTTGAAGCTTTGAAAACTCACAGAGAAATTCAACCTGATGCAGCTTAACTGACATATGCTTTATACAGAGACGGTATCCTAGGATATCAACTAAAGGTAAACAGCATTATTGCTGTGTGTTTCTATCTGGGTGGGTAGGGGGTGTCAGCCACAACTTTTGTCACCCTAGCACTCTTGCTATTCATAGAGAATCTATGTGCTATTGTACAATATAATAAGCTATGTGATTGTTTCCTGTATTTGTAATTTGCCCGCCCGCCCACATGGTTCATGGCTTTGAAAGCTAGGAGTAGGATGTGAAACAGGAATTTAATTGCTATGACTTTATTGTATCAAGGCTGTGACTGAATAGTGCTGTATGGCTCCTGGTACGAGGGCCTGCAGTTTGAAGTAGTTTAGCACTCATAGCATCCATACAAACGGCCTTATTTACGTATCTCCAGTGAAGTGAGCAAACTTAGCGCTTTCACAGAGTCATCAATATATATCCTGATTTTCCTTGATTTTGAAACATTTCTCTGCAGAAATGCACAAAGGCAATACTTGGTAGCTTATGTGTTGTCCACCATTTAATATTAGTATTTTCCTATTTGGCTGTTCATTGTTTTTCTATTCCATATTTTAGTAATCCGATTGTGTTATGTGACATGTTGTGTGGTGTATACGTAGCATGTACTGCACTTGTGTTGCCATTGGCATGTTGTGTGTGTGTGTGTGTGCGTGCGTGCATGCGTGCGTGCGTGCGTGCGTGTCACAATTCAGGTATAACCTTAGCCAACTCTGTCTACTGCCATGAGTACCAAGTTCATGCACTGTTGCAGACTCATGTGTACGTGCCACCTTACCATGTAGTGATAGGGAACCTTACATAATGCCTTAGTGTTGGCATTGTCTTGAGGTATTTAGTTTGCAAGAGTAGATGACACTGTTGACTACTTCACACTGTAGGAATGTTGTAGTTGTTGTCATGGTTACCACAAGATGTATGCTCAAAGTGTGTCCCAGTCCAAGTCTGTCACAATGTATGCTGTTCCCTCAGTCCTTTATCAATTCCAGCCCTTTGTCTACAATAATGAGTAGCAAGTGGTTGTGTTGTGTCATGTGTCATGTTTGTGTGGTGTACTTTACTGCACATGTGTCACTCTTCCTCAATCTGTCTTCTCTGCAGGGACGATGGAGGAAGCCAAAAGTAAGTATTGGAAGGTGTCCATTGTGTGGCATCCTTTGTTGTCTCCTGTATGTAAAGATTGTGTGGTGTACTGATTGATGCAATAGAGGCACACATCCAAACAGCTTATTCTCATCCGACGCCTTCCTCCATCAACCATCAACCATGCTTACCAGTACATCCTGGGTACTATGCTGAGCTATGAATCCTGACTGTGTAAGATGTAAGATGGAATTCTCCTGTAAAGAGCCATATAGCCACTGGTGAACAATACACTCAAACACTTTAGCCACTACTGGGAGTGTTGATATCAGTCTAAAGCTGCCACCTCTTCACTACGATGACCCTTTGGTACAGGGCAAACATTGTCCAACTTCCACTCACAAGGAACCATCCCAGTATCAAGGCTGTGACTGAATAGTGCTGTATGGCTCCTGGTACCAGGGGCTGCAGTTTGAAGTAGTTTAGCACTCATAGCATCCAAACAGAGAGCCTTATTCACATACTTTCAGTGATGTGAGCAAACTTAATGCTTTCACAGAGCTGTCTGTATACTGATTTCCATTGGTTTTGTTCAGAATTTTGAAATCTTTCTGGACAGAGATGCATGCAAGCTACACTCGTTAGTTTACGCGTCATGTGATACTGAATTTTAAAATCATTATTATGTTATTCTGCTGTTTTCGTTCTTCTGCTGTTTTGCCATTCCATATTCTGTGTTTTAGTACTACCGATTGTGTCATGTGACATGTTGTGTGGTGTATACTAAACATGTTGTGTACTTTACTGTATGTGTGTGTCACAATTCAGGTGTGACCTTAGCCAATTCTGTCCGGCATTACTAAAACGCGGAATAACGGAATAACGGAATAGCGGAATAACGGAATTAGATAATATTTAAATGGCGGACGACTCGTACGCAAACAAGTCTTGCTGGCGTGTGCTTCAGCCCAGAAAGGTTTGAATTTCGAACAAAAGTAAGGGAAATGGGTACATTGACAACTGCTTGGAAGTGGTTTGCGCAGAAATGCTTCTTCAAATGAAAACAGCAGCTAATCGCAGTTTCCTCGCACAAAAACCTCGAGAAAGGCCCCGTACAACCCACTATCCACTCAACGGCATCTTATCTAATTCCGTTATTCCGCTATTCCGTCATTCCGTTATTCCGCTATTCCGTATTCCGCGTTTTAGTAATGCCGGTTGCAGACTCATGTGTACGTGCTACCTTACCATGTAGTGATAGGGAACCTTGCATAATGCCTTAGTGTTGGCATTGTCTTGGGGTATTTAGTTTGCAAGAGTAGATGACACTGATGACTACTTCACACTGTAAGAATGTTGTAGCTGTTGTCATGGTTACCACAAGATGTATGCTCAAAGTGTGCCCCAGTCCAAGTCTGTGACAATACATGCTGTTCCCTCAGTCTTTAGCAATTCCAGCCCTTTGTCTACAATAATGAGTAGCAAGTGGTTGTGTTGTGTCATGTGTCATGTTTGTGTGGTGTACTTTACTGCACATGTGTCACTCTTCCTCAATCTGTCTTCTCTGCAGGGAGGATGGAGGAGCAGAAAAGTGAGTAATTGATGGTCTATGTCTAGTGCTAGCATCAATAGTTGTGTAGTCTCATACCCAGGCCCAGTGTGCCATCACAGCCCCTATAGGTTGGTCTTGTAACAATGCTATATTCCACTCGACAATGATTGCATACGTACATAACAACTAATAAGTTGCAAGCACAATGATGTAATCTCATATCAGCGAGTCAAGGACAAAAGGCAAAGCAAAGTTGCTGAAGAATTTGTCACTATCGGGTACTAACACAACAAATGCGCCTCTTCCAAGTAAGACTTCTCACAATGGCAATGGCAAGTGACTGAAGTGATTGCCGCTTGCTGTACTGTAGCCCAGCTTCCTGACCTTCCCATGCGTATGGCACTACTACCTTTATTTCTGAGGAGTTGAGTGTTAGTAGCATATGCACTTCACTGGACCTTAAAGACATGGCAGCCGTACTGAGCTCCTTCAGTTACCCAAACGTCACTGTGTCGTCACCATGTTGTGCTTTCTAGCTGTGCTGTGATTGGCTGTCCAACATTCCAGATGGTACATACGTCATAAGGTTGAACAGAATGCAGTGTTGCTACCAGACCCACCTTTTGGGGGAGCAGCTCATGTGGGTATGGGTACGAGAGTGGTGGTTGTGTTGTGTCATGTGTCATATTTGTGTGGTGTACTTTACTGCACATGTGTCACTCTTCCTCATTCTTTATTCTCTGCAGGGTTATTGGAGGAGCGAGAAAGTAAGTATTGGAATGTGTCCATTGTGTGGCATCCTTTGTTGTCTCCTGTATGTAAAGATAGTGTGGTGTACTGATTGATGCAATAAAGGCACACATCCAACCAGTTTGCATATTTATTCTCATCCAATGCCTTCCTCTGTCAACCATCAACCATGCTTACCAGTACATCCTGGGTGCTATGCTGAGCTATGTGTCCTGACTGTGTAAGATGTAAGATGGAATTCTCCTGTAAAGAGCCATATAGCCACTGGTGAACAATACGCTCAAACACTTTAGCCACTACTGGGAGTGTTGATATCGGTCTAAAGCTGTCACCTCTTCACTACGATGACCCTTTGGTACAGGGCAAACATTGTCCGACTTCCACTCACAAGGAACCATCCCAGTATCAAGGCTGTGACTGAATAGTGCTGTATGACTCCTGGTACCAGGGGCTGCAGTTTGAAGTAGTTTAGCACTCACAGTATCCACACAAACGGCCTTATTTATGTACTTCCAGTGATGTGAGCAAACTTAGTGCTTTGACGGAGTTGTCTATATATATACTGATTTTCCTTCATTTTGAGACATTTCTTGGCAGAAACACACAAAGGCTATACTTGGTAGCCTATGTGTTGTCCACCATTTAATATTAGTATTTTCTTATTCAGCTGTTCATTGTTTTCCTATTCCATGTTTTAGTAATACCACTTGTGTTATGTGACATGTTGTGTGGTGTATACGTAGCATGTACTGTACTTGTGTTGCCATTGTGTGTGTGTGTGTGTGTGTGTGTGTGTGTGTGTGTGTGTGTGTGTGTGTGTGTGTGTGTGTGTGTGTGTATGTGTGTGTGTGTGTGTGTGTGTGTGCGTGTGCGTGTGCGCGTGCGCGTGTGTGTGTGTGTGTCACAATTCAGGTGTGACCTTAGCCAATTCTGTCTACTGCCATGAGTAACAAGTTCATGCACTGTTGCAGACTCATGTGTACGTGCCACCTTACCATGTAGTGATAGGGAACCTTACATAATGCCTTAGTGTTGGCATTGTCTTGAGGTGTTTAGTTTGCAAGAGTAGATGACACTGTTGACTACTTCAAACTGTAGGAATGCTGTAGCTGTTGTCATGGTTACCACAAGATGTATGCTCAAAGTGTGTCCCAGTCCAAGTCTGTCACAATGCATGCTGTTCCCTCAGTCCTTTATCAATTCCAGCCCTTTGTCTACAATAATGAGTAGCAAGTGGTTGTGTTGTGTCATGTGTCATGTTTGTGTGGTGTACTTTACTGCACATGTGTCACTCTTCCTCAATCTGTCTTCTCTGCAGGGACGATGGAGGAAGCCAAAAGTAAGTATTGGAAGGTGTCCATTGTGTGGCATCCTTTGTTGTCTCCTGTATGTAAAGATTGTGTGGTGTACTGATTGATGCAATAGAGGCACACATCCAACCAGCTTATTCTCATCCAACGTCTTCCTCTGTCAACCATCAGCCATGCTTACCAGTACATCCTGGGTGCTATGCTGAGCTATGAATCCTGACTGTGTAATATGTAAAATGGAATTCTCCTGTAAAGAGCCATATAACCACTGGTGAACAATACACTCAAACACTTTAGCCACTACTGGGAGTGTTGATATCGGTCTAAAGCTGCCACCTCTTCACTACGATGACCCTTTGGTACAGGGCAAACATTGTCCGACTTCCACTCACAAGGAACCATCCCAGTATCAAGGCTGTGACTGAATAGTGCTGTATGGCTCCTGGTACCAGGGGCTGCAGTTTGAAGTAGTTTAACACTGAGTCTCATAGCATCCACACAAACGGCCTTATTTCCACACCTCCAGTGATGTAAGCAACTTAGCACTTTGTCAGAGTCGTCAATTATACTAGTTTTCCTTGATTTCGAACCTTTCTGGGCAGAAACGCACACAGGCTACAATTGTTATAGCCTATTTGTTGTCTGCCATTTTAAGGTGGCAGTGTGCCTTTTCAGTGAAAAACACAGAGAATTTATTACCCACATAACTTTGGCAGTGTATCTACTACGTAGCTACAGTATCTCTGACTTTCAAACTAGAAGTAGCAGGAAGGCTGCCTCTTTGGCTAGTTGAGGTAGCTGATAATGACGGTTTTGCAGGCGATCACCTAAGCCATGTTTAGTATGCCTGTTTCCACGTACGTAATTTGCGACTACAACCTATCACTTTCGCATATACATATTTCTGATTGATTGACCACATGATTGTACTTGGGGGGATTTCCTGATTTCAATAAGGAAGTGCAAAACTGTTTTCCTGTCTCATGAATTCACGTAGAATTTGCTCATTGCGGCTGCCACATCAATTCAAATCCTCACGTACGTACATGGACTATGTGGTAATGATGTGTGCTAGATATTTTCAGACATCTAACTTAAAAGATGACTGAATAAGGCGTAATAAATGAAGTTCTGTTATAGCATTGCGATCTAGAGTTATTGCGCAAGTACTGAAAATGCTTGCGAAAGGTTGCCCTGGGTTCTTCTCGCTTCTTCTTCGCTAATTGGGCACACTTCACAGAAGAATCGTTTCTATGCTTCGTTGGAACATTGTATTCTTAGCTCTGGCACTAACGACAAATTCTAGGCTGCATACATACAAGTTAACCTTCTTGGCGACCATACTTCCTGTTGCACTGTGAATACAATTATGGCATCAAGAATACATAATGCCTTAGTGTTGGCATTGTCTTGAGGTATTTAGTTTGCAAGAGTAGATGACACTGTTGGCTACTTCAAACTGTAGGAATGTTGTAGCTGTTGTCATGGTTACCACATGATGTATGCTCAAAGTGTGCCCCAATCCAAGTCTGTCACAATGCATGCTGTTCCCTCAGTCCTTTAGCAATTCCAGCCCTTTGTCTACAATAATGAGTAGCAAGTGGTTGTGTTGCGTCATGTGTCGTGTTTGTGTGGTGTACTTTACTGCACATGTGTTACTCTTCCTCAACCTGTCTTCTCTGCAGGGACGCAAGAGGAACTCAAAAGTAAGTATTGGAATATGTCCATTGTGTGGCATCCTTTGTTGTCTCCTGTATGTAAAAATAGTGTGGTGCACTGATTGATGCAATAGAGGCACACATCCAACTAGCTTATTCTCATCCAGCGTCTTCCTCCATCAACCATCAACCATGCTTACCAGTACATCCTGGGTGCTATGCTGAGCTATGAATCCTGACTGTGTAAGATGTAAGATGGAATTCTCCTGTAAAGAGCCATATTGCCACTGGTGAACAATACACTCAAACACTTTAGCCACTACTGGGAGTGTGGGTATCGGTCTAAAGCTGCCACCTCTTCACTACGATGACCCTTTGGTACAGGGCAAACATTGTCCGACTTCCACTCACAAGGAACCATCCCAGTATCAAGGCTGTGACTGAATAGTGCTGTATGGCTCCTGGTACCAGGGTCTGCAGTTTGAAGTAGTTTAGCACTCATAGTATCCACACAGACAGCCTTATTTACGTCCCTTCAGTGATGTGAGCAAACTTAATGCTTTCACAGAGTTGTCAGTATACTGATTTCCATTCATTTTGTTCAGAATTTTGAAATCTTTCTGGACAGAAATGCACACAAGCTACACTCGTTAGTTTACGCGTCATGTGATACTGAATTTTAAAAGCATTATTGTGTTATTCTGCTGTTTTCGTTCTTCTGCTATTCTGCTATTCCGTAATCCAAGTTTTAGTACTACCGATTGTGTCATGTGACATGTTGAGTGGTGTATACTAAACATGTTGTGTACTTTACTGTATGTGTGTGTCACAATTCAGGTGTGACCTTAGCCAACTCTGTCTACTGCCATGAGTAACAAGTTCATGCACTGTTGCAGACTCATGTGTACGTGCCACCTTACCATGTAGTGATAGGGAACCTTACATAATGCCTTAGTGTTGGCATTGTCTTGAGGTGTTTAGTTTGCAAGAGTAGATGACACTGTTGATTACTTCAAACATTGTCTTGAGATACTAGCAGGGAAGCCCACCTTCGGCGGGCTTCCCTGCTCCAGCGCCCCTACAACGGCTACTGCACAATAGCTATTCCGCGACAGTGTGGCTTATGATTGTGCGGGTATGCCAGCTGGTAGGCCGCAACCATAGCTATGCATGCATGTTGCAGGCGATACTGTGTGTAGCATGATGTGGACAGAGATGGATATGACATAAAAACAGCTGCAAAATTGGTAGTCTAAGAATGGAACTGAAGAACAGTGTATGTGGGCATATCAAGTAAATTGGTAGCTTATGTATGCTTAGGGGAACACCATGTCTTAAGATGGTTTTGGACAGGTCATGCATGGTACTGTTCCAGGTCAAAGTGTGATGAAAAGTCACCGATTGAGCTACTATATCTCACTTTGGCCTAGAACAGCACCATGCATGTACTGTCCAAAACCATCAAGACATGTTGCTCACCTGAGTGCACTTAAGCTCCAATACTTGATGTGCCCACACAGATATACAATGGTGGATAAAAGGTGCAAAATGTTGCCGACAGATAGTTAGCTATCATTGACTTGATGCAAAAGCAGCAACATGCTCACAGAAGGAAGAGGTCTATGATGTTGCTGCTGCATTGTAGACTCATATTGTAGCTGATGTATATCAGAATGGTGCCATAGATAGTGTTGACTGCAGCTCTGATTTTCCCTTCCCCCCTTCTTTCCTTACCATGTGAAGTTCCGAACGTTGTCTTTCAGCTCTGATGCTTCACAGAAGGAAGAGGTTTACCATGTTGCCGCATTTTAGTCTCATATCGCATCTGATTTAGACCAGTATGGTACCATAGATAGTGTTAGCTGCAGCGCTGTTGCATGGCAGAGCACGAGCACTCTCCCTTTGGCATAGTGCCGCGTTTTAAAACATTAAGTAACTGGAATCCTGTATACGCAGACTGTAAATGGACGAAAAACAAGGCGTCTTTTTCCATAACGGAGGAAACACGTGTGGCGCTCTTCGCAGGCGTGGCAAATCATCTTCTGTCTACCCCCTTATAACCATCACCATGCAGTGCTCTGTAATAATCCCAAGTTTCGCATTAATTGCGCGCAAACTGCGTGAGGAGTTTGCGAACAGAGGATTTGAGCTCTACCAAAATATATATGGAGATTTAGTTTGCAAGAGTAGATGACACTGTTGGCTACTTCAAACTGTAGGAATGTTGTAGTTGTTGTCATGGTTACCACACAATGTATGCTCAAAGTGTGTCCCAGTCCAAGTCTGTCACAATGCATGCTGTTCCCTCAGTCCTTTAGCAATTCCAGCCCTTTGTCTGCAATAATGAGTAGCAAGTGGTTGTGTTGTGTCATGTGTCATGTTTGTGTGGTGTACTTTACTGCACATAGCAAGGATAGCCCTTTGTTGTATAGCTGCTAGTGAACAATGCACTCTAACCACCTTAGCCACTACTGGGAGTATTGATATTGGTCCAAAGCTACCAATGATGAACTCTTCACTACGATCACCCTTTGGTACAGCGTTAACATTGGCCAACTTCCACACACGATGAGCCATCCCACCATCAAGGTTATTACTGAATAGTGCTGTAATGCTTCCACGAATACCAGGGAATGAAATCTGATGTAATTTACACTATGGCATCCAAACCAATGGTCTTAGTTACCTCCTGTGAGCAACCTTAACGCCACATCTTCCTCTACTCATCTGAACTTTCACACTTGATCACACACTGCACCACACCCACATTCATCTCATCAACTGCCTCCTGTACTAGTTCTACTCATCTCAAAAATATATCTGCTAAACTCCCCATCATGATCATCTGTCACTATGTACCTGATTCTGTCTTCACTACTTCAAACCTATGCAGTTTAATCTCCCCAATAGTCTGTTTAGGTCCTTCCAGGACTTCCTCGGCTTCTTCTTCAGTTCTTCACTGGTACTATCAAAGTACGTAATTCAAATTTTCTTATCTCAATTCTATAGTTACTGTATTCTCATTAAAGATTTGTCACCGACTGTGTCCAGAGAAATTTGTCACAATCAGAATTGGAATCTATACCTGTGTGTATATAGTTATGTCTATACCAGGCAGTGCACATGTGTGCCTATTATATCATTTATTAAAATTGGAATGAAGAAGATGGCCGAGGGTGACAAATATTTAGATTATTGCAACAAAATATTAGAGCGAAGGTGAAACCATGGAGTGCTTTTGTTAGGGGCATTTCTCGAGATTAAAAGGCAGGGGTTTGAGTTCACCATATGGACAGCAGTTTGAGCCCTATCACATTTACAAAGACTCCTGGGTGCCATCAGTCGGCAACGAATTTATGGAGGCAAGATTCAGGCGTCATACTTGGGCAATCATAAAATTTCATGAGAAGACAACTAGCAAAGAGCAAAGACTGTGACACAATGAGAGGCAATCATGTGATGAAATATTGGAATGCACTTCCTGTTTGGCAAATTATTAGAGTGATGTGACGAATTTTAGAATACAGGAAATTTGTTAGCAGTTAGAATTCATTTGGACAGGTTTCTAGCAGGTGACAAATATTTGTAGTGATGAATGTTTAGAGAGAATATAGTATAACAGTATGTACCATATTTCTCAACTACTGATCCCAGTTCTCTGCACTGTTTGTCTACTTTGCCTCCTTGCACTGGTGGATCTTTCTCCTGACTCTGACACTCTTCAGTGTGACATGGGAGTTCAACACCACAAAACCTGCTCCTTCCAATCCTCCCACTTGTTATCAATGTCTTCCAAACCTCTATCCCTGACCATGGAGCAGATGTTATGCCCTCCGCAATCTCAGCTACATCACATATGCCTGTGGCCGTGATTTAACACAGACAGTGGCACGTTTCCCTGTGCCCTCTTTAGGATTGCATAGATTAAACAATGGTCACTCATTCGTGCACAGATCTCTACTACCAGATGGTGTAATCAAGCTGGATCAGTGGTAAACAGAAGATCAATTGTATTCTGTGACATAATGATGTAATCCAACAAAATCGCTGTCCATCAAAGTTTTAAGTACGTAGTCTAATATTTTCTTTATCACCTGTGCAAGTTAGCTACATACATGTCAGAAGAAGGAAGACAGAAAGTGTCGCACAACATCTCTTAGTCCTAATACACCAGAAGAGAAAGGCTGCACAAGGTCCATCCCTAAGAAATTTTCGGTGATGTTTGCAATGGCTCCTACACTTTGTGGTGGTTTCTCTGTTGTATAGGCTTTCAGACAGCCTTCAGATATACATTATGTAGGCACTCAATTGCCAATAAACCACTGTAGCCTCAACTCAGAGGGGTAAGGTGCTTCAGTGTGCTTTTCAACTGAATGGCTGCAAAGTCACAGCTATTGAAAGATAATAAGAATCACCCACTTGTTCTGCTATTCCTCCTACTGTCCAATAACCTACCATATGGATAGCCTCATTCCTTTACTTGCCTATTCAGCTTCAAACCTGAAGTGCATCACTAATTCGCCGTGTCCTACACGCCATCACTAGAAGAAGTGCCATGAGCACTGATTGGTGTAGTCAGTCCAGTTGCTGTAGTCTACACACACCACACATGCCAATAGTAAGGTATATTCCTCCCCTCCCACCACACACAATGTGTTGCATTTGCTAGTATACCATCTTCAATACTTGCTCCACTATTACACTGCTCCTTTTAGAGTCGCTTTGGCTACCTGTATACCGACAATCCCTTGAGTATGGCTCGGTGTCAGTGGAAGTAACACAGTGCATTTTCAGTGGGCCCTCGGCAGCGGGGAAGTCCTCCCTGAAGCACCTCCTGGTGCACAACACGCCCAAGGCAGTCAAAACAAGCACTGCTGTAATGGACACACCAGATGTGATCCATGTTTCATCCGAGCAATACGCAGTAGAGGGAGGTACCTCTGCGTGGCAGCTGGTTGATGATGATGTCATGGGTAAATCTTTGTATCAATGTATCGAAAGCCAATCATATGATATGGGTTCAGAACTGGCCCAAGAGCATGATTCAGTGGTCATCAGTGAAGAGGATGAAAGCGATTGTAGCAGCAGTGACAGTGACAGTGAGGATGTTAGTGAGGATGTTAGTGAGGATGTTAGTGACGGTACCACTCAGTTTTTTAACAGCGCTGATGTGCTGTTTACACATGGTCAGAGACTAGGATGTGAGAGTATCAAGCTGAATGATGCCTTCTTCATTCACCTCCTCGACACAGGTGGTCAGCCATCTTTCCAGGATGCCCTTCCACTCCTGATAGCTGACCCCTGTACGTACATCCAGGTGTTCAATGCAGCCTGTGACCTGGATCAGCCCGTCCCCATCACGTACCGCCCTGATGACCGCACAGAGGAGGTCCTCCCACCCAGTGCAGAGACAGGTTGGGAAATGATGCTACGCTCCTTCTCCAGCATGCAGACCATGGCCCACAAGTGCTCCAAAGAGCTGGCCTCATTTCAACAGGAGGGAAGCCAGTTGCCACAGCTGCGCATTTTTGTTGTAGGCACATTCAAGGATCAGCTGGTCGAGGAAGGCAGGCTCAAGGAGGCTACCCAAGATATCAGCAAGCGCTTGACAGCGTTGGAGTGCAAGCCATACTATCCCTGCATCGAACTGAATAAAGGGCAGCCATTTTATCTTATCGACAACACGACAGTGAAAGAAGACGAAGGGGCCTGTATCAACAGCCTACGTGGAAAGCTCTTCAGCAAACAGTCTTCCTTAAAGATTAAGGTACCACTGAGATGGTACATCTGCAAGCAATGCACCCAAGTCCACCCAAAGAAGTTCTTTCGGTTCCAAGACCTGAAGACCTTCTGCCTGGAGCACAATTTCATTTATGGGAATGGTGCAGATGAGCAGTTTCGCTCTCTCTTGAAGTTGTTCTCCCTCCTTGGCTTCTACTCATTCTTTGACCTCAAGGATGTCCCAGATGAGGCCAATTACGTCTGCACCGACAAAGGGGTGTTCCTGAAGGAGGTGTCCAAACTGTTGGCTGTTCAGTTCCATGCAGAGCCAGATAGTCAAGCTGTGAAGGCCTTTAAGCAATATGGCATCCTCTCCAATGATGCAAAGATCTTTCAGGAGCTGCAAATCATAGAGGAGGTAGACCGAAGTTGGCTCCTCGCAGCTCTGGAGCACGTAGGGCTGGTGGCACGCTATGCATCAGCCCCCGATCACCCCCCTTCCTACTTCATGCCAATAGCCCTCCCTCAAGGGAAGACAAAGCTGCCAGACTGCAGCACTATGGCCCCCCTCTGTGTCACCTTCACATTCCGCTCCCCCAACAACCCCTTGGTCTACACAGACCTTCCCCGAGGGATCTTTTGCCGACTGGCAGTGGAGCTCAGCAAAGGACCATGGAGACCCATTCCACAGAAAAGTGAGCGCACCGCAGTCAAATTCCGCTCAGAGAACTTTGAGCTCTACCTCACAGAAGCCACTGGATTCATTAGCCTCACTCCTGTCCTGGTGGAGGAGTTGGAGGGGAAGGAGCCACTAGCAGAACTGCACAAACTGTGCAGACAATTATATGACACACTTCACAAGAGCATCATTCCCTCAGCTGAGGATGTACTAGGGGACCAGTTCAGCCAGACAACTGAGATTGTGTTTGGGTTCGAGTGTGACTGTAGGAAGGTGCCCCATCTTGCCACCCCAATGTCATCAAAGACAAAGACCCTGATCTGCCAAGCCACGGGCCAGAGGAGGAAAAGCCTAAACCGGGAACAAATATGGTTTATTCCAGTGGCAAATGTTGAGGTAAATACCCAAAGTTTGTTTCAGTTGACTGTAACTTAGACCTTACCTGTTTAGTTCTATGTTGAAGTGAATACTTCAAAGTAGCACTGATGCATGCCAGAGTAGCTCACTAAGAGTCCATTACTTCTGGTTGTGTACGTATGTGTCCTGCATACTATGTGATGTCGCTCTGTCCCTACCACAGCTTGTGGAGGTAGATGATGGTTGTGTGTGGGTCATGGAGGAGACAACTGGTGGTTCTCCCCATGGTCCACCTAAAACGGGGCACAAGCGACAGAAAGAGCACGCTCAGCAGTCCACAGTGTGCTCTTCGGAGAGGAGTGCCAAGCCACCAAGATTGACTGGTATGGTATACTTGAAACTTTGTGTGATACAGTGACTCACACACACTACATACAACACACAGTTACCTGTCTAGTGTTGTGAGGAACAGATTAGCTGGCTATGCCCCCACCTCCCTCTATGTTGTCATGGCAGTGGGCTTCTATCTTGTCAAGTGACTGTGTTCACAGCTCATGTGTGTAGTTTACAATCGTAGGCTTGTGTGTGTAGGAGCTGTGGGTGAGATTGCATGGGTGTACGTGAGACACTCAAAGTGTGTATGGGTGTGTGGATGCATACGATCATTACAGTGTATTCCACTCCTCCACTGAGAATAGCTGGTATGTACTGTGTCCTCATAACTGTATAGTGGGAGTCCATGTCACCACAAACAACTGGTGTGACATATAATTGTGTGTGTGTGTGCGTGTGTGCGTGCGTGCGTGTGTGTGTGCATGTGTGTCTTCATGTGTGTGTGTGCATGAACAGAGTGGTTGCCACTCAGGTACCTGTCTAGTGTTATGAGGGGCATATTTGCTGGTTACGCTGTCACCTCCCTCTATGTGGTCATGGCATTACGTAGGCTTCTACATGTCTTGTCAAGTGATATGTTTTCACACCTGGCATGTTTAGCTGTGGGTGGTGAGAGTGCATGTATGAGTGGGTGGCTATGTACATCAGTACAGTGTATTCCATTCCTCCTCTTCTCATCTCTACACCTGCAGATTCCCCACAGAGTGAGACAGTGAGTAGTGGTCATGTCAGTGACACCATCTTGTCACAGAAGGTGTATGGTGAGTTATACAATCGTCACTTGTATCACTTGAAGATGTGCATGAGTGTGTGAGGTGTTTGTTACTTTCACTGCAGAGCGCCCAGACCATCTCATGCTCATTAGAAAGCATGTAAGCAGAAAAGCTGCTGGCAAGGAGCGGGCACTTCTTGAAGGACTGCAGCTTGACACAGCCACAATAGAAACATGTTTTAGGAACAATCCCCTTGATGTAGTGGAAGCAGTGCAAGCCGGTGTGACCAAGTGGATTGAATGCAGTGGCCACCAACCTCCCACCTGGGGTGTGCTTCTAGAGGCCATGGATGACGCTGAGTTTGCACGACAACACATTCAAGATCTCAAGAGAGACCTCGGCCTCGCTGACGGTATGTTAAAGATACTGTGATCATAGTGTTGTTATCTGGCAATGACTGCATGGGACATGTGATGGAACGTTGTAGGTCATAGTTCGCTACATGCTCCATCCTCCGTGGATGGGAGAGGCTCATGCGCCCCACTGCATGGTACTCAGTCTGTGCCTGTTTTGTTTACTTCTCCTGCAGGAACTGTTACAGCTCACCCATCTTACCGATGGTCCTGCTTTTTAATATGAGTTCATGTAATTTCTGCGGACTCTGTGTGTGTACGTGTGTGTGTGAGAAAGAGAATGAGTGTATAATCGAATGTATGTGACTGTAATAATTTACACATTTCCTAAACCCTGTCTTGTATTGGCTCTCTTTTATTTATTCGTTTCCTCGCCCACTGTTATGTTGATTATTTGAATACTGCAGTCAAAACCTTATTATTATTACTGTTCTATAGAATCAGTATGATTGTACATTGTTGTATTTATTGGCCATATAATTATGCATGCATGTCATCCATGTTCGTAGTGTACAAGCTTTTGTGCATGAAGAGATAATATACCTGAAACTTAAACTTTGCAGCTTGGTGACTCGATCTCTGAAGGTATATGATCAACCTGTCTCCATCATCACACACAAGTGCAGCATAGTACATGTACATTTACATGCAGTATGTTCAAATGTGGATCTGAGCACTAGTCCTCCCAGGACATTATGCTGTATATATGTATGTCACACCATGCCAATTGTGTATAATAATAATTATAATATTTTTTTATATAATTATACAGATTTGATTCAATTCACTGCATGCATGCTTTTATGGCATGTAGTACAGTTGTCCTTGTAATCCCTCACCTAGCTTACTGTGGTCCAGCTAGTGCAGACCTTAATTCACTTGATGACCATGGCTCCATGCAAAGCCCCCCCTCCCGTGTTGTGCTCTCACAGATTGAATTGCCATTCTCCATGCATATAGCTATATATGACTGGATAAGTAGTGCCTCAAACATTTGTCAGCCAACTTATCAGGTGCAGGTCAACAAAGTATTTGTGATACTCAGTGTATGATAAAGAAAGCACATCCAGGTTAAAATTAACGTGTGACGTGCATGTGTATCATGTGGTGCAAATGCATCACAGGTAGCTACCCTTACGCAGTGATATATAGTAAGGAAGCTGTTCAAAGGTGCACACATGCATATCATGTGTGTTGACCACATGATAAGTTGCATGCATGATGTATATTATAGCAGTACACATGGTGTGTAGCCGGGCCAGCTAGACCCTCCCTACGTACCAAGGGCTACATCATAGGTAACTTCCAAGTGCATGCAGCTCGCTGTCTCCGCCTGGGGCGTTTACGCCCAGTGTGGTAGAGCCCCTAGGCGAAGAGGGGCATAGATGCTCGAAGTGCCCGTTATCACGAAGGGCTATCGCTGGAAGCCCTTCGCTGCTGACCCGCACACCGGTATGCGGGTCAGACGGCGACTGTTGAGTAGAAAGTCCATCGAGCGTCACCATAGATGTAACTGTGGTCTCCTGTAACGGCACCGCACTATTCCACCGAGTGAGGATTGAGAGGAGAAGCCGACAATGGCCACGGGTGAGTACTAGTGTGTGTAAAAGATGTGCTGTAGGTTGTGGTGTGTTCTACTTGTACTGTTGGAGAACGGTCTCCTGTGCCTGCATCCTTTAGTAGTGTAGACACTCTAGTGCCTTAGCCCAAGACGAACCACTACCTGTTCACACTCATGAGCTCAGTATGCAGGTCCACAGTGACGTCATACACCTGTCTCCAGTGGTAACTGCAGTAGAAGAGAGCCAAATTATAGCATTCCTCTCATAAGTGGTACCATTTGATACATCTGCTGCTATGTCCAGTTCTCAGTACAATAGGAGTACATAGTGACTGCTCCTAGCTCCTGCAGTAGAGGGACCTGACATGCACACACAGTCAGTGCCACCTTCATCACCTAGCTCCACCTTGTGATGGCCCTTGAGTGCATCAGGTGTAAGTGGCATTTTACCTGAGCAGCTACTAGCGGCAACCCCATTAACTTGGAAGCAATGGGCTGTCTGTTTGCAGACCAATCAGATTATGGAAAATGCCAACTGTTGCAACACTTGTAGCAGACATGTCGCAAGAATCAATAAAATCATGCAAACAAAAATTGACATATGATATACAGAGGTGTCAGAGTCCCTATCTCTAGCAGGAAGGTGGGCTGTATCTAACCATAGTTGATTGGGGTGGGGGTGGGGGAGGGGACAACTCTTGGAAGCATACATTACTGCTGAGGAGTGGTTTTGTGAGGGAACAAGATGCTTCTCTTCCACCCTGCATGCGATGGGACAGGCTAACAGCTTGACTGTTGTGGTCAGTGTATATGTGTAGGGTCTATGACAACAGTCTCAGTATCAATGTACTCAAGGCCAGTTTGTTGACTTGTATAAAGGTTGGTCCTTTTACTGGCCAAAGTGGTCTAATCTGCTAGTTTGTACTGAAGGTGGTTGGAGGGTGGTCCTGCAGTGTGGAGATGTTGTTGCTACATTGTGTCACCTAGTCTCTCCTTTCCATGCAGTTGAACAAGTTCTTGCCCAGTTTCAGGACAGGTTCTTTCATGAAGTGGACACTGCAAGCATTATACTAGACCTTGTACATCGGAGTATCATTGATGGTGGTGATGTGGAGGCTATCATGAGAGAGGATGATCAAAACTTGAAGAATGAGATACTTTATCATAGTTTGAGCGCAAAGTGCACCACGGACGCCTTGATGAACGTCTGTGATGTGATTGTGGCTGTACAAGACAACCCAGTGATGAAGTCATTGGGTGATGACATGAAGAGTGTTCTGGAGAGAGGTAGGTGTAGGGGTGGCTATATTTGTTGGTCTAACACTGTAGGGAGTTTCCATCCTGTGTGTGTGTGTGTGTGTGTGTGTGTGTGTGTGTGTGTGTGTGTGTGTGTGTGTGTGTGTGTGTGTGTGTGTGTGTGTGTGTGTGTGTGTGTGTGTGTGTGTGTGTGTGTGTGTGTGTGTGTGTGTGTGTGTGTGTGTGTGTGTGTGTGTATGCATGCGCATGCGTGTGTGTGTGTGTGTGTGTGTGTGTGTGTGTGTATGCGAGTGCATGCGTGTGTGTGTGTGTGTGTGTGTGTGTGCATGCATGTGTGTGTGTGTGTGTGCGTGTGTGTGTGTGTGTGTGTGTGCATGCGTGCGTGCGTGTGTGTAGTAATACATGAGGTTGTACATGCGATGTGTGTTTTGTGTTTATGTGGGCTTTACACATGCATGTAAACTGGTCCTTGGAAGATCAGTTTACCACATAAGACGATGATGTATTCATGGATTACTGTGAACACGTTATGACCAGATCAAACAGTCTTCAATGGCACGCAATGATTGTTGGCATGTGACAGAAATGGATACATTACATGACATTGTTTGGTTCTTTCCACTTGCAGGAGAGACTGCTCCACCACCACCTATCCTAGCACAACCACAGCCTACCCCTGAGGAGAGGAGTGCCATGTCACTGGGAGGAACTGGTGCGTATGTTATCGAGTCTGTGTGCAGTAGAAAGTGATCCCCCCATAACCCTAACCCCCTCTTTACAGTATTTCATCACAGCTATAGGTTTCAATCAAGTGTTGTATTTGTGGTTGATGTATTTCAGAAGTTTAGCTTTACAATCCAAGACTTGTGTGTGTATGAGCTGTGGGTGTTGAATGTAAGTGGGAGGGTGAGGGCAGTGTCCCCCCGACCTGTCCACCCTGTCCCTGTGTTCCCCCTGTCCCCCCACCTGCCCCCACCCCACCTGTCCCCCTTCCCTCTGTCCCCTGTCCCTCCCACTTGTCCCCCACCTATCCCCTCACCTGTCCCCCCATCTGTCCCCCTGTCCCTATGTACCACCAGCTGTCCCTGCCACCTGATCCGCCCACCTGTTTCCACACATGTGGCATAGGCTTGCATGTATTGCATTCTGTGTCACAAGGCTCTCCATACATCCTCCCTACTGTGTTGTAGAAAGGAAACTGACACCCTTTCCCGCACTCCACCATCCACTAGCCAGCCCTCTGATGATTAACGGTCCCACACACACTGGAGGGCACATACTGTGTGTGTGGATACCTTACATTCCTCCACTTCTCACCTCTACACCTGCAGATTCACCACAGAGTGAGACAGTGAGTGTTGATGATGTGAAGGACAACATCTTGTCATCAGGCTACCTTCCAATGCTGCCATATGATCCAGAGTATGTCTGTGGTGTAGTCTGTGAGCAGTCCTTGTGTTTGGTACTGTCACCTCCCCCCTCCCTCCGCCCCCACAGACATTGACGAGTGCAAGGATGACAATCCTTGTTCGGATAACCAGGAGTGTCTGAACACAGTCGGCAGTTATGTCTGTCGCTGTAAGTCAGGCTACCAAAGCAATGGGACGGCTTGCGAGGGTGAGTGGAAATGTGGGCAGTGTGAGAGTGGCACGTGTAAAGCTGTTTGATGAAAATGGACAATTACACATGCACGCACGCACATACCTCCCTCTTCCCTTCCTCTTCCTCAGACATTGACGAGTGTGCTCATAGCTCCCTCCACCACTAAGATAAAGGCTCATGTTGATGGCTCCTCTGTGAGTGTGTGTGTGTGTGTGTGTGTGTGTGTGTGTGTGTGTGTGTGTGTGTGTGTGTGTGTGTGTGTGTGTGTGTGTGTGTGTGTGTGTGTGTGTGTGTTTGTGTGTTTAAGAGTCACTTTAGTCCACAATGCCATGTGTTACTGATTACCCTCCTACACTTCCCCCTTCCTCCAGCACGGGGTGACAGTGTGTTCGCCTGTGGCCTGCGACTGTTCTGACTTCAATACAGCCAACTCACAGTGCTGCAAACAGCAGTGCCACCCCTGTACTCTACGTGATGGTACCAAACTCAGCAGGGGCACCTCGGGGACCACACTGGACGGCTGCACCACTTGCCAGTGCAGGGTGGGTACTGGTTTGTATGTTGACCTGTTGTTCTACCCAACACTTTGCACTGCTGGACTTGCAGTAACTACATACTATACTGTACATAGATTAACACCATTTTGGTACGCTGGTTATTCAGTAGTCCCTCGCTCTCTCTTCTGCTCTTCTTGGTACTCATGTGTTCATGTTGTATGCTTGTCATTAAATCACACTCTCTTCCCTCCCTGTCTGCCTCTCCCCCTCCCCTCTCCCTCCCTCCCTCCCTCCCTTCCTCTCCCTCCCTCCCTCCCTCCCTCTCCCTCCCTCTCCCTCCCTTGCCCCTTCCCCTTCCACAGGGTAATGGTACCCTCAAGTGCTTCAATATGACTTGTCCCAGCATTGATGACTGCCCTGAGTACCTGAGGCACACTCCAGATGGTGTCTGCTGCCCCACGTGCAAGGTACCCACCTGCAATGAACAATGACAGCCAGTGAATGTTACCATTGACAACGGTTGCCTAGAGTGCTCCTGTGATGTAAGTGACAAGTGTGACTGAGCATTGGTGGCCTAATACATTCCCACTTCGAATGTCTTCAATTGTACATTTCCACTTAAATTATCCTGCAAGTAGTTTAGTAGCCATAGTCTTAAACCCATTTGCTTCATGTTAATGTATCCCACTCCACTTCATCGATCATCTCTCCTTCTTTGCAGAATGGAAAATGGACTTGTGGGTCTCCCAAAACTTGCCCCAATCTGAGCTGTGCTGATGAAGAGAGAGTGTACGAACCTGGAGTGTGCTGCCCAAAGTGTAGAGCTGTCACAGAATTGGAGGGGGCTTCATGTCTCTAACACACCTTCTGATGAACACATCAATATTGACCTCTCCCTCACTGGCAAACAGTGTTTTATATTTGTATCATACACCCGTATGTGGCCATGCCATATTATGGCACACAATGACTTGTGTTACATTATTATACCATTTGGTGAGCTCGTGTAGGCATGCATGGATATTGTATTATTACTCCTCTTTCACATCACGTAAAGAATCGAATCTGGTGCATGGGCTTAATTTCCAGCTCCGTGCAGCACGTGTTGGCATGTCATATATACACCAGCTGCAGGCTGCATGTGTGACAGTGCATCATCTGCTGGCACGTGTATATGCCCATGCATAAACATGTGCATATAAGTCAGGAAGGTGCACACTGACTCATGTTGACTACATGCAAGCTGCATGTTAATGAATGTCAATAGATCTACAGTTCTGTAAGTGCAGTACTAGTAGTAGTACCTGCCACAACATTGACTGTAGCGCCCTATAGCTGTGTGCCTCAGACATTGACTACAGTGCCCTATAGCTGTATGCCTCAGACATTGACTACAGTGCCCTGTAGCTGTATGCCTCAGACATTGACTACAGCGCCCTATAGCTGTATGCCTCAGACATTGACTACAGCGCCCTGTAGCTGTATGCCTCAGACATTGACTACAGCGCCCTGTAGCTGTATGCCTCAGACATTGACTACAGCGCCCTATAGCTGTATGCCTCAGACATTGACTACAGCGCCCTATAGCTGTATGCCTCAGACATTGACTACAGCGCCCTATAGCTGTATGCCTCAGACATTGACTACAGCGCCCTATAGCTGTATGCCTCAGACATTGACTACAGTGCCCTATAGCTGTATGCCTCAGACATTGACTACAGCGCCCTATAGCTGTATGCCTCAGACATTGACTACAGCGCCCTATAGCTGTATGCCTCAGACATTGACTACAGCGCCCTATAGCTGTATGCCTCAGACATTGACTACAGCGCCCTATAGCTGTATGCCTCAGACATTGACTACAGCGCCCTGTAGCTGTATGCCTCAGACATTGACTACAGCGCCCTGTAGCTGTATGCCTCAGACATTGACTACAGCGCCCTGTAGCTGTATGCCTCAGACATTGACTACAGCGCCCTATAGCTGTATGCCTCAGACATTGACTACAGCGCCCTGTAGCTGTATGCCTCAGACATTGACTACAGCGCCCTATAGCTGTATGCCTCAGACATTGACTACAGCGCCCTATAGCTGTATGCCTCAGACATTGACTACAGCGCCCTGTAGCTGTATGCCTCAGACATTGACTACAGCGCCCTGTAGCTGTATGCCTCAGACATTGACTACAGCGCCCTATAGCTGTATGCCTCAGACATTGACTACAGCGCCCTATAGCTGTATGCCTCAGACATTGACTACAGTGCCCTATAGCTGTATGCCTCAGACATTGACTACAGTGCCCTATAGCTGTATGCCTCAGACATTGACTACAGTGCCCTATAGCTGTATGCCTCAGGCCTCAAGCTGCTAGCTACATACAGTATACAATTATATGCAAGATTCCTGGTTTTAACTTGCTGTAGGGGGGATATAACAACATGTGGGAAGGCCATCAGTAAGGGGTATGGTGGAACCAAAATGCCAACCTCCATGGATGGGAGAGCCTCGTGTCCCATATTGCATGGTACTCAGTCTGTGTCTATTTTGCTTCCTCCTACAGGAACAGCTCACTCTCTAGCTCGCCAACAATCATGCTGTGAATGCAACTCAACAGACTCTCTAGTGTGTGCGTGTGTGTGTGTGTGTGTGTGCGTGTGTGTGTGTGTGTGTGTGTGTGTCATTGAGCGTAACTGAAATCATGCTGCATATATTTTAATTACAGCATGTCCCAAAAATCGATCATCTTGTACTGTACTCACTTTAGTCATTTTATATTGTTTGGTTGCCCACTTGTAAATTTTATTCTATTTGAATGTTGCAGTCAAAACTATTGTATTTTACGTTCTATTTGAATTAGTATGACATTAATTGTACACTAATCATGTTTGTATTCACCATGGCATGCACATTCATTATTGTAGTGCATATCATTACACAAGTGTTTGCACCTCAAGAGGCATCTGGTACGTTATACGTACATTTGAAAATTGAAGCTGCAGCTGGTGAATCATTGCATGAAGCTTAAGGTACAATATAAGTCTGTTCAGATCGAATCAGCTAGCAGGGAGCATTGTGTGTGGGTATATATGTTACCCAATGTGCCTGTGCATTGACCAGCTGCAGTGCATGCATATGCATTATTATGCACACATGCAGAATTGATTATAGCAATTATTAATATTCACAACAGCATAGTGATTCCATGGATACTAGCCCTAGCTACATATTATACTTGCAGCACCATTTGGATGCACATGCCTTGCATGCATATGATCGCAATCATATATATCACATGCAATATTAATAGGTAAATCTGATCTAATGACTGCAGATTAATTGGCAATGAAGTTGCATGCATGGGGTGGATATAACAATTATATTCATATAATATACCATGGTTCGTGCATCGATCAAAGTAAACACATACTGTAGAAGCAGGGGCGTAGGAACACTTTCAAAACTAGGGGGGCCAAAGATAGCAGGTACACCAGAGGTAGAATCGCGAGCGAAAATTTTTTGAGGCTAATTAAATTTAGTAGGGAAATGAGAGTGCGAACCTCACGAGCTCAGTAACTGTTACAGATCTGCATACTCCTCTATTATATAGTAATTTACATTTCATTAACAGCTATGATGCCAAAAGCAATGCCACCTGTTGGTTGCACTGCTTTTTCTTCTCTTTGCTGGCTTTTCCAGAAAACTTAGGAGAGATTGCTGAGACAAACAAATATTATAGCGCGGTAGGATATTATATTCATACTAGCAGAGTGGCCCGCCTTCGGCGAGCTATGGCATCCAATGCCTGTACCCCGATGCTCTCAGCATCCATGTTACTGCTACAGCTAAAAAATAATGATTATCGGTTTAAAATCGAACGTAGGACGACAGCGAATCAACTGGTAAAAACCGAAAATCGGTAACAATAATTAGAAAATGGCCGTCGTCCGCGAAGGAAAAAGCGGAAATGGACGGATAACTCTCTGTCAACCGCAAGACGAGCGACGTCAACCCCGCTATAAGCTGACCCCCGATGCCCCCAGCAACCACAGCGAGTTTGAGGGCGACGGAGCAAGAAACGCACGCGCGTATCGCGAACACACACACACACACAGACACGGTCGGCTCTATATATTAGATTCAGGTAATGTGTCAATTGCGCAATCAATAACATGGCTTCCAAGCAAGCCACTAAACCAGAATTTTGAACAACAGGTTTTGTTGGATATAGATCCGAACGAAAATGCTGCGGACCCTTTCTGTATACTTTGGTGAGAGGGCCTGAGCATTTGCTAGCATTTACTAATCAAAGATTGCAGAGGTGAGACAGGGCTAAACATCAATGGGGGCCTGGTCCCCCCCTTGTGAAATCTGGGGGGGCCATGGCCCCCACGGCCCCCATGGTTCCTACGCCTATGAGAAGTGTGTAACATACAATTGATTCGGTAGAGGCTCATAGCTGCGATTGTAGATTTAGCAAATAATTAGATGAGCAATACTGCAGCTTGAAGAAAGGAGGGTCGCAGGACGTTTCGGCTCGCGAATTGCGATGCATGTGGCCAACACCAGCCACAGTATTGATTGGCAGAATGCACGAGTGGTGAAGACAGTACAAGGATACTGGGAGAGGAGAACTACAGAGGCCATCCTGATTAGGAAGAGCCAGGAGCCCATGAACCTGGACAATGGACTCCTACTCCCCAGCGTTTGGAACCCTATATTACTAAACACACCTCCATGATGTCACTAATAGATTTGTTCAGTTTCCCCCTTCCTGTTTATTCAATTAATTATTTGGAGTGCCTCATGTTTATTCAATTAATCTTTCAGTGACTCATGTTTATTCAATTACTTTGCCACTTCAACACCTGTCACCTACTATCATCTGTTTTGTATATAAGCCAGTCACTCACTTCAGTCCTCACTGTAAGCAGTTGACAAAGGCTCTCGAGCCGAAACGTCCTGCGACCCTCCTTTCTTCAAGCTGCAGTATTGCTCATCTAATTATTTGCTATAACATACAATTGTTATATGAGGAAGCCATACATCAAAGCAAGCTGCAGTGGTCTAATTTCGCATAACGCCACTGTTTATGCTTTCACACCTCATAACACACTGCATCGAGGGGGGCTCTTATTGGTTCACCCAATCACTTTCCACCCTAAAACAAACATTTTGTTTACTGCTTTAGCAAAATGCCTTTGATATTCATCACCTTGTGAACTTTCTCATGAACATTGGCTCTGAAATGATGAGTGCTTGGCACTTGGAAGCATGGTCATTAACATAAATGTATGCCTAGCACACGTGTATTTTTTTAGGGGCTGCCGCAGGCAGCCCCTATATTGTTTTCAAATTGACGTTTTCATATGGCTTCATGTTACGGATATATATATATATATATATATATAATACGCCAACCTACGGTTGTACGTCAATGCTTACATTTATATTGAATGTATTGGGCCAAGTATTGGGTATAGGGAATTTATATTGTCGGCCATTTTATTCGGCCGGAAGTGGACCGTGTGCGAGGCCAAGGGACTTTGAAAACCGGCTTCCAAACGACGTTTTAGCGAACTTTGGACGTTCTCTTCCGCCTCTGATCCTGGAACAGACTCCTACAGCACTTCTGGTCGACGGGCAAAGACACAGCTTCGAGACAGCGCCCAACAGGTCATCGACTTCGCCCCGCGCCTTCTTCGATAATGGCCGCTCCGCCTCGGAGGACTTCACTCCGCCGCCTGGAACACATGACAGGAGTAACGTAGAAACTGGTGAACGCCGTGATATGTACACGCTAACGTTGTTCAACCGTTTCTAGCGTTGAAAAGCTTAACTCGCACGGTTGCCCTTCTAAATGCTCTTCAGAATCTGGCCCACGCGTACTGCGCTGAAGCAAACGTACGTAGCTTTTGCCACCACAGACCACTAGCTACTCTGGCGACTGTGGGCTCCTTGATACATTATGTTTCTGTAATTACTCACTGTAAATGCATGTGCTATAAGCAGTCATGTGTCTGTCTTTGCTGGACATTTCTCTGTGCATGTGTTGTGGGTTTGTGTGTGTGGTGTGTGTGTGTGTGGTGTGTGTGTGTGTGTGTGTGTGTGTGTGTGTGTGTGTGTGTGTGTGTGTGTTTGTGTGTGTGTGTGTGTGTGTATGTGGTGTGTGTGGTGTGTGTGTGTATGTGGTGTGTGTGTGGTGTGTGTGTGCATGTGGTGTGTGTGTGGTGTGTGTGTGCATGTGGTGTGTGTGTGGTGTGTATGTGGTGTGTGTGTGTGTGTGTGTGTGTGTGTGTGTGTGCGTGTGTATGTGATGTGTGTGGTGTGTGTGTGTATGTGGTGTCTGTGGTGTGTGGTGTGTGGTGAGTGTGTGTGTGTGTGTGTGTGTGTGTGTGTGTGTGTGTGTGCATGTGTATGTGTGCGTGTGTGTGTGTGTGTGTGTCTCATATGTCTGGTGATAGTGGTGTGTGTGTGTGTGTGTGTGTGTGTGTGTGTGCTGAAGTTACTGAGGTATTATAACGCGATGTCATGTTTACCTATTGTGAGTGACAGAGCAGCGACCGAAGGGAGCAAGTATTTTGAGTTGGGGCGGCAGCCCCACGAGTTTTTAACTCGAAATACTTGTTATGGCAGTGACATGTAATTGTGCATGTAATGTCTTTAGTGATAGAGAAACCAACATTCCCTTTTCCAAGTTCACTTTATGGATGAAATTGAAGGTAGGTCTTGCCATTCCCAAGTTCTCCAGTCGTTTAAATCCTAGTAAACTCTCTAAAAAGAAAGTTCTCCCTTCATACGCTGCTTGCAGGACTTCTAATCATATGCCCTAGTGCCGACTCAAGCGGCGCCGACGTTTTATTCAGTACGAGAGGCCGCTGACAGCCTTTTTCTTGCGACGCTTCTCGCCTTTCGCCTTGTGCTCCGAGAAAAGCGTGTTCTCTGGTTTCTATAGTTACTTCTGTCAGGTTCGTTCGGTAAATTCATTCGACAGCGAACGAATTCAAGCGCTAATCCCTGCTGTTTGAATCGTAACAAGTCAGTTATAACATGGCCGCTCGGGCGCTTAGCTGATTTATCGCACTCGGGCGCTTCGCGCGCTCGTGTGATAAATCAGCCAGCGCCCTCGCAGCCATGTTATAACTAGTACTTGTGTACTGTACAGTATCTCATGTGAAAGAGTAGATCCACTCCAAAAGCCCAATTGTCTAAATAAGTCAGAGTACATTAATGGTATCGGTCAACACCACACAGCTATGCATTCATGAACACTACAGGTGGAATGTTGTGGTAACAGTTCCTCAACATGGAGGGATTAGGTTCAGCGTGCAGGGCTCCGGGTGGGGCAGGGGAAGAACCCTGGGGGAATCCCCAGGTGTCACCTGTACTGGTGGATGCACCTTGCACATCTGAGTGACTCCATCCGAGCCTATCCTCATATCACCTCCATAAAGGTGAAGACGTCATCATCAGTCTTCATCTGCAGGTGAAGATTAGGAGAGGACACTGATCATGACAGAGCAAGAGGTGGGAGGTGATGTCAACATGAGCCTTCTACCCCATGATCTGCCAATAACTGCAACACAGACTATCTGAGGCCTATAACAAACACTCCTATTGCTACCTGTGTAATATGAACACAACACTTCAACACTGTACACCCACCCTACACAACTTTGGACTAGCAACACATGGTGAGGACAATAGTACCTTGCTACACCAGATAACTACACTGTGATAGTCAGTGAAATACTGTGCACACAGACACATGACATCGTAGAGCTTGAGGCTCACTGCTACACACAAAACAGTGTATGACATGAGCTGTTGAGTGCTGACAGAGCATACAGTTGGAGTACACCTGACAAAGGGCATTACGGTCAAAACATCTTGTGCTTCAATGGATTGTTTCTACTACGTCAGCACTCAAACACTCATATCAAGACACACACTACATGTCATGGATGTGAAGCATACTGAAAGGAGTCAGTCACAACATACACATATGTACAATGCGCCCAGTGTCCGTGTACAATGCACTCAGTGTGTCTAAGTTTGTACATATACACACAAACACTGCAGGGACTGGCATGCCAGTGTACTACAATTGCTGGTATACATTGAACTAAAAAGCTATAGGCTACTAGTGTAGTGTGCTGGCCCAGTGATCAGTAGGGAGTCACCTGTACAAGGTATTTGGTGCTGTCAGTGCACGGCTGTGACCAGTAGAACATGGCAGTGTACCTCCCGCAGCACACATCCAGCCCCACCACGGTGGACTTGACGGCCTCCACCATCACCTGCGCCTCACTGTCTCCAACATGAGGCATGCTTAGGAGGGAAGGGGTCCACGGACTAGGGCAAAGGTCACCTCCAACCCTAGGGAGAAGATGAAAGACAAGGAATGAACAATGAGCACTCTCTGCTGTAACAATAAAATCTCGTTAGCAGTTGTCCAAACATTGGATCACTTGTAGCTGTCCCTGTACAATAGCATGCAGTGAAACAAGTACAAATTGGTACAAGTCATACCACAAACAGCTGCAAATGCAGCAGCTGTGTGAAAACAAACGCAAGTGGCATGGCTTCTATTAGCCATGGAAGTGTGTCTGTTGTGTTGGGTCAGTTAATTTGGTATAATGTAGGGTTACTTGGTATTCAAATTCATGGCAAATGTTACCCAGGTGGTCATGACAGATCTCCAATAGCTTATATAATGGCACTCCTAAAGCATGTCCGTCTGATTGGTCACAAGCAGGTGCAGAACTAAAGAAGAAAGAGAAGTTCAACATGCACAGGTGGAAATCTGACAAAGTATCTACACAGCCGTGATGCGGCTGAGGCTTTCAGGAGCTTGCCGTCTAACAAGGCAGTACACTATATACCAAAGAAAGCGCATGCAAGGTAGAAATCAAATGCAAGCAAACTTGCTTTATTCAGACAACATAGATGTCATACAATAATTCAGGGCGCTTCGTCAGCTGAACAGTGTGAATTGCTCAAAAACCTTTTTGTTTGCGTATGATGCAACACCCTCCACAATATCAAACTTGCCTTATTTGTTGCAATCACCAATGTTCCAAATCTCATTTCCATACAAGTCAAATTCCATGGTCAAGCAGGAATGGCACATTGCCGTCGTTCTCTGTCAGTCCTTCCAAGATCTCCAGTCCTCTGACAATCTTGTGGTGGTCTTGTGACGTGACCATGAAGTGGACAGTGTCAATTAACTCCACACTCAGCCTGTACCTCTCCTCGTGGTTCAGTACCACCTACATCATTGAGAGTACCACATGATACACACACAGTGCATGCATACAGTGTGCACATACACACAGTGTACATACGTACATATTTACACACATGCACTCACACACACTTCCTATGTATACTGTATGTAGACACTCAACAAACAAACAACCACACACCACGTGCGTGGCGTTGATACTGCAATTGGCTGTGGCGTAAACAAGTACACACACCCTCCCCCTCCTCAACCACACATGCACCTCATTTGCCAGTTTCTACACCTTCCCCGAACAAATTCCCAGATCCATTTCTCTCACTGAAATTTGGTCCTGCCTCACGAGGTTCAGAGCCTGTCACCAGGGCAGACGTCCCCTGAACAGCGCTGTCCCTTGCAGTGCCTCCTCCCTCTTTCCTCTCCCCTTCTCCTTCGTTCTGAGCACAAGAAACCTGCTCCCGTTCATTACTGCCAGTGGCAGAGGAAGGCGGGACACTACTGGTGCTGACGGGAGCTGTTTTACTTGGCTGAGTATAGTCGGTGATGTTGACAAATGTTGGTTTGGCTTGAAAGGACCGTGCTAGAGGGGTCAGAGTGGCATTCATATG
Organism: Ianthella basta; assembly: GCA_964019415.1. NCBI lineage: Eukaryota > Metazoa > Porifera > Demospongiae > Verongiida > Ianthellidae > Ianthella > Ianthella basta. Next base: position 8,007,081 of record OZ025873.1, on the reverse strand, counting down.
CGTGCGTGGCGTTGACACTGCAACTGGCTGTGGTGGAGGGGCGGAGACTGTGGTTGCCATGGGAGTGGGGGCTGCGGTGCTAGCTGCAGCCGAAGTAGTGGCTTGCTTGGCGTGTGGTGAGAAGAGAGGTGATGGGATGAGGGAGACGGGAAGGGCAGCGGAGGCAATGGTTGGGGAGGAGGGCCTGAGGTGAGAGGGCTTGGCGGAGCTGTGGTGGAGGGGTGTGGTCCACTTGGTGGCCATCTTGGCAGCCTCCTGGCTGAGCAGGAGGATAGGATTGGAGAGGGGACTCCTCTTGCGCAGGCCCACCACCATAACCCTGGGTGGAAGGTGAACAGGAGTGTGAGTGTGAGTGTATGTGTGTGTGTGTGTGTGTGTGTGTGTGTGTGTGCATGTGTGTGTGTGTGTGTGTGTGTGTGTGCGCATGTGTGTGTGTGATCAGAACACATCACTGCTCACTTCAACAAAAATGCAACAGATTTGCTTACAAGACATCCTTTCCAACTGCCAACTTTGTCAGTACTGCCATCGGGTACACAGTCCTGCATTCAAGGACCAGAGAGCACAGTAAGCCCCAGAACTCAGCACACAAGCTACTACTAACACCACTCAGACAGTGGTTCCCACCAGAGATAGCAAAACAATCCTTGACAGAGAAGCCTCACCAACTAAGCATTAAATTACGCAACAGACAATTCAGAATGGTTGTCCAAATGGTAACCTGCAAATGGCTAATGGCAAATTGCATGACCTCTCATTGCTATTGCCCTGAGTGGAGGGTGTGACTGAAATAGTGTGCTAGACATTACACTATGACATGACACCATTAGCCATGTACCACTTGCACGATTCTATTTGGCCAACTGTTCTGAAATTGACTGTATCCTGTTACAATCTTACCTACTGTACATGTACCCACAGACACACACACACACACACACACACACACACACACACACGCACACACACACACACACACACACACACACACACACACACACACACACACACACACACACTCACTCAGGTACAATGCACAATGAGTGTGTACACACACCTCCACAGCCATTGAGCAATCCAATACCAGTGTAGAACAATGTGGTTGTTAACAGTACATTGTATCAAATTACATACATACATACACACAGGAATTGTATATACCTACATCTACAATGCAGCATTATGTGTGTACATTGTTGTTGATTTATATTGCATTGCCCACCTCAGAACTGTGAGGAATTCTGTACTGCTCATGGCTCCAATGTTGCCCAGTTTGGCACAGTATGCATTGTACAATGTACACATTTCAGACCATGAGGACTTCTCTCCTAGTGTCTCCTCATAGCAGGACTGTAACCTGTAGGTGTGTGTGTGTGTGTGTGTGTGTGTGTGTGTGTGTGTGTGTGTGTTGGGAGACATGGTATGTACACACAATTACACAAAGTCACACTGCTAATGTACAGGCTGCAAACACTGTAGCCGCTTGAGGCCTGCATATAATACACACCATGAGAACACAATTGTACAATGAATTACTAGTAGTACGTAACTCACCATGCTTTGGCAATGAGATCTGAATTCAAGAGAAGTGGATTCTGATTGCTCTTTGGAGCAGCAAAGCTATTGGTTGCCAAGGGAGAAGGTAAAACCGGTCCTCCTCTCTTCACCGACCCTCCCACTTGTAGCTGTTGAGGCTTTGCGACAGCCGCAGAGGAGGCAGGTCCAGTGACAGTGGGAGGAGTCTGAGGGACAGTGGCGGGTCCTCCTGGTTGACTAGCACTGGTTTGTTGGTACACTGCCAGCTCCTCTAGTGAGGTGCTGTCCAAAGAGGAGGAGTCAAAGGTGAGCAGGGAGAGGAGGATGTCTGGGAATGGGGAGAGAGAAGCAGTGAAGAAACTACACACATGAAGAAAGTTGAAGAAATGAAAGTATATAACACTCACACAGGAACAAACTGTGGCTCGCAATACACACATGCTCAAATACACACTTTTCCCACATACGTATGTTCACAAACATCGTTCCACTTCATTCCACACAACAAGCATCTCCACTCCCCCTCCCCTCACATCACCACTCCAGCACTGTGTCACCCTACACCTCACCTCTCCCTCATCCCTCATACTCACTGACTGCCCTGTTCACTCTCAGAAGTACAACACAGAGATCGCTGTGGTCCGACAGTCCAATGAGGCACTCCAAACTAGCACAGAGGAGCTTCAAGCACCAGGAAACACAGCACATAGCAGAATAGAGAGAAAAGCGAGAAGTGCACACACACACACACGCAGTGCTACTGGCATAGCATTCCAGTGTTTACAGCAGTCATTCACTGGCATCAAATTGTAGACCCACTCAATTGTGCCAACAATCAGTGGACACTTGGTACTCATTCACTGACCTGTAGGTCCCCAAGCAACAATGCATTGAAGATCACTTGACACGTGTTCACTGGTAGGTCCAGCAGGAATGGCACATTGCCGTCGTTCTCTGTCAGTCCTTCCAAGATCTCCAGTCCTGTGACGATCTTGTGGTGGTCTTGTGATGTGACCATGAAGCGGACAGTGTCGACTAACTCCACACTCAGCCTGTACCTCTCCTCGTGGTTCAGTACCACCTACATCATTGAGAGTACCACATGATACACACACAGTGCATGCATACAGTGTGCACACAGGACACACAGTGTGTACGTACAGAGACACTCATGTAACACACACATACATAGATGTAAACAGTCCTGGTAAACATACAACAAACACGCAAACAGCTACACACACACACACACATACACACATACAGTACTATATAGTATGTATGTAGACACTCAACAAACAAACAAGTACACACACGCACCCCTCCCCACCCACCCACCCCCACTCCTCAACCACATGCACACCTCCTTTGCCAGGTTGCCCAGTGTGTCTGCTGCTAGAGTACTCAGCTCAGGACTGAAGCTGTTTGACGCTAAAGTAAGCAGTCTCAGAACATCGTCACTCCCAACAAGGAAAGGGACCAGGTCTTCTTGGAAGGAGAAATTGAGCAGAATAGTGAGAACCTGAAAACGGTTAAGGAGCAAGGGACAAGTGTATGTAGAATGGTCAACTCCATTCCCCTCCAGTACATGTACTGAGTCATACACACAACTCCACTCACTGCAGTCCCCAAACCAGCACACTACACACCTGCACAACTCTATATGTCTCTTCGCACAGTCTGCTTCCCATTCTAAACTTGGAATGGAAGATTGAACTGGGAGTGGAAACTTCACTGCTCTCAAAACATGACAACAGTGCTGTCCGGAGGTGCCCTCTGTGTGGGACCATCTCTCTCCAGAAGGCTGCATGGTCCACTCCCACTGGCCGCTCCACATACCAAGACTGATACAGCTTACACAATTGGGAATCAGAAGAGGGAATACCCACATGTGCTGTGAGCATCTCAAGCAATTTGGGATGCTACAAGTGCAAACAGCAAAGAAAGAATAATAGACACCAACAGATGGAACGTATTCAAGTATTGGACAAGAACATCTATCCAATGTGCAAAACACACACACACACAAAATCCCCCCCCCCCCCCCAAACATCCTGCCTAGACACTAACTAATAGACACTAACAAGGCGAATGGAATGTATTCAAGTATTGGACAAGCACATCTAGCCAATGTGCAAAACACACACACACACACACAATCCCCCCCACACAAACAATCCTCCCCAAACACACAATCCACCCCCCCCCCCCTCCTCCCAACATCCTGCCTAGTCTCATGAACCAGACCCCTAGCCATTAGCCGGCCATTTTACAATGATGTCATAATAACATGGCTGACAGCGGGTGGGTTGCAGTTCACAAGACTTCCCTGTTTGGTGCAGTCACACACCTTGTCAATCTCAATGTCTCCTTGGTGAGATATCATTAAAAGCATGTTCATTGCAAAGTCCACCTCATTTGGGTACCCACTCTGAAGAGATTGCAGCAATTTGTGCAGGGGCAGCCCCGTGGGCTCTGGTTCCACCCTTTTCCACAACCCAGGTAAACTCTGAGACTGTGTAGTGGTTGTCATGGCAACAGGCATGGAAATGGGTGCCTTTAGTGACAGCGAAAAAGGAGTGTTGAGTGAGTTCCTCCTCAGAGCAAGAGGTGAGTTGAAGGAGGAGTGGATCTGCTTTTTCAGTTCAGCTTCAGGTCCAAAATTGTCATCATAAGGTTGTAAGAGCCTGTGGAGTGTGTTCACATACACCAATTTGTACAACCACGTCACATTCACTCAGATACATTAATACACACAGAAAACCCTAAACTTGTGTGCACATAAACACACATGCTCAGCTACATCCATGTACAGTATTTACACAACTCAACATATGTATAGCCACACACATACAGTGTCCCTTACTTGAGGTAGTAGTTCCTCAGCAGGTAGCCAGCCCTCAGCATGTGGTTGTACGTGAGGTCCGGGTACAAGGTGCGAGCGGTGTAGGTCCATTTCCTGCTCTCAGTAATCTGTTGGGTCATGTACAGAGAACTAGTGAATCACTAAACACTCCTCACTGGTGGCAAACAGTCAGTGGAAATGTTGAAATGGATATAGGATTGGCTACACACACACACACACACACACACACACACACACACACACACACACACACACACACACACACACACACACACACACACAACACACACACACACACACACACCACACACATGCACACACCACACAGGCGCACACACCACACACGCACACATGCAAACGCACACATGCACACACACACACATGCACACACAGACACATGCACACACACAGACACATGCACACACACCACACACACACACCCATACCCACATCCACCCACCCACCCACACACAACACACCCACACACAACACACACACACAACACACACACACACACACACACACACACACACACACACACACACACACACACACACACACCTTCTTGTATCCTCCCTGTCCCTGCACATACTTGTGGAAATCAAACAGGTCTACCAACCTCCCAGACACCATTGGCTGACGGCGAATGGGAGTCCTGACCAACACAACACAACACATTATGACACCACAGTACTACCACACACACACACACACTGGGTGACTACATGGCATTCTAACACACTACACAATGCATAAAGAAGGCTGAAATACGTACAACACAAGGAGTGTCCATTCAACCAAGAAGAACTGGTACAAACAGAAGCACACACATGACACACTGCTGCCTGACCTGTTTAGCATCACTGAATTGTCCTTGGCTATCACATAACTATGGCAAAAGGATACATTATACACAAATACCATGTTTCTCTTTCCACCTTCCCTAAGGACCCCTTCCATCTGACCTATCCGCACCTACAGACATTTCACAGCCTTTAATTAACCGTGTAGGCGTGGCTATTCAAACGTTACGTCAATTCTTGCTAAATTACGACGCCACTTCGCCGCTAAAATCATTCGCAACAACTCGGCTCCATCTCTGGACCGGTCTATGTTGTTACGGTCGTCCCAGTCCGCTGAAAGCGTCGAAAGCCCATTAAATGAAGAAATCAAATCACACATTCACCACCCGTCAAAGCCACTCACCCTAACTGCTCGTGCAACGAGTACAGACGCTGAAAGAAGTCACGACGCTCTGGGTCTTCGCTCACTGACAAAGACGGCTGTGTTGTATCGTCCATTCCGCTCATCTTCGGCCATCAGTACCTCGCGATGAGGTCAGGAAAGCTAAGAACACAGTACAGGGAGGCTGGAGGGCCAGGAGGTCCAGGCAGCGCGTTGCGTGTACACTTTCTATGCTTCATTAAGATGCCGCCATTTTCCCGCGTGAAGGGGCCATGAACGTGGATTCTTGGGATCACGTTGTGTTTGCATTTCACCTTCCAAATGGGTCCACATTGACAATCCCTCGGAAGAATCTGATTGGAGGAGATCCGTTGCGTACGGAACACAGAACATGCCTCAAGTTCCGGCGAAACTTTGGCAAGTCAGGGGAAGTGTGCGCAGAGGAGGAGGCTCGCTGTCAGAGTCGTGTGCAAGGTACCGACCTGTCTGGCATTGGCATTGATGATCTGTTCTGCAGCTTTGAAGACATTGACAGCTCGGCAGATTCTGGACTACAGTCTTCACCGGAAATCAAATGTCACAAGCACTTGACTGAGGGTGTAGCTGAGCCTGACCAAAGTACAAGCCAGGATGATGTTGTTGACATGGGAAATGTAAGTGTGGAGGAGTTATTTGGCAACTTTGAAGATGCTGACAGTTTAGCAGAAGAAGAAACTGAATCTCACAGCCACTTGACTAAAGAAAGGAAGAAGCGTGCCTGTGATGCAGTCCAGGAGGATGTTGTTGACATGGGAAATGTAAGTGTGGAGGAATTATTTAGCAGCTTTGAAGATGCTGACAGTTCTGCACAAGAGGAAGAAACCGAATCTCACAGCCACTTGACTAAAGAAAGGAAGAAGCGTGCCTGTGATGCAGTCCAGGAGGATGTTGTTGACATGGGAAATGTAAGTGTGGAGGAGTTATTGAGCAGCTTTGAAGATGCTGACAGTTTAGCAGAAGAAGAAACTGAATCTCACAGCCACTTGACTAAAGAAAGGAAGAAGTGTGCCTGTGATGCAGTCCAGGAGGATGTTGTTGACATGGGAAATGTAAGTGTGGAGGAATTATTTAGCAGCTTTGAAGATGCTGACAGTTCTGCAGAAGAGGAAGAAACCAAATCTCGCAGCCACTTGACTAAAGAAAGAAAGAAGCGTGCCTGTGATGCAGTCCAGGAGGATGTTGTTCATTTGACATACACAAATTTTTGTGTGAAAGAGCACGTGCCGTTCAGCAGCCTTGAAGAATGTCCTGTAGTAGGCTCACATCATCTTCAGGAGGGAAGTTATGCTCCTAACCAACAATCTCCTGTAGACCATAGTGGGTTACATGCTCTCCCAACAGCCAACACAGTGCAGTGGGTGGAGCCTATTGGCCACTCCTCTCCTCGCCTTACCAGAAAGCGCAGACATCGTGTGCACTATTCAGTGGGTGATCTGGATTGTGCATTGGACAGCGTTGATAGTCCATCCAGCAGTATTAACTTGCTCGATAGTATATACCAACAGTGTTGACAATGGACCTGACCCCCACTGTCATGAGGACAGATGTGTGGTATCCTGAGTTGACTCAGGATCGAATTTCAATGCCTTTCTTTACTGTCCAATGATAGCAGTTTGGTAGTTAAGCACTTGTTCTATGTTTATATGTAAATAGAGTTTGTGTTTATAGTGTTAATATCTTTAAAGTTTGTGTTTCTATTTGTTTATTTATTGTTTAATGTTTATTTTTTGAGCACAATATGCTTTGCAAATAAGTCTGTACAGTGTATTATTAATTTTTGTAGTGTAAATTGTAAGCTTCAACATGTACTGTAGAGTATTTAGTTTACAAGAAAGGGTTAAATAATGTGTTGATCTGACTCTCATTTCTAATTTGCGTATAATTATTATAATTATTTTTATATTATTTATTGTTATTCTAATTATTGTTATTGTTATTATCTAAGGCCAGTTCTGTTCGCATGACACAGTGACGTCCCCTAAAGGTATAGTTCTGTAGCATAGTATACATGCACCTCCGGTGCCATGGCCAACTTAACCAAAACAGTGATCATGATCTATTGGTAATCGTGATCATGCATGCAGGACATGCACAGTGCATGGCCATATTCCCATGCATTGGGGCATGGGGGGGGGGGGGGGGGGCAAGGGTGTATTGCAATCTTCTCACAGTGGAAACACCAAATGACCATTTACAGTAGACTGTAGCTCTTTACAGACAATCAATTGTCATCAAAGACAATGAACCACAATCAACGATATACAATTTAAATAACATGTATAAACTGTTAATTACAATAATTATATTACAAGGGGATAGCAGAGGTCAAAGTTGCCAGTCTTCTTATCACTATAGCTACCATAAGCATCTGTACACACCATGGCCACTACATGTGGCCTGACTATGTAAAGTGAAGGCTTTGTATATGGTGTATAGTCTTTTTCAGGCCTCCTCTTTCAGAAGACTTTCTTCAACTAGTTTGTAGGAATTGTTACGACGTCCTCTGCATCTCCTGTAGGGAAATGTGTGGATTGCATTCAGTAGCTAAAATGTAAAGCGTCTTCAGCCACTTATGAATGTCATTATAGATTAACTCACCATTAAAGAGATTTTCCCTCCACCTCTCTGCGATTTGTACATTAGACAGACAATCACCACTACTACTAGAGCTGCAGTAACTACAACAGCCACCATCAGGCCGAGCAATCTGAAGGTAACTCCAATGGCAATGACTCCACCTGTTGAAAGTTGAGAAGGAAGAGAAGATGCGGAGGAGGTGGTTGGAACAGTGGGAGGAGGGGAGGGGGTAGCAGGACAGGTAGTTGAGTTCTCCTAGGAGGGAAAGTGAAGGAACAGGTGAATAGCTATATTGCATATATAGTGATTTCATTCAAAGTCACTTGAACGGAAGTTTGCACAGCACTTAATGATGAACACCAATGCAATAGCAAAGGTTATCAAAGACGCCCCATGACTGCAAGCAGAGTATTTACATTGTACATTAAATGCTACTTAAAGTGGGTTAGAACTGATTTACGGGATTTATCGTTCAAGGTGTGGGGGACAAGCTGCTGATAAAGCATGAGGCAAAGCTGAATTTCAAGTTCTTTGTGTATAAAAATTTTTTTATACAAAATTTTTTCACTGCTTACCAAAATTCACTAAAATTAGTACCCATTAAGATTAGTAGGTTTGGTGTGTAAATCTAGTTCACAACGTGGAGCAGCTGAGCACCAAGTTAGCCAACAAAGGGAGAAAGTTTTAACTTTTGGAATACATTAACTGATATTACATCAGGCATGTAATTGCCATGTGTAAATGTCTATTGTCATATCAATCATGCATAAGATCATACATTACTATTTGAACTGTATTAATGCTATTTACAGGTATTCAATGGATAGTGTACTAGGGGGACACTATGTATTAAATGGGTAGTGTACTAGGGGACACTGTGTATTAAATGGGTAGTGTCCTAGGGGGACACTACGTATTAAATGGGTAGTGTCCTAGGGGGACATTACGTATTAAATGGGTAGTGTACTAGGGGGACACTACGTATTAAATGGGTAGTGTCCTAGGGGGACACTACGTATTAAATGGGTAGTGTACTAGGGGACACTACGTATTAAATGGGTAGTGTACTAGGGGGACACTACGTATTAAATGGGTAGTGTACTAGGGGGACACTACGCATTAAATGGGTATTGTACTAGGGGGACACTACGTATTAAATGGGTAGTGTACTAGGGGGACACTACGTATTAAATGGGTAGTGTACTAGGGGCACACTACGTATTAAATGGGTAGTGTACTAGGGGGACTTTACGTATTAAATGGGTAGTGTACTAGGGGGACACTAGGTATTAAATGGGTAGTGTACTAGGGGGACACTACGTATTAAATGGGTAGGGTCCTAGGGGGACACTACGTATTAAATGGGTAGTGTACTAGGGGCACACTACGTATTAAATGGGTAGTGTACTAGGGGGACACTACGTATCAAATGGGTAGTGAACTAGGGGGACACTACGTATTAAATGGGTAGTGTACTAGGGGGACACTACGTATTAAATGGGTAGTGTACTAGGGGGACACTACGTATTAAATGGGTAGTGTACTAGGGAGACACTACGTATTAAATGGGTAGTGTAATTGGGGGACACTACGTATTAAATGGGTAGTGTACTAGGGGGACACTACGTATTAAATGGGTAGTGTACTAGGGGGACACTACGTATTAAATGGGTAGTGTCCTAAGGGGACACTAGGTATTAAATGGGTAGTGTCCTAGGGGGACACTAGGTATTAAATGGGTAGTGTCCTAGGGGGACTCTACCAAATAAATAGGTAGTGTCCTAGGGGGACTTTACAAATTAAATGAGTAATGTACTAGGGGGACACTACGTATTAAATGGGTAGTGTACTAGGGGGACACTACGTACTAAATGGGTAGTGTACTAGGGGGACACTAGGTATTAAATGGGTAGTGTACTAGGTGGACACTACGTATTAAATGGGTAGTGTACTAGGGGGACACTACGTACTAAATGGGTAGTGTACTAGGGGGACACTACGTATTAAATGGGTAGTGTACTAGGGGGACACTACGTATTAAATGGGTAGTGTACTAGAGGGACACTACGTATTAAATGGGTAGTGTCCTAGGGGGACATTACGTATTAAATGGGTAGTGTACTAGGGGGACACTAGGTATTAAATGGGTAGTGTACTAGGGGGACACTACGTATTAAATGGGTAGTGTACTAGGGGACACTACGTATTAAATGGGTAGTGTCCTAGGGGGACACTACGTATTAAATGGGTAGTCTACTAGGGGGACATTAGGTATTAAATGGGTAGTGTACTAGGGGGACACTACGTATTAAATGGGTAGTGTCCTAGGGGGTAAACTACGTATTAAATGGGTAGTGTACTAGGGGGACATTACGTATTAAATGGGTAGTGTCCTAGGGGGAAACTACGTATTAAATGGGTAGTGTAATAGGGGGACATTAGGTATTAAATGGGTAGTGTTCTAAGGGGACACTAGGTATTAAATGGGTAGTGTCCTAAGGGGACACTAGGTATTAAATGGGTAGTGTTCTAAGGGGACACTAGGTATTAAATGGGTAGTGTCCTAAGGGGACACTAGGTATCAAATGGGTAGTGTACTAGGGGGACACTACGTATTAAATGGGTAGTGTTCTAAGGGGACACTAGTGATTAAATAGGTAGTGTCCTAGGGGGACACTACGTATTAAATGGGTAGTGAACTAGGGGGACACTATGTATTAAATGGGTAGTGTACTAGGGGGACACTACGTATTAAATGGGTAGTGTACTAAGGGGACACTAGGTATTAAATGGGAAGTGTATTAGGGGGACACTAGGTATTAAATGGGTAGTGTACTAGGGGGACACTACGTATTAAATGGGTAGTGTACTAGGGGGACACTACGTATTAAATGGGTAGTGTACTAGGGGGACACTACGTATTAATGGGTAGTGTACTAGGGGGACACTACGTATTAAATGGGTAGTGTACTAGGGGGACACTACGTATTAAATGGGTAGTGTACTAGGGGGACACTACGTAATAAATTGGTAGTGTACAAGGGGGACACTACGTATTCAATGGGTAGTGTACTAGGGGGGCACTACGTATTAAATGGGTAGTGTACAAGGGGGACACTGCGTCTTAATGGGTAGTGTACTAGGGGGACACTACGTATTAAATGGGTAGTGTCCTAGGGGGACACTACGTATTAAAAGGGTAGTGGACTAGGGGGACACTACGTATTAAATGGGTAGTGTACTAGGGGGACACTACGTATTAAATGGGTAGTGTACTAGGGGGACTTCACGAATTAAATAAGTAGTGTACTAGGGGGACACTAGGTATGAAATGGGTAGTGTACTAGGGGGACACCAGGTATTAAATGGGTAGTGTACTAGGGGGAAACTACGTATTAAATGGGTAGTGTACTAGGGGGACACATAGTATTAAATGGGTAGTGTACTAGGGGGACACTACGTATTAAATGGGTAGTGTACAAGGGGGACACTACGTATTAAATTGGTAGTGTACAAGGGGGACACTACGTATTCAATGGGTAGTGTACTAGGGGGGCACTACGTATTAAATGGGTAGTGTACAAGGGGGACACTGCGTCTTAATGGGTAGTGTACTAGGGGGACACTACGTATTAAATGGGTAGTGTCCTAGGGGGACACTACGTATTAAAAGGGTAGTGTACTAGGGGGACACTACGTATTAAATGGGTAGTGTACTAGGGGGACACTAGGTATTAAATGGGTAGTGTACTAGGGGGACACTACGTATTAAATGGGTAGTGTACTAGGGGGACACTACGTATTAAATAGGTAGTGTACTAGGGGGACACTACATATTAAATGGGTAGTGTACTAGTGGGACACTACGTATAAAATGGGTAGTGTTCTAGGAAAACACTACGTATTAAATGGGTAGTGTACTAGGGAGACACTACGTATTAAATGGGTAGTGTATTAGGGGGACACTACGTAATAAATGGGTAGTGTACTAGGGGGACCCTACGTATTAAATGGGTAGTGTACTAGGGGGACACTAGGTATTAAATGGGCAGTGTCCCAGGGGGACACTACGTATTAAATGGGTAGTGAACTAGGGGGACACTACGTGTTAAATGGGTAGTGTACTAGGGGGACACTACGTATTAAATGGGTAGTGTACTAGGGGAACACTAGGTAATAAATGGGTAGTGTACTTGGAGGACACTACGTATTAAATGGGTAGTGTACTAGGGGGACACTACGTATCAAATGGGTAGTGTCCTAGGGGGACACTACGTATTAATAGGGTAGTGTACTAGGAGGACATTACGTATTAAATGGGTAGTGTCCTAGGGGGACACTACGTATTAAATGGGTAGTGTACTAGGGGGACACTACGTATTAAATGGGTAGTGTACTAGGGGGACACTACGTATTAAATGGGTAGTGTACTAGGGGGACACTAGGTATTAAATGGGTAGTGCAATAGGGGGACACTGCGTATTGAATGGGTAGTGTACTAGGGGAACACTACGTATTAATGGGTAGTGTACTAGGGGGACACTACGTATTAATGGGTAGTGTACTAGGGGGACACTACGTATTAATGGGTAGTGTACTAGGGGGACACTACGTATTAATGGGTAGTGTACTAGGGGGACACTACGTATTAAATGGGTAGTGTACTAGGGGGACTTCACGAATTAAATAAGTAGTGTACTAGGGGGACACTAGGTATGAAATGGGTAGTGTACTAGGGGGACACCAGGTATTAAATGGGTAGTGTTCTAGGGGGAAACTACGTATTAAATGGGTAGTGTACTAGGGGGACACATAGTATTAAATGGGTAGTGTACTAGGGGGACACTACGTATTAAATGGGTAGTGTACTAGGGGGACACTACGTAATAAATGGGTAGTGTCCTAGGGGGACATTACGTATTAAATGGGTAGCGTACTAGGGGGACACTACGTATTAAATGGGTAGTGTACTAGGGGACACTACGTATTAAATGGGTTGTGTACTAGGGGGACACTACGTATCAAATGGGTAGTGTACTAGGGGGACACTACGTATTAAATGGGTAGTGGACTAGGGGGACACTACGTATTAAATGGGTAGTGTACTAGGGGGACACTACGTATTAAATGGGTAGTGTACTAGGGGGACACTACGTATTAAATGGGTAGTGTACTAGGGAGACTTTACGAATTAAATAAGTAGTGTACTAGGGGGACACTGCGTATTATATGGGTAGTGTACTAGGGGGACACTAGGTATTAAATGGGTAGAGTACTAGGGGGACACCAGGTATTAAATGGGTAGTGTACTAGGGGGAAACAACATATTAAATGGGTAGTGTACTAGGGGGACACTACGTATTAAATGGGTAGTGTACTAGGGGGACACTACGTATTAAATGGGTAGTGTACTAGGGGGACACTACGTATTAAATGGGTAGTGTACTAGGGGAACACTACGTATTAATGGGTAGTGTACTAGGGGGACACTACGTATTAAATGGGTAGTGTACTAGGGAGACTTTACGAATTAAATAAGTAGTGTACTAGGGGGACACTGCGTATTATATGGGTAGTGTACTAGGGGGACACTAGGTATTAAATGGGTAGTGTACTAGGGGGACACCAGGTATTAAATGGGTAGTGTACTAGGGGGAAACTACGTATTAAATGGGTAGTGTACTAGGGGGACACTACGTATTAAATGGGTAGTGTACTAGGGGGACATTACGTATTAAATGGGTAGTGTACTAGGGGGACACTACGTATTAAATGGGTAGTGTCCTAGGGGGACACTACGTATTAAATGGGTAGTGTACTAGGGGGACACTACGTATTAAATGGGTAGTGTACTAGGGGGACACTACGTATTAAATTGGTAGTGTACAAGGGGGACACTACGTATTAAATTGGTAGTGTACAAGGGGGACACTACGTATTCAATGGGTAGTGTACTAGTGGGACACTACGTATTAAATGGGTAGTGTACAAGGGGGACACTGCGTCTTAATGGGTAGTGTACTAGGGGGACACTACGTATTAAATGGGTAGTGTCCTAGGGGTACACTACGTATTAAAAGGGTAGTGTACTAGGGGGACACTACGTATTAAATGGGTAGTGTACTAGGGGGACACTAGGTATTAAATGGGTAGTGTACTAGAGGGACACTACGTATTAAATGGGTAGTGTACTAGGGGGACACTACGTATTAAATAGGTAGTGTACTAGGGGGACACTACGTATTAAATGGGTAGTGTACTAGTGGGACACTACGTATAAAATGGGTAGTGTTCTAGGGGAACATTACGTATTAAATGGGTAGTGTACTAGGGGGACACTACGTATTAAATGGGTAGTGTATTAGGGGGACACTACGTAATAAACTGGTAGTGTACTAGGGGGACCCTACGTATTAAATGGGTAGTGTACTAGGGGGACACTAGGTATTAAATGGGCAGTGTCCCAGGGGGACACTACGTATTAAATGGGTAGTGAACTAGGGGGACACTACGTGTTAAATGGGTAGTGTACTAGGGGGACACTACGTATTAAATGGGTAGTGTAATAGGGGAACACTACGTATTAAATGGGTAGTGTACTTGGAGGACACTACGTATTAAATGGGAAGTGTACTAGGGGGACACTACGTATCAAATGGGTAGTGTACTAGGGGGACACTACGTATTAATTGGATAGTGTACTAGGAGGACATTACGTATTAAATGGGTAGTGTCCTAGGGGGACACTACGTATTAAATGGGTAGTGTACTAGGGGGACACTACGTATTAAATGGGTAGTGTACTAGGGGGACACTACGTATTAAATGGGTAGTGTACTAGGGGGACACTAGGTATTAAATGGGTAGTGCACTAGGGGGAAACTACGTATTGAATGGGTAGTGTACTAGGGGAACACTACGTATTAAATGGGTAGTGTCCTAGGGGGACACTACGTATTAATGGGTAGTGTACTAGGGGGACACTACGTATTAAATGGGTAGTGTACTAGGGGGACACTACGTATTAATGGGTAGTGTACTAGGGGGACACTACGTATTAAATGGGTAGTGTACTAGGGGGACTTCACGAATTAAATAAGTAGTGTACTAGGGGGACACTAGGTATTAAATGGGTAGTGCACTAGGGGGACACCAGGTATTAAATGGGTAGTGTACTAGGGGGAAACTACGTATTAAATGGGTAGTGTACAAGGGGGACACATAGTATTAAATGGGTAGTGTACTAGGGGGACACTACGTATTAAATGGGTAGTGTACTAGGGGGACACTACGTATTAAATGGGTAGTGTCCTAGGGGGACATTACGTATTAAATGGGTAGCGTACTAGGGGGACATTACGTATTAAATGAGTAGTGTACTAGGGGACACTAGGTATTAAATGGGTAGTGCACTAGGGGGACACTACGTATCAAATGGGTAGTGTACTAGGGGGACACTACGTATTAAATGGGTAGTGGACTAGGGGGACACTACGTATTAAATGGGTAATGTACTAGGGGGACACTACGTATTAAATGGGTAGTGTACTAGGGGGACACTATGTATTAAATGGGTAGTGTACATGGGGGACACTACGTCTTAATGGGTAGTGTACTAGGGGGACACTACGTATTAAATGGGTAGTGTCCTAGGGGGACACTACGTATTAAAAGGGTAGTGTACTAGGGGGACACTACGTATTAAATGGGTAGTGTACTAGGGGGACACTAGGTATTAAATGGGTAGTGTACTAGGGGGACACTACGTATTAAATGGGTAGTGTACTAGGGGGACACTATGTATTAAATGGGTAGTGTACTAGGGGGACAATACGTATTAAATGGGTAGTGTACTAGTGGGACACAACGTATAAAATGGGTAGTGTTCTAGGGGAACACTACGTATTAAATGGGTAGTGTACTAGGGGGACACTACGTATTGAATGGGTAGTGTACTAGGGGGACACTACGTATTAAATGGGTAGTGTACTAGGGGGACACTACGTATTAAATGGGTAGTGCCCTAAGGGGACACTTGGTATTTAATGGGTATTGTCCTAGGGGGACACTACGTAACAAATGGGTAGTGTACTAGGGGGACACTATGTATTAAATGGGTAGTGTCCTAGGGGGACACTACGTATTAAATGGGTAGTGTACTAGGGGGACACTACGTATTAAATAGGTAGTGTACTAGGGGGACACTAGGTATTAAATGGGTGGTGTACTAGGGGGACACTAGGTATTAAATGGGTAGTGTACTAGGGGGACACTACGTATTAAATGGTTAGTGTACTAGGGGAACACTACGTATTAATGGGTAGTGTACTTGGAGGACACTACGTATTAAATGGGTAGTGTCCTAGGGGGACACTACGTATTAAATGGGTAGTTTACTAGGGGGACACTACGTATTAATTGGGTAGTGTCCTAGGGGGACATTACGTATCAAATGGGTAGTGTCCTAGGGGGACACTACGTATTAAATGGGTAGTGTACTAGGGGGACACTAGGTATTAAATGGGTAGTGTACTAGGGGGACACTACGTATTAAATGGGTAGTGTACTAGGGGGACACTACGTATTAAATGGGTAGTGTCCTAGGGGGACATTACTTATTTAATGGGTAGTGTACTAGGTGGACACTACGTATTAAATGTGCAGTGTACTAGGGGGACACTACGTATTAAATGGGTAGTGTACTAGGGGGCACTACTTATTAAATGGGTAGTGTACTAGGGGGACACTACGTATTAAATGGGTAGTGTCCTAGGGGGACACTACGTATTAAATGGGTACTGTACTAGGGGGACACTACGTATTAAATGGATAGTGTACTAGGGGGACACTACGTATCAAATGGGTAGTGTACTTGGGGGACACTACGTATTAATGGGTAGTGCAATAGGGGGACACTACATATTAAATGGGTAGTGTCCTAGGGGGACACTACGTATTAAATGGGTAGTGTCCTAGGGGGACACTACGTATTAAATGGGTAGTGTACTAGGGGGACACTAGGTACTAAAAGAGTAGTGAACTAGTGGGACACTAGGTATTAAATGGGTAATGTCCCAGGGGGAAACAACGTATAAAATGGGTAGTGAACTAGGGGGACACAACGTATTAAATGGGTAGCGCACTAGGGGGACACTACGTATTAAATGGGTAGTGTACTAGGGGGCTCTACGTATTAAATAGGTAGTGTACTAGGGGGACACTAGGTATTAAATGGGTAGTGTCCTGGAGGACACTACGTATTAAATGGGTAGTGTACTAGGGGGACACTACGTATTAAATGGATAGTGTGCTAGGGGGACACTACGTATTAAATGGGTAGTGTACTAGGCGGACACTACGTATTAAATGGGTAGTGTCCTAGGGGGACACTACGTATTAATTGGGTTGTGTACTTGGGGGACATTACGTATTAAATGGGTAGTGTACTGGGGGGACACTACGTATTAAATGGGTAGTGTACTAGGGGGACACTACGTATTAAATGGGTAGTGAACTAGGGGGTAAACTAGGTATTAAATGGGTAGTGTACTTGGAGGACACTACGTATTAAATGGGTAGTGAACTAGGGGGACACAACGTATTAAATGGGTAGCGTACTAGGGGGACACTACGTATTTAATGGGTAGTGCTTTATAGGGACACTAGGTATTAAATGGGTATTCTCCTAGGGGGACACTACGTATTAAATGGGTAGTGTACTAGGGGGACACTATGTATTAAATGGGTAGTGTCCTAGGGGGACACTATGTATTAAATGGGTAGTGTACTAGGGGGACACTAGGTATTAAATGGGTAGTGTACTAGAGGGACACTAGGTATTAAATGGGTAGTGTACTAGGGGGACACTACGTATTAAATGGGTAGTGTACTAGGGGAAAACTATGTATTAAATGGGTAGTGTACTTGGAGGACACTACGTATTAAATGGGTAGTGTCCTAGGGGGACACTACGTATTAAATGGGTAGTGTACTAGGGGGACACTACGTATTAATTGGGTAGTGTCCTAGGGGGACATTACGTATTAAATGGGTAGTGTCCTAGGGGGACACTACGTATTAAATGGGTAGTGAACTTGGGTCAAACTATGTACTAAATGGGTAGTGTACTAGGGGGACACTACGTATTAAATGGGTAGTGTCCTAGGGGGACACTAGGTATTAAATGGGTAGTGTACAAGGGGGACACTACGTATTAAATGGGTAGTGTACTAGGGGAACACTATGTATTAAATGGGTAGTGTCCTAGGGGGACATTACGTATTGAATGGGTAGTGTCCTAGGGAGACACTACGTATTAAATGGGTAGTGTACTAGGGGGACACTACGTATTAAATGGGTAGTGTACTAGGGGGACACTACGTATTAAATAGGTAGTGTACTAGGGGGACACTACGTATTAAATGGGTAGTGTACTAGGGGGACACTACGTATTGAATGGGTAGTGTCCTAGGGGGACACTACGTATTAAATGGGTAGTGTACTAGGGGGACACTACGTATTAAATGGATAGTGTACTAGGGGGACACTACGTATTAAATGGGTAGTGTACTTGGGGGACACTACGTATTAATGGGTAGTGCACTAGGGGGACACTACGTATTAAATGGGTAGTGTCCTAGGGGGACACTACGTATTAAATGGGTAGTGTACTAGGGGGACACTACGTATTAAATGGATAGTGTACTAGGGGGACACTACGTATTAAATGGGTAGTGTACTTGGGGGACACTACGTATTAATGGGTAGTGCACTAGGGGGACACTACGTATTAAATGGGTAGTGTCCTAGGGGGACACTACGTATTAAATGGGTAGTGTACTAGGGGGACACTACGTATTAAATGGGTAGTGTCCTAGGGGGACACTACGTATTCAATGGGTAGTGTACTAGGGGGACACTACGTATTAATTGGGTAGTGTCCTAGGGGGACATTACGTATTAAATGGGTAGTGTCCTAGGAATACACTACGTATTAAATGGGTAGTGAACTTGGGTGAAACTACGTGCTAAATGGGTAGTGAACTAGGGGGAAACTACGTACAAAATGGGTAGTGTACTAGGGGGACACTACGTATTTAATGGGTAGTGTACTAGGGGGACACTAGTTATTAAATGGGTAGTGTACTAGTGGGACACTACGTATTAAATAGGTAGTGTACTAGGGGGACACTACGTATTAAATGGGTAGTGTACTAGGGGGCACTACGTATTAAATGGGTAGTGTACTAGGGGGACACTACGTATTAAATGGGTAGTGTCCTAGGGGGACACTATGTATTAAATGGGTAGTGTACTAGGGGGACACTACGTATTAAATGGATACTGTACTAAGGGGACACTACGTATTAAATGGGTAGTGTACTAGGGGGACACTATGTATTAATGGGTAGTGCACTAGGGGGACGCTACGTATTAAATGGGTAGTGTCCTAGGGGGAAACTGCGTATTAAATGGGTAGCGTCCTAGGGGGACACTACGTATTAAATGGGTAGTGTACTAGGGGGACACTAGGTATTAAAAGGGTAGTGTACTAGGAGGACACTAGGTGTTAAATGGGTAGTGTCCCAGGGGGACACTACGTATAAAATGGGTAGTGAACTAGGGGGACACAACGTATTAAATGGGTAGCGTACTAGGGAGACACTACGTATTAAATGGGTAGTGTACTAGGGGGACACTACGTATTAAATGGGTAGTGTACTAGGGGGACACTACGTATTAAATGGGTAGTGTCCTAGGGGGACACTACGTATCAAATGGGTAGTGTACTAGGGGGACAATAGGTATTAAATGTGTAGTGTACTAGGGGGACAATACGTGTTAAATGGACAGTGTACAAGGGGGACACTACGTATTAAATGGGTAGTGTACTAGGGGGACACTACGTATTAAATGGGTAGTGTACTAGGGGGACACTACGTATTTATTGGGTAGTGTACTTGGGGGATATTACGTATTAAATGGGTAGTGTACAAGGGGGAGACTACGTATTAAATGGGTAGTGTACTAGGGGGACACTAGGTATTAAATGGGTAGTGAACTAGGGGGACACTAGGTATTAAATGGGTAGTGTCCCAGGGGGACACCACGTATAAAATGGGTAGTGAACTAGGGGGACACAACGTATTAAATGGGTAGCGTACTAAGGGGACACTACGTATTAAATGGGTAGTGCCCTATAGGGACACTAGGTATTAAATGGGTATTGTCCTAGGGGACACTACGTATTAAATGGGTAGTGTACTAGGGAAACGCTATGTATTAAATGGGTAGTGTACTAGGGGGACACTACGTATTAAATGGGTAGTGTACTAGGCGGACACTACGTATTAAATGGGTAGTGTACTAGGGGGACACTACGTATTAATTGGGTAGTGTACTTGGGGGACATTACGTATTAAATGGGTAGTGTACAAGGGGGAGACTACGTATTAAATGGGTAGTGTACTAGGGTGACACTAGGTATTAAATGGGTAGTGAACTAGGGGGACACTAAGTATTAAATGGGTAGTGTACTAGGGGGACACAAGGCATTAAATGGGTAGTGTACTAGGGGGACACAAGGTATTAAATGGGTAGTGTACTAGGGGGACACTACGTATTAAATGGGTAGTGTACTAGGGGAACACTATGTATTAAATGGGTAGTGTACTTGGGGGACACTACGTATTAAATGGGTAGTGTCCTAGGGGGACACTACGTATTAAATGGGTAGTGTACTAGGGGGACACTACGTATCAATTGGGTATTGTCCTAGGGAGACATTACGTTTTAAATCGGTAGTGTCCTAGGGGGACACTACGTATTAAATGGGTAGTGAACTTGGGGGAAACTACGTACAAAATGGGTAGTGTACTAGAAGGACACTACGTATTAAATAGGTAGTGTACTAGGGGGACACTAGGTATTAAATGGGTAGTGTACTAGGGGGACACTACGTATTAAATGGGTAGTGTACTAGGAGGACACTACATATTAAATGGGTAGTGTCCTAGGGGGACACTACGTATTAAATGGGTAGTTTACTAGGGGGACACTACGTATTAATTGGGTAGTGTCCTAGGGGGACATTACGTATCAAATGGTTAGTGTCCTAGGGGGACACTACGTATTAAATGGGTAGTGTACTAGGGGGACACTAGGTATTAAATGGGTAGTGTACTAGGGGGACACTACGTATTAAATGGGTAGTGTACTAGGGGGACACTACGTATTAAATGGGTAGTGTCCTAGGGGGACATTACGTATTAAATGGGTAGTGTACTAGGTGGACACTACGTATTAAATGTGCAGTGTACTAGGGGGACACTACGTATTAAATGGGTAGTGTACTAGGGGGCACTACATATTAAATGGGTAGAGTACTAGGGGGACACTACGTATTAAATGGGTAGTGTCCTAGGGGGACACTACATATTAAATGGGTACTGTACTAGGGGGACACTACGTATTAAATGGATAGTGTACTAGGGGGACACTACGTATCAAATGGGTAGTGTACTTGGGGGACACTACGTATTAATGGGTAGTGCAATAGGGGGACACTACGTATTAAATGGGTAGTGTCCTAGGGGGACACTACGTATTAAATGGGTAGTGTCCTAGGGGGACACTACGTATTAAATGGGTAGTGTACTAGGGGGACACTAGGTACTAAAAGAGTAGTGAACTAGTGGGACACTAGGTATTAAATGGGTAATGTCCCAGGGGGAAACAACGTATAAAATGGGTAGTGAACTAGGGGGACACAACGTATTAAATGGGTAGCGTACTAGGGGGACACTACGTATTAAATGGGTAGTGTACTAGGGGGCACTACGTATTAAATAGGTAGTGTACTAGGGGGACACTAGGTATTAAATGGGTAGTGTCCTGGAGGACACTACGTATTAAATGGGTAGTGTACTAGGGGGACACTACGTATTAAATGGATAGTGTGCTAGGGGGACACTACGTATTAAATGGGTAGTGTACTAGGCGGACACTACGTATTAAATGGGTAGTGTCCTAGGGGGACACTACGTATTAATTGGGTTGTGTACTTGGGGGACATTACGTATTAAATGGGTAGTGTCCTGGGGGGACACTACGTATTAAATGGGTAGTGTACTAGGGGGACACTACGTATTAAATGGGTAGTGAACTAGGGGGACACTAGGTATTAAATGGGTAGTGTCCCAGGGGGACACTACGTATTAAATGGGTAGTGAACTAGGGGGACACAACGTATTAAATGGGTAGCGTACTAGGGGGACACTACGTATTTAATGGGTAGTGCTTTATAGGGACACTAGGTATTAAATGGGTATTCTCCTAGGGGGACACTACGTATTAAATGGGTAGTGTACTAGGGGGACACTATGTATTAAATGGGTAGTGTCCTAGGGGGACACTATGTATTAAATGGGTAGTGTACTAGGGGGACACTAGGTATTAAATGGGTAGTGTACTAGAGGGACAATAGGTATTAAATGGGTAGTGTACTAGGGGGACACTACGTATTAAATGGGTAGTGTACTAGGGGAAAACTATGTATTAAATGGGTAGTGTACTTGGAGGACACTACGTATTAAATGGGTAGTGTCCTAGGGGGACACTACGTATTAAATGGGTAGTGTACTAGGGGGACACTACGTATTAATTGGGTAGTGTCCTAGGGGGACATTACGTATTAAATGGGTAGTGTCCTAGGGGGACACTACGTATTAAATGGGTAGTGAACTTGGGTCAAACTATGTACTAAATGGGTAGTGTACTAGGGGGACACTACGTATTAAATGGGTAGTGTCCTAGGGGGACACTAGGTATTAAATGGGTAGTGTACAAGGGGGACACTACGTATTAAATGGGTAGTGTACTAGGGGAACACTATGAATTAAAAGGGTAGTGTCCTAGGGGGACATTACGTATTGAATGGGTAGTGTCCTAGGGAGACACTACGTATTAAATGGGTAGTGTACTAGGGGGACACTACGTATTAAATGGGTAGTGTACTAGGGGGACACTACGTATTAAATAGGTAGTGTACTAGGGGGACACTACGTATTAAATGGGTAGTGTACTAGGGGGACACTACGTATTGAATGGGTAGTGTCCTAGGGGGACACTACGTATTAAATGGGTAGTGTACTAGGGGGACACTACGTATTAAATGGATAGTGTACTAGGGGGACACTACGTATTAAATGGGTAGTGTACTTGGGGGACACTACGTATTAATGGGTAGTGCACTAGGGAGACACTACGTATTAAATGGGTAGTGTCCTAGGGGGACACTACGTATTAAATGGGTAGTGTACAAGGGGGACACTACGTATTGAATGGGTAGTGTCCAAGGGGGACACTACGTATTCAATGGGTAGTGTACTAGGGGGACACTACGTATTAATTGGGTAGTGTCCTAGGGGGACATTACGTATTAAATGGGTAGTGTCCTAGGAATACACTACGTATTAAATGGGTAGTGAACTTGGGTGAAACTACGTGCTAAATGGGTAGTGAACTAGGGGGAAACTACGTACAAAATGGGTAGTGTACTAGGGGGACACTACGTATTTAATGGGTAGTGTACTAGGGGGACACTAGTTATTAAATGGGTAGTGTACTAGTGGGACACTACGTATTAAATAGGTAGTGTACTAGGGGGACACTACGTATTAAATGGGTAGTGTACTAGGGGGCACTACGTATTAAATGGGTAGTGTACTAGGGGGGCACTACGTATTAAATGGGTAGTGTACTAGGGGGACACTATGTATTAAATGGGTAGTGTACTAGGGGGACATTACGTATTAAATGGATAGTGTACTAAGGGGACACTACGTATTAAATGGGTAGTGTACTTGGGGGACACTATGTATTAATGGGTAGTGCACTAGGGGGACGCTACGTATTAAATGGGTAGTATCCTAGGGGGAAACTGCGTATTAAATGGGTAGCGTCCTAGGGGGACACTACGTATTAAATGGGTAGTGTACTAGGGGGACACTAGGTATTAAAAGGGTAGTGTACTAGGAGGACACTAGGTGTTAAATGGGTAGTGTCCCAGGGGGACACTACGTATAAAATGGGTAGTGAACTAGGGGGACACAACGTATTAAATGGGTAGCGTACTAGGGAGACACTACGTATTAAATGGGTAGTGTACTAGGGGGACACTACGTATTAAATGGGTAGTGTACTAGGGGGACACTACGTATTAAATGGGTAGTGTCCTAGGGGGACACTACGTATCAAATGGGTAGTGTACTAGGGGGACAATAGGTATTAAATGTGTAGTGTACTAGGGGGACAATACGTGTTAAATGGACAGTGTACTAGGGGGACACAACGTATTAAATGGGTAGTGTACTAGGCGGACACTACGTATTAAATGGGTAGTGTACTAGGGGGACACTACGTATTTATTGGGTAGTGTACTTGGGGGATATTACGTATTAAATGGGTAGTGTACAAGGGGGAGACTACGTATTAAATGGGTAGTGTACTAGGGGGACACTAGGTATTAAATGGGTAGTGAACTAGGGGGACACTAGGTATTAAATGGGTAGTGTCCCAGGGGGACACCACGTATAAAATGGGTAGTGAACTAGGGGGACGCAACGTATTAAATGGGTAGCGTACTAAGGGGACACTACGTATTAAATGGGTAGTGCCCTATAGAAACACTAGGTATTAAATGGGTATTGTCCTAGGGGACACTACGTATTAAATGGGTAGTGTACTAGGGAAACGCTATGTATTAAATGGGTAGTGTACTAGGGGGACACTACGTATTAAATGGGTAGTGTACTAGGCGGACACTACGTATTAAATGGGTAGTGTACTAGGGGGACACTACGTATTAATTGGGTAGTGTACTTGGGGGACATTACGTATTAAATGGGTAGTGGACAAGGGGGAGACTACGTATTAAATGGGTAGTGTACTAGGGTGACACTAGGTATTAAATGGGTAGTGAACTAGGGGGACACTAAGTATTAAATGGGTAGTGTACTAGGGGGACACAAGGCTTTAAATGGGTAGTGTACTAGGGGGACACAAGGTATTAAATGGGTAGTGTACTAGGGGGACACTACGTATTAAATGGGTAGTGTACTAGGGGAACACTATGTATTAAATGGGTAGTGTACTTGGGGGACACTACGTATTAAATGGGTAGTGTCCTAGGGGGACACTACGTATTAAATGGGTAGTGTACTAGGGGGACACTACGTATTAAATGGGTATTGTCCTAGGGGGACATTACGTTTTAAATCGGTAGTGTCCTAGGGGGACACTACGAATAAAATGGGTAGTGAACTTGGGGGAAACTACGTACTAAATGGGTAGTGTACTAGAAGGACACTACGTATTAAATAGGTAGTGTACTAGGGGGACACTAGGTATTAAATGGGTAGTGTACTAGGGGGACACTGCGTATTAAATGGGTAGTGTATTAGGGGGACACTACGTATTAAATGGGTAGTGTCCTAGGGGGACATTACGTATTGAATGGGTAGTGTCCTAGGGGGACACTACGTATAAAATGGGTAGTGTACGAGGGGGACACTACGTATTAAATGGGTAGTGTACTAGGGGGCACTACGTATTGAATGGCTAATGTACTAGGGGGACACTGCGTATTAAATGGGTAGTGTCCTAGGGGGACACTACGTATTAAAAGGGTAGTGTACTAGGGGGTCACTACGTATTAAATGGGTAGTGTACTAGGGGGAAACTACGTATTAAATGGGTAGTGTCCTAGGGGGACACTACGTATTAAAAGGGTAGTGTACTAGGGGGACACTACGTATTAAATGGGGAGTGTCCTAGGGGGACACTATGGATTAATGGGTAGTGTCCTAGGGGGACACTAGGTATTAAATGGGTAGTGTACTAGGGGGACACTACGTATTAAATGGGTAGTGTACTAGGGGGACACTACGTATTAAATGGGTAGTGTACTAGGGGGACACTACGTATTAATGGGTAGTGTACTAGGGGGACACTACGTATTAAATGGGTAGTGTCCTAGGGGGACACTACGTATTAAATGGGTAGTGTACTAGGGGGACACTACGTATTAAATGGGTAGTGTCCTTGGGGGACACCACGTAATAATGGGTTGTGTACTAGGGGGACACTACATATTAAAAGGGTAGTGTACTAGGGGGACACTACATATTAAATGGATAGTGTCCTAGGGAGACACCACGTATTAAATGGGTAGTGTACTAGGGGGACACTATGTATTAAATGGGTAGTGTCCTAAGGGGACATTACGTATTAAATGGGTAGTGTACTAGGGGGACACTACGTATTAAATGGGCAGTGTCCTAGGGGGACACTCGTATTAAAAGGGTAGTGTACTAGGGGACACTACGTATTAAATGGGTAGTGTACTAGGGGGACACTACGTATTAAATGGGTAGTGTACTAGGGGGACACTACGTATCAAATGGGTAGTGTTCTAGGGGAACACTACGTATTAAATGGGTAGTGTACTAGGGGGACACTACGTATTAAATGGGTAGTGTACTAGGGGGACACTTCGTATTAAATGGGTAGTGTACTAGGGGGACACTACGTATTAATGGGTAGTGTACTAGGGGGACACTACGTATTAAATGGGTAGTGTACTAGGGGGACACTACGTATTAAATGGGTAGTGTCCTAGGGGCACACTGCGTATTAAATGGGTAGTGTACTAGGGGGACACTAGGTATTAAATGGGTAGTGAACTAGGGGGACACTAGGTATTAAATGGGTAGTGTCCCAGGGGGACACTACGTATAAAATGGGTAGTGAACTAGGGGGACACAATGTATTAAATGGGTAGTGTACTAGGGGGACACTAGGTATTAAATGGGTAGTGTACTAGGGGGACACTAGGTACTAATGGGTAGTGTACTAGGGGGACAGGATGTATTAAATGGGTAGTGTACTAGGGTAACACTATGTATTAAATGGGTTGTGTCCTAGGAGGACACTGCGTATTAAATGGGTAGTGTACTAGGGGGACACTACGTATCAAATGGGTAGTGTACTAGAGGGACACTACATATTAATTGGGTAGTGTACTAGGGGGACATTACGTGTTAAATGGGTAGTGTCCTAGGGGGACACTACGTATTAAATAGGTAGTGTACTAGGAGGACACTACGTATTAAATGGGTAGTGTACTAGGGGGACACTACGTATTAAATGGGTAGTGTACTAGGGGGACACTACGTATTCAATGGGTAGTGTACTAGGGGGACACTATGTATTAAATGGGTAGTGTCCTAGGGGGACACTACGTATTAAATGGGTAGTGTACTAGGGGGACACTACGTATTAAATGGGTAGGGTCCTAGGGGGACACTACGTATTAAATGGGCAGTGTACTAGGGGGACACTACGTATTAAATGGGTAGTGTACTAGGGGGACACTACGTATTAATGGGTAGTGTACTAGGGGGACACTACGTATTAAATGGGTAGTGTCCTAGGGGCACACTGCGTATTAAATGGGTAGTGTACTAGGGGGACACTAGGTATTAAATGGGTAGTGAACTAGGGGGACACTAGGTATTAAATGGGTAGTGTCCCAAGGGGACACTACGTATAAAATGGGTAGTGAACTAGGGGGACACAATGTATTAAATGGGTAGTGTACTAGGGGGACACTAGGTATTAAATGGGTAGTGTACTAGGGGGACACTAGGTACTAATGGGTAGTGTACTAGGGGGACAGGATGTATTAAATGGGTAGTGTACTAGGGTAACACTATGTATTAAATGGGTTGTGTCCTAGGAGGACACTGCGTATTAAATGGGTAGTGTACTAGGGGGACACTACGTATCAAATGGGTAGTGTACTAGGGGGACACTACGTATTAATTGGGTAGTGTACTAGGGGGACATTACGTGTTAAATGGGTAGTGTCCTAGGGGGACACTACGTATTAAAAGGGTAGTGTACTAGGGGGACACTACGTATTAAATGGGTAGTATACTAGGGGGACACTACGTATTAAATGGGTAGTGTACAAGGGGACACTACGTATTCAATGGGTAGTGTACTAGAGGGACACTACGTATTAAATGGGTAGTGTCCTAGGGGGACACTACGTATTAAATGGGTAGTGTACTAGGGGGACACTACGTATTAAATGGGTAGGGTCCTAGGGGGACACTACGTATTAAATTGGTAGTGTACTAAGGGGACACTACGTATAAAATGGGTAGTGTCCTAGGGGGACACTACGTATAAAATGGGTAGTGTCCTAGGGGGACACTACGTATAAAATGGGTAGCGTCCTAGGGGGAATCTACGTATTAAATGGGTAGTGTACTAGGAGTACACTACATATTCAATGGGTAGTGTACTAGGGGGACACTACGTATTAAATAGGTAGTGTCCTAGGGAGAATTTACGTATCAAATGGGTAGTGTCCTAGTAAGATTTTACGTATTAAATGGGTAGTGTATTAAGGGGACAATATGTATTAAATGGGTTGTGTACTAGGGGGACACTACGTATTAAATGGGTAGTGTCCTAGGGGGACACTACGTATTAAATGGGTAGTGTACTAGGGGGACACTATGTATTAAATGGGTAGTGTCCTGGGGGGACACTACGTATTAAATGGGTAGTGTCCTAGGGGGACAATACGTATTAAATGGGTAGTGTACTAGGGAAACACTACGTATTATATGGGTAGTGTACTAGGGGGACACTACGTATTAAATGGGTAGTGTCCTAGGGGGACTTTACGTATTAAATGGGTAGTGTACTAGGGGGACAGGATGTATTAAATGGGTAATGTACTAGGGGGATTTTACGCATTAAATGGGTAGTGTCCGAGGGGGACACTATGTATAAAATGGGTAGTGTACTAGGAAGACACTACGTAGTAAATGGGTAGTGTATTAGGGGGACACTAGGTATTAAATAGGTAGTGTACTAGGGGGACACTAGGTATTAAATGTGTAGTGTACTAGGGGGACACTACGTATTAAATGGGCAGTGTACTAGGGGACACTACGTATTAATTGGGTAGTGTCCTAGGGGGACTTTACGTATTAAATGGGTAGTGTCCTAGGGGACACTACGTATTAAATCGGTAGTGTACTAGGGGGACACTACGTACTAAATGGGCAGTGTCCTAGGAGGACACTACGTACTAAATGGGTAGTGTACTAGGGGGACACTAGATATTAAATGGGTAGTATACTAGGGGGACACTACGTATTAAATGGGTAGTGTCCTAGGTGGACACTACGTATCAAATGGGTAGTGTACTAGGGGGACACTACGTATTAAATGGGTAGTGTACTAGGGGGACAATATGTATTAAATGGGTAGTGTACTAGGGGGACACTACGTATTAAATGGGTAGTGTACTAGGGGGACACTACGTATTAAAGGATAGTGTACAAAGGGGACACTACGTATTAAATGGGTAGTGTACTAGGGGGACACTACGTATTAAATGGGTAGTGTCCTAGGAAGACACTACGTTTTAAATGGGTAATGTACTAGGGGGACACTAGGTATTAAATTGGTAGTGTACTAGGGGGACACTAGGTATTAAATGGGTAGTGTCCCAGGGGGACACTACGTATTAAATGGGTAGTGAACTAGGTGGACTTTACGTATTAAATGGGTAGTGTCCTAGGGGGACACTACGTATTAAATGGGTAGTGTAATAGGGGGACACTAGGTATTAAATGGGTAGTGTACTAGGGGGACACTACGTATTAAATGGATAGTGTACTAGGGGAACACTACGTATTAAATGGGTAGTGTACTTGGAGGACACTACGTATTAAATGGGTAGTGTACTAGGGGGACACTACGTATCAAATGGGTAGTGTACTAGGGGGACACTACGTATTAAATGGGTAGTGTCCCAGGTGGACATTATGTATTAAATGGGTAGTGTACTAGGAGGACACTACGTATTAAATGGGTAGTGTACTAGGGGGACACTACGTATTAAATGGGTAGTGTACTAAAGGGACACTACGTATTAAATGGGTAGTGTCCAAGGGGGACTTTACGTATTTAATGGGTAGTGTCCTAGGAAGACTTTACGTACTAAATGGGTAGTGTACTAGGGGGACACTACGTATTAATGGGTAGTGTACTAGGGGGACACTATGTATTAAATGGGTAGTGTCCTAGGGGGACACTAGTCATTAAATGGGTAGTGTACTAGGGGGACACTACGTATTAAATGGGTAGTGTACTAGGGGGACACTATGTATTAAATGGGTAGTGTCCTAGGGAAACGCTACGTATTAAATGGGTAGTGTACTAGGGGGATACTACGTATTAAATGGGTAGTGTACTAGAAGGACACTACGTATTAAATGGGTAGTGTACTAGGGGGACACTATGTATTAATGGGTAGTGTTCTAGGGGGACACTACGTATTAAATGGGTAGTGTACTTGGGGGACACTACGTATTAAATGGGTAGTGAACAAGGGGGACACTACGTATTAATGGGTAGTGTACTAGGGGGACACTATGTATCAATGGGTAGTGTACTAGGGGGACACTACGTATTAAATGGGTAGTGTACTAGGGGGACACTACGTATTTAATGGGTAGTGTACTAGGGGTACACAACGTATTAAATGGGTAGTGTCCTAGGGGGACATTACGTATTAAATGGGTAGTGTCCTAGGTGGACACTACGTATCAAATGGGTAGTGTGCTAGGGGGACACTACGTATTAAATGGGTAGTGTACTAGGGGGACAATACGTATTAAATGGGTAGTGTACTAGGAGGACACTAGGTATTAATGGATAGTGTACAAGGTGGACTCTACGTATTAAATGGGTAGTGTCCTAGGGGGACACTACGTATTAAATGGGTAATGTACTAAGGGGACACTAGGTATTAAATGGGTAGTGTACTAGGGGGACACTAGGTATTAAATGGGTAGTGTCCCAGGGGGACACTACGTATTAAATGGGTAGTGAACAAGGTGGACACTACGTATTAAATGGGTAGTGTACTAGGGGGACACTACGTATTAAATGGGTAGTGTATTAGGGGGACAATAGGTATTAAATGGGTAGTGTACTAGGGGGACACTACGTATTAAATGGGTAGTGTACTAGGGGAACACTACGTATTAAATGGGTAGTGTACTTGGAGGACACTACGTATTAAATGGGTAGTGTACTAGGGGGACGCTACGTATCAAATGGGTAGTGTCCTAGGGGGACACTACGTATTAAATGGGTAGTGTCCTAGGTGGACATTACGTATTTAATGGGTAGTGTCCTAGGAGGACACTACGTATTAAATGGGTAGTGTACTAGGGGGACACTACGTATTAAATGGGTAGTGTACTAAAGGGACACTACGTATTAAATGGGTAGTGTCCAAGGGGGACTTTACGTATTAAATGGGTAGTGTCCTAGGAAGACTTTACGTACTAAATGGGTAGTGTACTAGGGTGACACTATGTATTAAATGGGTAGTGTACTACGGGGACACTACGTATTAATGGGTAGCGTACAAGGGGGACACTACGCATTATAATGGTAGTGTACTAGGGGGACACTATGTATTAAATGGGTAGTGTCCAAGGGGGACACTACGTATTAATGGGTAGTGTACTAGGGGGACACTACGTATTCAATGGGTAGTGTACTAGGGGGACACTACGTATTAAATGGATAGTGTACTAGGGGGACACTACGTATTAAATGGGTAGTGTACTAGGGGGATACTACGTATTAAATGGGTAGTGTACTAGGGGGACACTCGGTATTAAATGGGTAGTGTACTAAGGGGACGCTACGTATTAAATGGGTAGTGTACAAGGGGGACACTAGGTATTAAATGGGTAGTGTCCTAGGGGGACTTTACGAATTAAGTGGGTAGTGTACTAGGGGAACACTACGTATTAAATCGGTAGTGTACTAGGGGGACACTACGTATTAAATGGGTAGTGTACTAGGGGGGCACTAGGTATTAAATGGGTAGTGTACTAGGGGGACACTACGTATTAAATGGGTAGTGTACTAGGGGGACACTACGTATGAAATGGGTAGTGTACTAGGGGGACACTAGGTATTAAATGGGTAGTGTCCTTGGGGGACTTTACGAATTAAGTGGGTAGTGTACTAGGGGAACACTACGTATTAAATGGGTAGTGTACTAGGGGGACACTAGGTATTAAATGGGTAGTGTACTAGGGGACAATACGCATTAAATGGGTAGTGTACTAGGGGGACACTACGTATTAAATGGGTAGTGCACTAGGGGGACACTACGTATTAAATGGGTAGTGTCCTAGGGGGACATTACGTATTCAATGGGTAGTGTACTAGGGGGACACTACGTATTAAATGGGTAGTGTACTAGGGAAATACTACGTATTAAATGGGTAGTGTACTAGGGGGACACTACGTATTAAATGGGTAGTGTCCTAAGGGGGCACTACGTATTAAATGGGTAGTGTACTAGGGGACACTATGTAGTAAATGGGTAGTGTTCTAGGGGGACAATATGCATTAAATGGGTAGTGTACTAGGGGGACACTACGTATTAAATGGGTAGTGTACTAGGGGGACACTACGTATCAAATGGGTAGTGTCCTAGGGGGACACTACGTATTCAATGGGTAGCGTCCTATGGGTACTTTACTTATTAAATGGGTAGTGTACTAGGGTGACACTACTTATTAAATGGGTTTTGTACCAGGGGGACACTACGTATTAAATGGGTAGTGTCCTAGGGGGATACTACGTATTAAATGGGTAGTGTACTAGGGGGACACTACGTATTAAATGGGTAGTGTACTAGGAGGACACTACGTATTCAATGGGTAGGGTACTAGGGTGACATTACATATTAAATGGGTAGTGTTCTAGAGGGACACTACGTATCAAATGGGTAGTGTACTAGGGGGACAGCTCGTATTAAATGGGTAGTGTACTAGGGGACACTACAAAATTAATGGGTAGTGTACTAGGGGGACACTACGTATTAAATGGGTAGTGTCCTAGGGGGACACTACGTATTAAATGGGTAGTGTCCTAGAGGGACACTTCGTATTAATGGGTAGTGTACTAAGAGGACACTACGTATTAAATGGGATTGTTTACTAGGGGGACACTACGTATTAAATGGGTAGTGTACTAGGGGGACAATACGTATTAAATGGGTAGTGTACTAGGGGGACACTACGTATCAAATGGGTAGTGTACTAGGGGGACACTACGTATTAAATGGATAGTGTACTAGGGGGACACTACGTATTAAATGGGATTGTTTACTAGGGGGACACTACGCATTAAACGGGTAGTGTCCTAGGGGGACACTACGTATTAAATGGGTAGTGTACTAGGGGGACACTAGGTATTAAATGGGTAGTGTATTAGGGGGATACTACGTATTAAATGGGTAGTGTACTAGGGGAACACTACGTATAAAATGGGTAGTGTACTAGGGGGACACTATGTATTAAATGGGTAGTGTACTTGGAGGACACTACGTATTAAATGAGTAGTGTCCTAGGGGGACACTACGTATTAAATGGGTAGTGTACTAGGAGAACACTACGTATTAAATGGGTAGTGTACTAAAGGGACACTACGTATTAAGTGGGTAGTGTCCAAGGGGGACTTTACGTATTAAATGGGTAGTGTCCTTGGAAGACTTTACGTATTAAATGGGTAGTGTCCTTGGAAGACTTTACGTACTAAATGGGTAGTGTCCAAGGGGGACACTAGGTATTAATGGGTAGTGTACAAGGGGGACACTACGCATTAAAATGGCAGTGTACTAGGGGGACACTACGTATTAATGGGTAGTGTACTAGGGGGAATCTACGTATAAAATGGGTAGTGTACTAGGGGGACACTACGTATTAAATGGGTAGTGTACTAGGGGGACACTACGTATTAAATGGGTAGTGTACTAGGGGGACACTATGTATTAATGGGTAGTGTACTAGGGGGACACTACGTATCAAATGGGTAGTGTACTAGGGGGACACTACGTATTAATTGGGTAGTGTACTAGGGGGACATTACGTGTTAAATGGGTAGTGTCCTAGGGGGACACTACGTATT
Organism: Ianthella basta; assembly: GCA_964019415.1. Classification (NCBI taxonomy): domain Eukaryota; kingdom Metazoa; phylum Porifera; class Demospongiae; order Verongiida; family Ianthellidae; genus Ianthella; species Ianthella basta. Next base: position 7,972,790 of record OZ025873.1, on the reverse strand, counting down.
AAAAGGGTAGTGTACTAGGGGGACACTACGTATTAAATGGGTAGTATACTAGGGGGACACTACGTATTAAATGGGTAGTGTACAAGGGGACACTACGTATTCAATGGGTAGTGTACTAGAGGGACACTACGTATTAAATGGGTAGTGTCCTAGGGGGACACTACGTATTAAATGGGTAGTGTACTAGGGGGACACTACGTATTAAATGGGTAGGGTCCTAGGGGGACACTACGTATTAAATGGGTAGTGTACTAAGGGGACACTACGTATAAAATGGGTAGTGTCCTAGGGGGACACTACGTATAAAATGGGTAGTGTCCTAGGGGGACACTACGTATAAAATGGGTAGCGTCCTAGGGGGAATCTACGTATTAAATGGGTAGTGTACTAGGAGTACACTACGTATTCAATGGGTAGTGTACTAGGGGGACACTACGTATTAAATAGGTAGTGTCCTAGGGAGAATTTACGTATCAAATGGGTAGTGTCCTAGTAAGATTTTACGTATTAAATGGGTAGTGTATTAAGGGGACAATATGTATTAAATGGGTTGTGTACTAGGGGGACACTACGTATTAAATGGGTAGTGTCCTAGGGGGACACTACGTATTAAATGGGTAGTGTACTAGGGGGACACTATGTATTAAATGGGTAGTGTCCTGGGGGGACACTACGTATTAAATGGGTAGTGTCCTAGGGGGACAATACGTATTAAATGGGTAGTGTACTAGGAAACACTACGTATTATATGGGTAGTGTACTAGGGGGACACTACGTTTTAAATGGGTAGTGTCCTAGGGGGACTTTACGTATTAAATGGGTAGTGTACTAGGGGGACAGGATGTATTAAATGGGTAATGTACTAGGGGGATTTTACGCATTAAATGGGTAGTGTCCGAGGGGGACACTATGTATAAAATGGGTAGTGTACTAGGAAGACACTACGGAGTAAATGGGTAGTGTATTAGGGGGACACTAGGTATTAAATAGGTAGTGTACTAGGGGGACACTAGGTATTAAATGTGTAGTGTACTAGGGGGACACTACGTATTAAATGGGCAGTGTACTAGGGGACACTACGTATTAATTGGGTAGTGTCCTAGGGGGACTTTACGTATTAAATGGGTAGTGTCCTAGGGGACACTACGTATTAAATCGGTAGTGTACTAGGGGGACACTACGTACTAAATGGGCAGTGTCCTAGGAGGACACTACGTACTAAATGGGTAGTGTACTAGGGGGACACTAGATATTAAATGGGTAGTGTACTAGGGGGACACTACGTATTAAATGGGTAGTGTCCTAGGTGGACACTACGTATCAAATGGGTAGTGTACTAGGGCGACACTACGTATTAAATGGGTAGTGTACTAGGGGGACAATACGTATTAAATGGGTAGTGTACTAGGGGGACACTACGTATTAAATGGGTAGTGTACTAGGGGGACACTACGTATTAAAGGATAGTGTACAAAGGGGACACTACGTATTAAACGGGTAGTGTACTAGGGGGACACTACGTATTAAATGGGTAGTGTCCTAGGAAGACACTACGTTTTAAATTGGTAATGTACTAGGGGGACACTAGGTATTAAATTGGTAGTGTACTAGGGGGACACTAGGTATTAAATGGGTAGTGTCCCAGGGGGACACTACGTATTAAATGGGTAGTGAACTAGGTGGACTTTACGTATTAAATGGGTAGTGTCCTAGGGGGACACTACGTATTAAATGGGTAGTGTAATAGGGGGACACTAGGTATTAAATGGGTAGTGTACTAGGGGGACACTACGTATTAAATGGGTAGTGTACTAGGGGAACACTACGTATTAAATGGGTAGTGTACTTGGAGGACACTACGTATTAAATGGGTAGTGTACTAGGGGGACACTACGTATCAAATGGGTAGTGTACTAGGGGGACACTACGTATTAAATGGGTAGTGTCCCAGGTGGACATTACGTATTAAATGGGTAGTGTACTAGGAGGACACTACGTATTAAATGGGTAGTGTACTAGGGGGACACTACGTATTAAATGGGTAGTGTACTAAAGGGACACTACGTATTAAATGGGTAGTGTCCAAGGGGGACTTTACGTATTTAATGGGTAGTGTCCTAGGAAGACTTTACGTACTAAATGGGTAGTGTACTAGGGGGACACTACGTATTAATGGGTAGTGTACTAGGGGGACACTATGTATTAAATGGGTAGTGTCCTAGGGGGACACTAGTTATTAAATGGGTAGTGTACTAGGGGGACACTACGTATTAAATGGGTAGTGTACTAGGAGGACACTATGTATTAAATGGGTAGTGTCCTAGGGAAACACTACGTATTAAATGGGTAGTGTACTAGGGGGACACTACGTATTAAATGGGTAGTGTACTAGAAGGACACTACGTATTAAATGGGTAGTGTACTAGGGGGACACTATGTATTAATGGGTAGTGTACTAGGGGGACACTACGTATTAAATGGGTAGTGTACTTGGGGGACACTACGTATTAAATGGGTAGTGAACAAGGGGGACACTACGTATTAATGGGTAGTGTACTAGGGGGACACTATGTATCAATGGGTAGTGTACTATGGGGACACTACGTATTAAATGGGTAGTGTACTAGGGGGACACTACGTATTAAATGGGTAGTGTACTAGGGGGACACTACGTATTAAATGGGTAGTGTACTAGGGGGACACTATGTATTAATGGGTAGTGTACTAGGGGGACACTACGTATCAAATGGGTAGTGTACTAGGGGGACACTACGTATTAATTGGGTAGTGTACTAGGGGGACATTACGTGTTAAATGGGTAGTGTCCTAGGGGGACACTACGTATTAAAAGGGTAGTGTACTAGGGGGACACTACGTATTAAATGGGTAGTATACTAGGGGGACACTACGTATTAAATGGGTAGTGTACAAGGGGACACTACGTATTCAATGGGTAGTGTACTAGAGGGACACTACGTATTAAATGGGTAGTGTCCTAGGGGGACACTACGTATAAAATGGGTAGCGTCCTAGGGGGAATCTACGTATTAAATGGGTAGTGTACTAGGAGTACACTACGTATTCAATGGGTAGTGTACTAGGGGGACACTACGTATTAAATAGGTAGTGTCCTAGGGAGAATTTACGTATCAAATGGGTAGTGTCCTAGTAAGATTTTACGTATTAAATGGGTAGTGTATTAAGGGGACAATATGTATTAAATGGGTTGTGTACTAGGGGGACACTACGTATTAAATGGGTAGTGTCCTAGGGGGACACTACGTATTAAATGGGTAGTGTACTAGGGGGACACTATGTATTAAATGGGTAGTGTCCTGGGGGGACACTACGTATTAAATGGGTAGTGTCCTAGGGGGACAATACGTATTAAATGGGTAGTGTACTAGGGAAACACTACGTATTATATGGGTAGTGTACTAGGGGGACACTACGTATTAAATGGGTAGTGTCCTAGGGGGACTTTACGTATTAAATGGGTAGTGTACTAGGGGGACAGGATGTATTAAATGGGTAATGTACTAGGGGGATTTTACGCATTAAATGGGTAGTGTCCGAGGGGGACACTATGTATAAAATGGGTAGTGTACTAGGAAGACACTACGTAGTAAATGGGTAGTGTATTAGGGGGACACTAGGTATTAAATAGGTAGTGTACTAGGGGGACACTAGGTATTAAATGTGTAGTGTACTAGGGGGACACTACGTATTAAATGGGCAGTGTACTAGGGGACACTACGTATTAATTGGGTAGTGTCCTAGGGGGACTTTACGTATTAAATGGGTAGTGTCCTAGGGGACACTACGTATTAAATCGGTAGTGTACTAGGGGGACACTACGTACTAAATGGGCAGTGTCCTAGGAGGACACTACGTACTAAATGGGTAGTGTACTAGGGGGACACTAGATATTAAATGGGTAGTGTACTAGGGGGACACTACGTATTAAATGGGTAGTGTCCTAGGTGGACACTACGTATCAAATGGGTAGTGTACTAGGGCGACATTACGTATTAAATGGGTAGTGTACTAGGGGGACAATACGTATTAAATGGGTAGTGTACTAGGGGGACACTACGTATTAAATGGGTAGTGTACTAGGGGGACACTACGTATTAAAGGATAGTGTACAAAGGGGACACTACGTATTAAATGGGTAGTGTACTAGGGGGACACTACGTATTAAATGGGTAGTGTCCTAGGAAGACACTACGTTTTAAATGGGTAATGTACTAGGGGGACACTAGGTATTAAATTGGTAGTGTACTAGGGGGACACTAGGTATTAAATGGGTAGTGTCCCAGGGGGACACTACGTATTAAATGGGTAGTGAACTAGGTGGACTTTACGTATTAAATGGGTAGTGTCCTAGGGGGACACTACGTATTAAATGGGTAGTGTAATAGGGGGACACTAGGTATTAAATGGGTAGTGTACTAGGGGGACACTACGTATTAAATGGGTAGTGTACTAGGGGAACACTACGTATTAAATGGGTAGTGTACTTGGAGGACACTACATATTAAATGGGTAGTGTACTAGGGGGACACTACGTATCAAATGGGTAGTGTAGTAGGGGGACACTACGTATTAAATGGGTAGTGTCCCAGGTGGACATTACGTATTAAATGGGTAGTGTACTAGGAGGACACTACGTATTAAATGGGTAGTGTACTAGGGGGACACTACGTATTAAATAAGTAGTGTACTAAAGGGACACTACGTATTAAATAGGTAGTGTCCAAGGGGGACTTTACGTATTTAATGGGTAGTGTCCTAGGAAGACTTTACGTACTAAATGGGTAGTGTACTAGGGGGACACTACGTATTAATGGGTAGTGTACTAGGGGGACACTATGTATTAAATGGGTAGTGTCCTAGGGGGACACTAGTTATTAAATGGGTAGTGTACTAGGGGGACACTACGTATTAAATGGGTAGTGTACTAGGGGGACACTATGTATTAAATGGGTAGTGTCCTAGGGAAACACTACGTATTAAATGGGTAGTGTACTAGGGGGACACTACGTATTAAATGGGTAGTGTACTAGAAGGACACTACGTATTAAATGGGTAGTGTACTAGGGGGACACTATGTATTAATGGGTAGTGTACTAGGGGGACACTACGTATTAAATGGGTAGTGTACTTGGGGGACACTACGTATTAAATGGGTAGTGAACAAGGGGGACACTACGTATTAATGGGTAGTGTACTAGGGGGACACTATGTATCAATGGGTAGTGTACTAGGGGGACACTACGTATTAAATGGGTAGTGTACTAGGGGGACACTACGTATTTAATGGGTAGTGTACTAGGGGTACACAACGTATTAAATGGGTAGTGTCCTAGGGGGACATTACGTATTAAATGGGTAGTGTCCTAGGTGGACACTACGTATCAAATGGGTAGTGTGCTAGGGGGACACTACGTATTAAATGGGTAGTGTACTAGGGGGACAATACGTATTAAATGGGTAGTGTACTAGGAGGACACTAGGTATTAATGGATAGTGTACAAGGTGGACTCTACGTATTAAATGGGTAGTGTCCTAGGGGGACACTACGTATTAAATGGGTAATGTACTAGGGGGACACTAGGTATTAAATGGGTAGTGTACTAGGGGGACACTAGGTATTAAATGGGTAGTGTCCCAGGGGGACACTACGTATTAAATGGGTAGTGAACAAGGTGGACACTACGTATTAAATGGGTAGTGTACTAGGGGGACACTACGTTTTAAATGGGTAGTGTATTAGGGGGACAATAGGTATTAAATGGGTAGTGTACTAGGGGGACACTACGTATTAAATGGGTAGTGTACTAGAGGAACACTACGTATTAAATGGGTAGTGTACTTGGAGGACACTACGTATTAAATGGGTAGTGTACTAGGGGGACGCTACGTATCAAATGGGTAGTGTCCTAGGGGGACACTACGTATTAAATGGGTAGTGTCCTAGGTGGACATTACGTATTTAATGGGTAGTGTCCTAGGAGGACACTACGTATTAAATGGGTAGTGTACTAGGGGGACACTACGTATTAAATGGGTAGTGTACTAAAGGGACACTACGTATTAAATGGGTAGTGTCCAAGGGGGACTTTACGTATTAAATGGGTAGTGTCCTAGGAAGACTTTACGTACTAAATGGGTAGTGTACTAGGGTGACACTATGTATTAAATGGGTAGTGTACTACGGGGACACTACGTATTAATGGGTAGCGTACAAGGGGGACACTACGCATTATAATGGTAGTGTACTAGGGGGACACTATGTATTAAATGGGTAGTGTCCAAGGGGGACACTACGTATTAATGGGTAGTGTACTAGGGGGACACTACGTATTCAATGGGTAGTGTACTAGGGGGACACTACGTATTAAATGGATAGTGTACTAGGGGGACACTACGTATTAAATGGGTAGTGTACTAGGGGGATACTACGTATTAAATGGGTAGTGTACTAGGGGGACACTCGGTATTAAATGGGTAGTGTACTAAGGGGACGCTACGTATTAAATGGGTAGTGTACAAGGGGGACACTAGGTATTAAATGGGTAGTGTCCTAGGGGGACTTTACGAATTAAGTGGGTAGTGTACTAGGGGAACACTACGTATTAAATCGGTAGTGTACTAGGGGGACACTACGTATTAAATGGGTAGTGTACTAGGGGGGCACTAGGTATTAAATGGGTAGTGTACTAGGGGGACACTACGTATTAAATGGGTAGTGTACTAGGGGGACACTACGTATGAAATGGGTAGTGTACTAGGGGGACACTAGGTATTAAATGGGTAGTGTCCTTGGGGGACTTTACGAATTAAGTGGGTAGTGTACTAGGGGAACACTACGTATTAAATGGGTAGTCTACTAGGGGGACACTAGGTATTAAATGGGTAGTGTACTAGGGGACAATACGCATTAAATGGGTAGTGTACTAGGGGGACACTACGTATTAAATGGGTAGTGCACTAGGGGGACACTACGTATTAAATGGGTACTGTCCTAGGGGGACATTACGTATTCAATGGGTAGTGTACTAGGGGGACACTACGTATTTAATGGGTAGTGTACTAGGGAAATACTACGTATTAAATGGGTAGTGTACTAGGGGGACACTACGTATTAAATGGGTAGTGTCCTAAGGGGGCACTACGTATTAAATGGGTAGTGTACTAGGAGACACTACGTAGTAAATGGGTAGTGTTCTAGGGGGACAATATGCATTAAATGGGTAGTGTACTAGGGGGACACTACGTATTAAATGGGTAGTGTACTAGGGGGACACTACGTATCAAATGGGTAGTGTCCTAGGGGGACACTACGTATTCAATGGGTAGCGTCCTATGGGTACTTTACTTATTAAATGGGTAGTGTACTAGGGTGACACTACTTATTAAATGGGTTTTGTACCAGGGGGACACTACGTATTAAATGGGTAGTGTCCTAGGGGGATACTACGTATTAAATGGGTAGTGTACTAGGGGGACACTACGTATTAAATGGGTAGTGTACTAGGAGGACACTACGTATTCAATGGGTAGGGTACTAGGGTGACATTACATATTAAATGGGTAGTGTTCTAGAGGGACACTACGTATCAAATGGGTAGTGTACTAGGGGGACAGCTCGTATTAAATGGGTAGTGTACTAGGGGACACTACAAAATTAATGGGTAGTGTACTAGGGGGACACTACGTATTAAATGGGTAGTGTCCTAGGGGGACACTACGTATTAAATGGGTAGTGTCCTAGAGGGACACTTCGTATTAATGGGTAGTGTACTAAGAGGACACTACGTATTAAATGGGATTGTTTACTAGGGGGACACTACGTATTAAATGGGTAGTGTACTAGGGGGACAATACGTATTAAATGGGTAGTGTACTAGGGGGACACTATGTATCAAATGGGTAGTGTACTAGGGGGACACTACGTATTAAATGGGTAGTGTACTAGGGGGACACTACGTATTAAATGGGATTGTTTACTAGGGGGACACTACGCATTAAACGGGTAGTGTCCTAGGGGGACACTACGTATTAAATGGGTAGTGTACTAGGGGGACACTAGGTATTAAATGGGTAGTGTATTAGGGGGATACTACGTATTAAATGGGTAGTGTACTAGGGGAACACTACGTATAAAATGGGTAGTGTACTAGGGGGACACTATGTATTAAATGGGTAGTGTACTTGGAGGACACTACGTATTAAATGAGTAGTGTCCTAGGGGGACACTACGTATTAAATGGGTAGTGTACTAGGAGAACACTACGTATTAAATGGGTAGTGTACTAAAGGGACACTACGTATTAAGTGGGTAGTGTCCAAGGGGGACTTTACGTATTAAATGGGTAGTGTCCTTGGAAGACTTTACGTATTAAATGGGTAGTGTCCTTGGAAGACTTTACGTACTAAATGGGTAGTGTCCAAGGGGGACACTAGGTATTAATGGGTAGTGTACAAGGGGGACACTACGCATTAAAATGGCAGTGTACTAGGGGGACACTACGTATTAATGGGTAGTGTACTAGGGGGAATCTACGTATAAAATGGGTAGTGTACTAGGGGGACACTACGTATTAAATGGGTAGTGTACTAGGGGGACACTAGGTATTAAATGGGTAGTGTACTAGGGGGACACTATGTATTAATGGGCAGTGTACTAGGGGGACACTACGTATTAAATGGGTAGTGTACTAGGGGGATACTACGTAATAAATGGGTAGTGTACTAGGGGGACACTAGGTATTAAATGGGTAGTGTACTAGGGGGATACTACGTATTAAATGGGTAGTGTACTAGGGGGGCACTACGTATTAAATGGGTAGTGTACTAGGGGACACTACGTAGTAAATGGGTAGTGTTCTAGGGGGACACTACGCATTAAATGGGTAGTGTACTAAGGGGACACTACATATTAAATGGGTAGTGTACTAGGGGGACACTACGTATCAAATGGGTAGTGTCCTAGGGGGACACTACGTCTTCAATGGGTAGTATTCTATGGGTACTTTACTTATTAAATGGGTAGTGTACTAGGTTGACACTACTTATTAAATGGGTAGTGTACCAGGGGGACACTAGGTATTAAATGGGTAGTGTCCTAGGGGGACACTACGTAATAAATGGATAGTGTACTAGGGGAACACTACGTATTAAATGGGTAGTGTACTTGGAGGACACTACGTATTAAATGGGTAGGGTACTAGGGTGACATTACATATTAAATGGGTAGTGTACTAGAGGGACACTACGTATCAAATGGGTAGTGTACTAGGGGGACAGCTCGTATTAAATGGGTAGTGTGCTAGGGTACACTACGAAATAAATGGGTAGTGTACTAGGGGGACACTACGTATTAAATGGGTTGTATCCTAGGGGGACACTACGTATTAAATGGGTAGTGTACTAAGGGGACACTACGTATTAAATGGGTAGTGTACTAGGGGGACACTAGGTAATAAATTGGTAGTGTACTAGGGGGACACTACGTATTAAATGGGTAATGTCCTAGGGGGACAATACGTATTAAATGGGTAGTGTCCTAGACGGACATTACGTATTAAATAGGTAGTGTACTAGGGGGACACTACGTATTAAATGGGTAGTGTACTAGGGGGCACTGCGTATTAAATGGGCAGTGTACTAGGGGGACACTACGTATTAAATGGGTAGTGTCCTAGGGGGACACTACGTATTAAATGGGTAGTGTACTAGGGGGACACTACGTATTAAATGGGTAGTGTACTAGGGGGACACTACGTATTTAATGGGTAGTGTACTAGGGGGACACTACGTATTAATGGGTAGTGTACTAGGGGGACACTAGATTTTAATTGGGTAGTGTACTAGGGGGACAATACGTATTAAATGGGCAGTGTACTAGGGGGACACTAGGTATTAAATGGGCAGTGTCCCAGGGGGACACTACGTATCAAATGGGTAGTGTACTAGGGGGACACTACGTATTAAATGGGTAGTGTACTAGGGGGACACTAGGTATTAAATGGGTAGTGTACTAGGGGGACACTAAGTACTAATGGGTAGTGTACTAGGGGGACACTACGTATTAAATGGGTAGTGTACTACGGGAACACTATGTATTAAATGGGTAGTGTACTTGGAGGACAATACGTATTAAATGGGTAGTGTACTACGGGAACACTATGTATTAAATGGGTAGTGTACTTGGAGGACAATATGTATTAAATGGGTAGTGTACTAGGGGGACACTACGTATCAAATAAGTAGTGTACTAGGGGGACACTACGTATTAAATGGGTAGTGTACTAGGGGGACACTACGTATTAAATGGGTAGTTTACTAGGGGGACACTACGTATTAAATGGGTAGTGTACTAGGGGGACACTACGTATTAAATGGGTAGTGCCCTAAGGGGACACTTGGTATTAAATGGGTAGTGTACTAGGGGGACACTACGTATCAAATGGGTAGTGTACTAGGGGGACACTATGTATTAAATGGGTAGTGTCCTAGGGGGACACTAGGTATTAAATGGGTAGTGTCCTAGGGGGACACTAGGCATTAAATAGGTAGTGTACTAGGGGGACACTAGGTATTAAATGAGTAGTGTACTAGGGGGACACTAGGTATTAAATCGGTAGTGTACTAGGGGGACACGACGTTTTAAATGGGTAGTGTACTAGGGGAACACTATGTATTAAATGGGTAATGTACTTGGAGGACACTAAGTATTAAATGGGTAGTGCCTAGGGGGACACTACGTATTAAATGGGTAGTGTACTAGAAGGACACTACGTATTAATTGGGTAGTGTACTAGGAGGACATTACGTATTAAATGGGTAGTGTCCTAGGGGGACACTACGTATTAAATGGGTAGTGAACTAGGGGGACACTACGTACTAAATGGGTAGTGTACTAGGGGGACACTACGTTTTAAATGGGTAGTGTACTAGGAGGACACTAGGTATTAAATGGGTAGTGTACTAGGGGGACACTACGTATTAAATGGGTAGTGTCCTAGGGGAACATTACGTATTAAATGGGTAGTGTACTAGGGGGACACTACGTATTAAATGGGTAGCGCACTAGGGGGACACTACGTATTAAATGGGTAGTGTACTAGGGGGACACTAAGTACTAATGGGTAGTGTACTAGGGGGACACTACGTATTAAATGGGTAGTGTACTACGGGAACACTATGTATTAAATGGGTAGTGTACTTGGAGGACTATACGTATTAAATGGGTAGTGTACTACGGGAACAATATGTATTAAATGGGTAGTGTACTTGGAGGACAATATGTATTAAATGGGTAGTGTACTAGGGGGACACTACGTATCAAATAACTAGTGTACTAGGGGGACACTACGTATTAAATGGGTAGTGTACTAGGGGGACACTACGTATTAAATGGTTAGTGTACTAGGGGGATACTACGTATTAAATGGGTAGTGTACTAGGGGGACACTACGTATTAAATGGGTAGTGCCCTAAGGGGACACTTGGTATTAAATGGGTAGTGTACTAGGGGGACACTACGTATCAAATGGGTAGTGTACTAGGGGGACACTATGTATTAAATGGGTAGTGTCCTAGGGGGACACTAGGTATTAAATGGGTAGTGTCCTAGGGGGACACTAGGCATTAAATAGGTAGTGTACTAGGGGGACACTAGGTATTAAATGAGTAGTGTACTAGGGGGACACTAGGTATTAAATGGGTAGTATACTAGGGGGACACTACGTTTTAAATGGGTAGTGTACTAGGGGAACACTATGTATTTAATGGGTAATGTACTTGGAGGACACTAAGTATTAAATGGGTACTGCCTAGGGGGACACTACGTATTAAATGGGTAGTGTACTAGAAGGACACTACGTATTAATTGGGTAGTGTACTAGGAGGACATTACGTATTAAATGGGTAGTGTCCTAGGGGGACACTACGTATTAAATGGGTAGTGAACTAGGGGGACACTACGTACTAAATGTGTAGTGTACTAGGGGGACACTACGTTTTAAAAGGGTAGTGTACTAGGAGGACACTAGGTATTAAATGGGTAGTGTACTAGGGGGACACTACGTATTAAATGGGTAGTGTCCTAGGGGAACATTACGTATTAAATGGGTAGTGTACTAGGGGGACACTACGTATTAAATGGGTAGCGCACTAGGGCGACACTACGTATTAAATGGGTAGTGTACTAGGGGGCACTACGTATTAAATAGGTAGTTTACTAGGGGGACACTACGTATTAAATGGGTAGTGTCCTAGGGGGACACTACGTATTAAATGGGTAGTGTACTAGGGTGACACTACGTATTAAATGGGTAGTGTACTTGGGGGACACTACGTATTAAATGGGTAGTGTACAAGGGGGACACTACGTATTAAATGGGTAGTGTACTAGGGGGACACTTCGTATTAAATGGATAGTGTACTAGGGGGACACTACGTATTAAATGGATAGTGTACTAGGGGGACACTACGTATTAAATGGATAGTGTACTAGGGGGACACAACGTATTAAATGGGTAGTGTACAAGGGGGACACTACGTATTAATGGGTAATGTACTAGGGGGACACTACGTTTTAAATGGGTAGTGTACTAGAGGGACACAAGGTATTAATGGGTAGTGTACTAGGGGGACACTACGTATTAAATGGGTAGTGTACTAGGGGGACACTAGGTATTAATGGGTAGTGTACTAGGGGGACACTACGTATTAAATGGGTAGTGTACTAGGGGGACACTAGGTATTAAATGGGTAGTGTCCTAGGGGGACACTACGTATGAAATAAGTAGTGTACTAGGGGGACAATACGTATTAATGGGCAGTGTACTAGGGGGACACTACGTATTAAATGGGTAGTGTACTAGGGGGACACTACGTAATAAATGGGTAGTGTACTAGGGGGACACTACGTATTAATGGGTAGTGTACTAGAGGGACACTACGTAATAAATGGGTAGTGTACTAGGCGGACACTAGGTATTAAATGGGTAGTGTCCTAGTGGGACACTACGTATTAAATGTGTAGTGTACTAGGGGGACACTACGTATTAAATGGGTAGTGTACTAGGGGGACACTACGTATTAAATGGGTAGTGTACTAGGGAGACACTACGTATTAAATGGGTAGTGTACTAGGGGGACACTACGTATTAAATGGGTAGTGTACTAGGGGGACACTACGTATTAATGGGTAGTGTACTAGGGGGACACTACGCATTAAATGGGTAGTGTACTAGGGGGACACTACGTTTTAAATGGGTAGTGTACTAGGCGGACATTAGGTATTATATGGGTAGTGTCCTAGGGGGACACTAGGTATTAATGGGTAGTGTACTAGGGGGACACTACGTATTAATGGGTAGTGTACTAGGGGGACACTACGTATTAAATGGGTAGTGTACTAGGGGGACACTACGTATTAAATGGGTAGTGTACTAGGGGGACACTACGTATTAAATGGGTAGTGTACTAAGTGGACACTATGCATTAAATGGGTAGTGTACTAGGGAGACACTACGTATTAATGGGTAGTGTCCTAGGGGGACACTACGTATTAAATGGGTAGTGTACTAAGTGGACACTATGCATTAAATGGGTAGTGTAATAGAGGGACACTACGTATTAAATAGATAGTGTACTAGGGGGACACTACATATTAATGGGTAGTGTACTAGGGGGACACTACGTATTAAATGGGTAGTGTACTAGGGGGACACTACGTATTAATGGGTAGTGTCCTAGGGGGACACTACGTATTAAATGGGTAGTGTACTAGGGGGACACTACGTATTAATGGGTAGTGTACTAGGGGGACACTACGTATTAAATGGGTAGTGTCCTAGGGGGACACTACGTATTAAATGGGTAGTGTACTAGGGGGACACTACGTATTAAATGGGTAGTGTACTAGGGGGACACTACGTATTAATGGGTAGTGTACTAGGGGGACACTACGCATTAAATGGGTAGTGTACTAGGGGGACACTACGTATTAAATGGGTAGTGTACTAGGCGGACATTAGGTATTATATGGGTAGTGTCTTAGGGGGACACTACGTATTAATGGGTAGTGTACTAGGGGGACACTACGTATTAATGGGTAGTGTACTAGGGGGACACTACGTATTAAATGGATAGTGTACTAGGGGGACACTACGTATTAAATGAGTAGTGTACTAGGGGGACACTACGTATTAAATGGGTAGTGTACTAAGTGGACACTATGCATTAAATGGGTAGTGTACTAGGGAGACATTACGTATTAATGGGTAGTGTCCTAGGGGGACACAACGTATTAAATGGGTAGTGTACTAAGTGGACACTATGCATTAAATGGGTAGTGTACTAGGGGGACACTACGTATTAAATAGATAGTGTACTAGGGGGACACTACATATTAATGGGTAGTGTACTAGGGGGACACTACGTATTAAATGGGTAGTGTACTAGGGGGACACTACGTATTAATGGGTAGTGTCCTAGGGGGACACTACGTATTAAATGGGTAGTGTACTAGGGGGACACAACGTATTAATGAGTAGTGTACTAGGGGGACACTACGTATTAATGGGTAGTGTCCTAGGGGGACACTACGTATAAAATGGGTAGTGTACTAGGGGGACACTACGTATTAAATGGGTAGTGTACTATGGGGACACTACGTATTAAATGGGTAGTGTACTAGGGGGACACTACGTATTAAATGGGTAGTGTACTAGGGGGACACTACGTATTAAATGGGTAGTATTCTAGGGGGACACTACGTATTAAATGGGTAGTGTACTAGGGGGACACTACGTATTAAATGGGTAGTGTACTAGGGGGACACTACGTATTAATGGGTAGTGTACTAGGGGGACACTACGTATTAAATGGGTAGTGTCCTAGGGGGACATTACGTATTAAATGAATAGTGTACTAGTGGGACATTACGTATTAAATGGGTAGTGTACTAGGGGGACACTACGTAGTAAATGAGTAGTGTAAAAGGGGGACACTACGTATTAATGGGTAGTGTACTAGGGGGACATTGCGTATTAAATGGGTAGTGTCCTAGGGGGACACTACGTATTAAATGGGTAGAGTACTAGGGGGACATTTCGTATTAAATGGGTAGTGTACTAGGGGGACACTACGTATTAATGGGTAGTGTACTAGGGGGACACTACGTATTAAATGGGTAGTGTACTAGGGGGACACTTCGTATTAAATGGGTAGTGTACTAGGGGGACACTACGTATTAAATGGGTAGTGTACTAGGGGGACACTACGTATTAAATGGGTAGTGTACTAGGGGGACACTACGTATTAAGTAGGTAGTGTACTAGGGGGACACTACGTATTAATGGGTAGTATACAAGGGGGACACTACGTATTAAATGGGTAGTGTACTAGGGGGACACTAGGTATTAAATGGGTAGTGTACTAGGGGGACACTACGTATTAAATGGGTAGTGTACAAGGGGGACACTACGTATTAATAGGTAGTGTCCTAGGGGGACACTACGTATTAAATAGGTAGTGTACTAGGGGGACACTACGTATTAATGGGTAGTGTACTAGGGGGACACTACGTATTAAATGAGTAGTGTACTAGGGGGACACTAGTTATTAAATGGATAGTGTACTAGGGGGACACTAGTTATTAAATGGGTAGTGTACTAGTGGGACACTACGTATAAAATGGGTAGTGTACTAGGGGGACACTAGGTATTAAATGGGTAGTGTACTAGGGGGACTTTACGAATTAAATGGGTAGTGTACTAGGGGGACACTACGTATTAAATGGGTAATGTACTAGGGGGACACTACGTATTAAATGGATAGTGTACTAGGGGGACACTACGTATTAAATGGGTTGTGTACTAGGGGGACACTACGTATTAATGGGTAGTGTACTAGGGGGACACTACGTTTTAAATGGGTAGTGTACTAGAGGGACACAAGGTATTAAATGGGTAGTGTACTAGGGGGACACTACGTATTAAATGGGTAGTGTACTAGGGGGACACTAGGTATTAATGGGTAGTGTACTAGGAGGACACTACGTATTAAATGGGTAATGTACTAGGGGGACACTAGGTATTAAATGGGTAGTGTCCTAGGGGGACACTACGTATGAAATGGGTAGTGTACTAGGGGGACACTACGTATTAATGGGTAGTGTACTAGGGGGACACTACGTATTAAATGGATAGTGTACTAGGGGGACACTACGTATTAAATGGGTAGTGTACTAGGGGGACACTACGTATTAATGGGTAGTGTACTAGAGGGAAACTACGTAATAAATGGGTAGTGTACTAGGCGGACACTAGGTATTAAATGGGTAGTGTCTTAGTGGGACACTACGTATTAAATGGGTAGTGTACTAGGGGGACACTACGTATTAAATGGGTAGTGTACTAGGGGGACACTACGTATTGAATGGGTAGTGTACTAGGGGGACACTACGTATTAAATGGGTAGTGTACTAGGGGAACACTACGTATTAAATGGGTAGTGTACTAGGGGGACACTACGTATTAATAGGTAGTGTACTAGGGGGACACTACGCATTAAATGGGTAGTGTACTAAGGGGACACTACGTATTAAATAGGTAGTGTACTAGGCGGTCACAACGTATTATATGGGTAGTGGGTAGTTAATGGGTAGTGTACTAGGGGGACACTACGTATTAATGGGTAGTGTACTAGGGGGACACTACGTATTAAATGGATAGTGTACTAGGGGGACACTACGTATTAAATGGGTAGTGTACTAGGGGGACACTACGTGTTAAATGGGTAGTGTACTAAGTGGACACTATGCATTAAATGGGTAGTGTACTAGGGGGACACTACGTATTAATGGGTAGTGTACAAGGGGGACACTACGTATTAAATAGATAGCGTACTAGGGGGACACTACGTATTAATGGGTAGTGTACTAGGGGGACACTACGTATTAAATGGGTAGTGTACTAGGGGGACACTACGTATTAATGGGTTGTGTACTAGGGGGACACTACGTATTAATGGGTAGTGTACTAGGGGGACACTACGTATTAAATGGGTAGTGTTCTAGGGGGACGCTACGTATTAAATGGGTAGTGTACTAGGGGGACACTACGTATATAATGGGTAGTGTACTAGGGGGACACTACGTATTAATGGGTAGTGTACTAGGGGGACACTACGTATTAAATGGGTAGTGTCCTAGGGGGACATTACGTATTAAATGGGTAGTGTACTAGGGGGACATTACGTATTAAATGGGTAGTGTACTAGGTGGACACTACATAGTAAATGAGTAGTGTACAAGGGGGACACTACGTATTAATGGGTAGTGTACTAGGGGGACATTACGTATTAAATGGGTAGTGTCCTTGGGGGACACTACAAATTAAATGGGTAGTGTACTAGGGGGACATTTCGTATTAAATGGGTAGTGTACTAGGGGGACACTACGTATTAATGGGTAGTGTACTAGGGGGACACTACGTGTTAAATGGGTAGTGTACTAGGGGGACACTTCGTATTAAATGGGTAGTGTACTAGGGGGACACTACGTATTAAATGGGTAGTGTACTAGGGGGACACTACGTATTAAATGGGTAGTGTACTAGGGGGACACTACGTATTAAATAGGTAGTGTACTAGGGGGACACTACGTATTAATGGGTAGTATACAAGGGGGACACTACGTATTAAATGGGTAGTGTACTAGGGGGACACTAGGTATTAAATGGGTAGTGTACTAGGGGGACACTACGTATTAAATGGGTAGTGTACTAGAGGGACACTACGTATTAATGGGTAGTGTCCTAGGGGGACACTACGTATTAAATAGGTAGTGTACTAGGGGGACACTACGTATTAATGGGTAGTGTTCTAGGGGGACACTACGTATTAATTGAGTAGTGTACTAGGGGGACACTAGTTATTAAATGGATAGTGTACTAGGGGGACACTAGTTATTAAATGGGTAGTGTACTAGTGGGACACTACGTATAAAATGGGTAGTGTACTAGGGGGACACTAGGTATTAAATGGGTAGTGTCCTAGGGGGACTTTACGAATTAAATGGGTAGTGTATTAGGGGGACACTACGTATTAAATGGGTAGTGTACTAGGGGGACACTACGTATTAAATGGGTAGTGTACTATGGGGACACTACGTATTAAATAGGTAGTATACTAGGGGGGCACTCCGTATTAAATGGGTAGTAACCTAGGGGGATACTACGTATTAAATGGGTAGTGTACTAGGGGGACACTACGTATTAAATGGGTAGTGTACTAGGGGGATACTACGTATTAAATGGGTAGTGTTTTAGGGGGGCACTATGTATTCAATGGGTAGTGTACTAGGGGGACACTACGTATTAAATGGGTAGTGTACTAGGGGGATACTACGTATCAAATGGGTAGTGTACTAGGGGGACACTATGTATTAAATGGGTAGTGTACTAGGGGGACACTACGTATTAAATGGGTAGTGTCCTAGGGGGGCACTACGTATTAAATGGGTAGTGTACTAGGGGGACACTACGTAGTAAATAGGTAGTGTTCTAGGGAGACACTACGCAGTAAATGGGTAGTGTATTAGGGGGACACTACGTATTAAATGGGTGGTGTACTAGGGGGACACTACGTATCAAATGGGTAGTGTCCTAGGGGGACACTACGTATTCAATGGGTAGTGTCCTAGGGGTACTTTACTTATTAAATGGGTAGTGTACTAGGGTGACACTACGTATTAAATGGGTAGTGTACTAGGGTGACATTACGTATTAAATGGGTAGTGTACTAAAGGGACACTACGTATCAAATGGGTAGTGTACTAGGGAGACACCTCGTATTAAATGGGTAGTGTACTAGGGGACACTACGTGATAAATGAGTAGTGTTCTAGGGGGACACTACGTATTAAATGGGTAGTGTCCTAGGGGGACACTACGTATTAAATGGGTAGTGTCCTAGGGGGACAGTTCGTATTAATGGGTAGTATACTAGGGGGACACTACGTATTAAATGGGTAGTGTCATAGGGGGACACTACGTATTAAATGGGTAGTGTCCTAGGGGGACACTTCGTATTAAATGGGTAGTATACTAGGGGGACACTACGTATTAAATGGGTAGTGTACTAGGGGGACACTACGTATTAAATGGGTAGTGTACTAGGGGGACACTACGTATTAAATGGGTAGTGTACTAGGGGGACACTACGTATTAAATGGGTGATGTCCTAGGGGGACACTTCGTATTAAATGGGCAGTATACTAGGGGGACACTACGTATTAAATGGGTAGTGTACTAGGGGGACACTACGTATTAAATGGATAGTGTAGTAGGGGAACACTACGTATTAAATGGGTGGTGTCCTAGGGGGACACTGTGTATTAAATGGGTAGTGTACTAGGGGGACACTACGTATTAAATGGGTAGTGTCCTAGGGGGACACTACGTATTAATGGGTAGTGTACTAGGGGACACTACGTGATAAATGAGTAGTGTACTAGGGGGACACTACGTATTAAATGGGTAGTGTCCTAGGGGGACACTACGTATTAAATGGGTAGTGTCCTAGGGGGACACTTCGTATTAATGGGTAGTATACTAGGGGGACACTACGTATCAAATGGGTAGTGTACTAGGGGGACACTACGTATTAAATGGGTAGTGTACTAGGGGGACACTTCGTATTAAATGGGTAGTATACTAGGGGGACACTACGTATTAAATGGGTAGTGTACTAGGGGGACACTACGTATTAGATGGGTAGTGTACTAGGGGGACACTACGTATTAAATGGGTGGTGTCCTAGGGGGACACTGTGTATTAAATGGGTAGTGTACTAGGGGGACACTACGTATTAAATGGGTAGTGTCCTAGGGGGACACTACGTATTAATGGGTAGTGTACTAAGGGGACACTATGTATTAAATGGGTAGTGTACTAGGCGGACACAAGGTATTAAATAGGTAGTGTCCTAGGGGGACACTACGTATTAAATGGGTAGTGTACTAGGGGGACACTACGTATTAGATGGGTAGTGTACTAGGGGGACACTACGTATTAAATGGGTAGTGTCCTAGGGGGACACTACGTATTAATGGGTAGTGTACTAGGGGGACACTACGTATTAAATGGGTAGTGTACTAGGGGGACACTACGTATTAATTGGGTAGTGTACAAGGGGGACATTACGTATTAAATGGGTAGTGTACTAGGGGGACACTACGTATTAAATGGGTAGTGTACTAGGGGGACACTACGTATTAAATGGGTAGTGTACTAGGGGGACACTACGTATTAAATGGGTAGTGTACTAGGGGGACACTACGTATTAAATGGGTAGTGTACTAGGAGGACACTACGCATTAAATGGGTAGTGTCCTAGGGGGACACTATGTATTAATGGGTAGTGTACTAGGGGGACACTACGTATTAAATGGGTAGTGTACTAGGGGGACACTACGTATTAATGGGTAGTGTACTAGGGGGATACTACGCATTAAATGGGTAGTGTACTAGGGGGACACTACGTATTAAATGAGTAGTGTACTAGGGGGACACTACGTATTAAATGGATAGTGTACTAGGGGGACACTACGTATTAAATGGGTAGTGTACTAGGGGGACACTACGTATTAATGGGTAGTGTACTAGGGGGACACTACGCATTAAATGGGTAGTGTACTAGGGGGACACTACGTATAGAATGGGTAGTGTACTAGGCGGACACTAGGTATTAAATGGGTAGTGTCCTAGGGGGACACTACGTATTAATGGGTAGTGTACTAGGGGGACACTACGTATTAATGGGTAGTGTCCTAGGGGGACACTACGTATTAAATGGATAGTGTACTAGGGGGACACTGCGTATTAAATGGGTAGTGTACTAGGGGGACACTACGTATAGAATGGGTAGTGTACTAGGAGGACACTAGGTATTAAATGGGTAGTCTCCTAGGGGGACACTACGTATTAATGGGTAGTGTACTAGGGGGACACTACGTATTAATGGGTAGTGTACTAGGGGGACACTACGTATTAATGGGTAGTGTCCTAGGGGGACACTACGTATTAAATGGATAGTGTACTAGGGGGACACTACGTAGTAAATGGGTAGTGTACTAGGGGGACACAACGTATTAATGGGCAGTGTACTAGGGGGACACTACGCATTAAATGGGTAGTGTACTAGGGGGACACTACGTATTAAATGGGTAGTGTACTAGGCGGACACTAGGTATTAAATGAGTAGTGTCCTGGGGGGACACTACGTATTAATGGGTATTGTACTAGGGGGTCACTACGTATTAATGGGTAGTGTACTAGGGGGACACTACGTATTAAATGGATAGTGTACTAGGGGGACACTACGTATTAAATGGGTAGTGTCCTAGGGGGACACTACGTATTAAATGGGTAGTGTACTAGGGGGACACTATGCATTAAATGGGTAGTGTGCTAGGGAGACACTACGTATTAAATGGGTAGTGTACTAGGGGGACACTACGTATTAATGGGTAGTGTACAAAGGGGACACTACGTATAAATGGGTAGTGTACTAGGGGGACACTACGTATTAATGGGTAGTGTCCTAGAAGGACACTACGTATTAAATGGGTAGTGTGCTAGGGGGACACTACGTATTAAATGGGTAGCGTACTAGGGGGACACTACGTATTAAATGGGTAGTGTACTAGGGGGACACTACGTATTAATGGGTAGTGTACTAGGGGGACACTACGTATAAAATGGGTAGTGTACTAGGGAGACACTACGTATTAAATGGGTAGTGTCCTAGGGGGACAATACGTATTCAATGGGTAGTGTACTAGGGGGACACTATGTATTAAATGAGTAGTGTACTAGGGGGACACTACGTATTAATGGGTAGTGTACTAGGGGGACATTACGTATTAAATGGGTAGTGTCCTAGGGGGACACTACGTATTAAATGGTTTGTGTACTAGGGGGACACTTCGTATTAAATGGGTAGTGTACTAGGGGGAAACTACGTATTAATGGGTAGTGTACTAGGGGGACACTACGTATGAAATGGGTAATGTACTAGGGGGAGACTTCGTATTAAATGGGTAGTGTACTAGGGGGACACTACGTATTAATGGGTAGTGTACTAGGTGAACACTACGTATTAAATGGGTAGTGTACTAGGGGGACACTACGTATTAAATAGGTAGTGTATTAGGGGGACACTACGTATTAATGGGAAGTATACAAGGGGGACACTACGTATTAAATGGGTAGTGTACTAGGGGGACACTACGTATTAAATGGGTAGTATACTAGGGGGACACTACGTATTTAATGGGTAGTGTACTAGGGGGACACTACGTATTAATGGGTAGTATCCTAGGGGGACACTACGTATTAAATAGGTAGTGTACTAGGGGGACACTACGTATTAATGGGAAGTATACAAGGGGGACACTACGTATTAAATGGGTAGTGTACTAGGGGGACACTAGGTATTAAATGGGTAGTGTAATAGGGGGACACTACGTATTTAATGGGTAGTGTACTAGGGGGACACTACGTATTAATGGGTAGTATCCTAGGGGGACACTACGTATTAAATAGGTAGTGTACTAGGGGGACACTACGTATTAAATGGATAGTGTACTAGGGGTACACTACGTATTAAATGGGTAGTGTACTAGGGGAACACTACGTATTAATGGGTAGTGTACTAGGGGGACACAACGTATTAATGGGTAGTGTACTAGGGGGACACTACGCATTAAATGGGTAGTGTACTAGGGGGACACTACGTATTAAATGGGTAGTGTACTAGGGGGACACTACGTATTAAATGGGTAGTGTACAAGGGGGACACTACGTATTAATGGGTAGTGTACTAGGGGGACACTACGTATTAAATGGATAGTTTACTAGGGGGACACTACGTATCAAATGGGTAGTGTACTAGGGGGACACTACGTATTAATGGGTAGTGTACGAGGGGGACACTACGCATTAATTGGGTAGTGTACTAGGGGGACACTACGTATTAAATGGGTAGTGTACTAGGCGGACACTAGGTATTAAATGGGTAGTGTCCTAGGGGGACACTACGTATTAATGGGTAGTGTACTAGGGGGACACTACGTATTAATGGGTAGTTTACTAGGGGGACACTACGTATTAAATGGGTAGTGTACTAGGGGGACACTATGCATTAAATGGGTAGTGTACTAGGGGGCACTACGTATTAAATGGGTAGTGTACTAGGGGGACACTACGTATTAAATGGATAGTGTACTAAGGGGACACTACGTATTAATGGGTAGTGTACTAGGGGGACAGTACGTATTAAATGGGTAGTGTACTTGGGGACACTACGTATTAAATGGGTAGTGTACTAGGGGGACACTACGTATTAATAGGTAGTGTACTAAGTGGACACTACGTATTAATGGGTAGTGTTCTAGGGGGACACTACGTATTAAATGGGTAGTGCGCTAGGGGGACACTACGTATTAAATGGGTAGTGCACTAGGGGAACACTTCGTATTAATGGGTAGTGTACTAGGGGGACACTACGTATTAAATGGGTAGTGTACTTGGGGACACTACGTATTAAATGGGTAGTGTACTAGGGGGACACTACGTATTAATAGGTAGTGTACTAAGTGTACACTACGTATTAATGGGTAGTGTTCTAGGGGGACACTACGTATTAAATGGGTCGTGCGCTAGGGGGACACTACGTATTAAATGGGTAGTGCACTAGGGGAACACTTCGTATTAATGGGTAGTGTACTAGGGGGACACTACGTATTAATGGGTAGTGTACTAGGTGGACACTACATATTAAATGGGTAGTGTACTAGGGGGACACTACGTATAAATGGGTAGTGTACTAGGGGGACACTACGTATTAATGGGTGGTGTCCTAAGGGGACACTACGTATTAAATGGGTAGTGTGCTAGGAGGACACTATGTATTAAATGGGTAGTGTACTAGGGGGACACTATGTATTAAATGGGTAGTGTACTAGGGGGACACTACGTATTAATGAGTAGTGTACTAGTGGGACACTACGTATTAAATGGGTAGTGTACTAGGGAGACACTACGTATTAATGGGTAGTGTACTAGGGGGACACTACGTATTAAATGGGTAGTGTACTAGGGGGACACTACGTATTAAATGGGTAGTGTACTAGGGGGACACTACGTATTAAATGAGTAGTGTACTAGGGGGACATTACGTATTAATGGGTAGTGTACTAGGGGGACATTACGTATTAAATGGGTAGTGTACTAGGGAGACACTACGTATTAAATGGGTAGTGTACTAGGGGGACACTTCGTAATAAATGGGTAGTGTACTAGGGGGACACTACGTATTAATGGGTAGTGTACTAGGGGGACACTACGTATTAAATGAGTAGTGTACTAGGGGGACACTTCGTATTAAATGGGTAGTGTACTAGGAGGACACTACGTATTAATGGGTAGTGTACTAGGGGGACACTACGTATTAATGGGTAGTGTACTAGGTGGACACTACGTATTAAATGGGTAGTGTACTAGGGGGACACTACGTATTAAATAGGTAGTGTATTAGGAAGACACTACGTATTAATGGGTAGTATACAAGGGGGACACTACGTATTAAATGGGTAGTGTACTAGGGGGACACTAGGTATTAAATGGGTAGTGTACTAGGGGGACACTACGTATTAATGGGTAGTATCCTAGGGGGACACTACGTATTAAATAGATAGTGTACTAGGGGGACACTACGTATTAATGGGTAGTGTACTTGGGGGACACTACGTATTAAATGGGTAGTGTACTAGGGGGACACTAGGTATTAAATAGATAGTTTACTAGGGGGACACTACGTATTAAATGGGTAGTGTACTAGAGGGACACTACGTATAAAATGGGTAGTGTACTAGTTGACACTAGGTATTTAATGGGTAATGTCCTAGGGGGACTTTACGAATTAAATGGGTAGTGTACTAGGGGGACACTACGTATTAAATGGGTAGTGTACTAGGGGGACACTAGGTATTAAATGGGTAGTGTACTAGGGGGACACTACGTATTAAATGGGTAGTGTACTAGGGGGACACTACGTATTAAATGGGTAGTTTCCTAGGGGGACACTACGTATTCAATGGGTAGTGTACTAGGGGGACACTACGTATTAAATGGGTAGTGTACTAGGGGGATACTACGTATTAAATGGGTAGTGTACTAGGGGGACACTACGTATAAAATGGGTCGTGTACTAGGGGGACACTACCTATTAAATGGGTAGTGTCCTAGGAGGGCACTACGTATTAAATGGGTAGTGTACTAGGGGGACACTACGTAGTAAATGGGTAGTGTTCTAGGGAGACACTACGCAGTAAATGGGTAGTGTACTAGGGGGACACTACGCATTTAATGGGTAGTGTAATTGGGGGACACTACGTATCAAATGGGTAGTGTCCTAGGGGGACACTACGTATTAATGGGTAGTGTCCTAGGGGTACTTTACTTATTAAATGGGTAGTGTACTAGGGTGACACTACGTATTAAATGAGTAGTGTACCAGGGAGACACTAGGTATTAAATGGGTAGTGTCCTAGAAGTACACTACGTATTAAATGGGTAGTGTCTTAGGGGAACACTACGTATTAAATGGGTAGTGTACTTGGAGGACACTACGTATTAAATGGGTAGTGTACTAAGGTGACATTACGTATTAAATGGGTAGTGTACTAGAGGGACACTACGTATCAAATGGGTAGTGTACTAGGGGGACACCTCGTATTAAATGGGTAGTGTACTAGAGGACACTACGTAATAAATGGGTAGTGTACTAGGGGGACACTACGTATTAAATGGGGGGTGTCCTAGGGGGACACTACGTATTAATTGGGTAGTGTCCTAGGGGGACACTTCGTATTAATGGGTAGTATACTAGGGGGACACTACGTATTAAATGGGTAGTGTACTATGGGGACACTACGTATTAAATGGGTAGTGTACTAGGGGGACATTACGTATAAAATGGGTAGTGTCCTAGGGGGACACTACGTATTAATGGGTAGTGTCCTAGGGAGTCACTACGTATTAAATAGGTAGTGTACTAGGGGGACACTACGTATTAATGGGTAGTGTACTAGGGGAACACTACGTATTAAATGGGTAGTGTACTAGGGGGACACTAGGTATTAAATGGGTAGTGTACTAGGGGGACACTACGTATTAAATGGGTAGTGTACTAGGGGGACACTACGTATTAAATGGGTAGTGTACTAGGGGGACATTACGTATAAAATGGGTAGTGTACCAGGGGGACACTATGTATTAAATGATTAGTGTACTTGGAGGACACTACGTATTAAATGGATACTGTACTAGGGGGACACTACGTATTAAATGGGTAGTGTCCTAGGGGGACACTACGTATTAAATGGGTAGTGTACAAGGGGGACACTACGTTTTAAATGGGTAGTGTACTAGGGGGACACTACGTATTAAATGGGTAGTGTACTAGGGGGACACTAGGTACTAAATGGGTAGTGTACTAGGGGGACATTACGTATTAATGGGTAATGTACTAGGGGGACATTACATATTAATGGGTAGTGTACTAGGGAGACATTACGTATTAGATGGGTAGTGTACTAAAGGGACACTACGTATTAAATGGGTAGTGTCCTAGGGGGACACTACGTATTAAATGGGTAGCGTACTAGGGGGACACTAGGTATTAAATGGGTAGTGTACTAGGGGGACATTACGTATTAATGGGTAATGTACTAGGGGGACAATACGTATTAATGGGTAGTGTACTAAGGGGACACTACGTATTAAATGGGTAGTGTCCTAGGGGGACACTACGTATTAAATGGGTAGTGTACTAGGGGGACACTAGGTATTAAATGGGTAGTGTACTAGGGGGACATTACGTATTAATGGGTAGTGTCCTAGGGGGACACTACGTATTAAATGGGTAGCGTACTAGGGGGACACTACGTATTAAATGGGTAGTGTCCTAGGGGGACACTACGTATTAATGGGTAGTGTCCAAGGGAGACACTACGTATTAAATAGGTAGTGTACAAGGGGGACACTACGTATTAATGGGTAGTGTACTAGGGGAACACTACGTATTAAATGGGTAGTGTACTAGGGGGACACTAGGTATTAAATGGGTAGTGTACTAGGGGGACACTACGTATTAAATGGGTAGTGTACTAGGGGGACACTAGGTATTAAATGGGTAGTGTACTAGGGGGACACTACGTATTAAATGGGTAGTGTACTAGGGGGATACTACGTATTAAATGGGTAGTGTACTAGGGGGACACTACGTATTAAATGGGTCGTGTACTAGGGGGACACTACGTATTAAATGGGTAGTGTCCTAGGAGGGCACTACGTATTAAATGGGTAGTGTACTAGGGGGACACTACGTAGTAAATGGGTAGTGTTCTAGGGAGACACTACGCAGTAAATTGGTAGTGTACTAGGGGGACACTACGCATTTAATGGGTAGTGTACTAGGGGGACACTACGTATCAAATGGGTAGTGTTTTAGGGGGACACTACGTATTAATGGGTAGTGTCCTAGGGGTACTTTACTTATTAAATGGGTAGTGAACTAGGGTAACACCACGTATTAAATGAGTAGTGTACCAGGGAGACACTAGGTATTAAATGGGTAGTGTCCTAGGGGTACACTACGTATTAAATGGGTAGTGTCTTAGGGGAACACTACGTATTAAATGGGTAGTGTACTTGGAGGACACTACGTATTAAATGGGTAGTGTACTAGGGTGACATTACGTATTAAATGAGTAGTGTACTAGAGAGACACTACGTATCAAATTGGTAGTGTACTAGGGGGACACCTCGTATTAAATGGGTAGTGTACTAGAGGACACTACGTAATAAATGGGTAGTGTACTAGGGGGACACTACGTATTAAATGGGTGGTGTCCTAGGGGGACACTACGTATTAAATGGGTAGTGTCCTAGGGGGACACTTCGTATTAATGGGTAGTATACTAGGGGGACACTACGTATTAAATAGGTAGTGTACTAGGGGGACACTACGTATTAAATGGGTAGTGTACTAGGGGGACACTACGTATTAAATGGGTAGTGTCCTAGGGGGACACTACGTATTAAATGGGTAGTGTACTAGGGGGACACCACGTATTAAATGGGTAGTGTACTAGGGGGACACTACGTATTAAATGGGTAGTGTACTAGGGGGACATTACGTATAAAATGGGTAGTGTACTAGGGGGACACTATGTATTAAATGATTAGTGTACTTGGAGGACACTACATATTAAATGGATAATGTACTAGGGGGACACTACGTATTAAATGGGTAGTGTCCTAGGGAGACACTACGTATTAAATGGGTAGTGTACTAGGGGGACACTACGTTTTAAATGGGTAGTGTCCTAGGGGGACACTACGTATTAAATGGGTAGTGTACTAGGGAGACATTACGTATTAATAGGTAGTGTACTAGGGGGACACTACGTATTAAATGGGTAGTGTACTAGGGGGACACTACGTATTAAATGGGTAGTGTACTAGGGGGACACTACGTATTAAATGGGTAGTGTACTAGGGGGACACTACGTATTAAATGGGTAGTGTACTAGGGGGACACTACGTATTAAATGGGTAGTGTACTAAGGGGACACTACGTATTAAATGGGTTGTGTCCTAGGGGGATACTACGTATTAAATGGGTAGCGTACTAGGGGGACACTACGTTTTAAATGGGTAGTGTCCTAGGGGGACACTACGTATTAATGGGTAGTGTCCTAGGAGACACTACGTATTAAATAGGTAGTGTACTAGGGGGACACTACGTATTAATGGGTAGTGTACTAGGGGGACACAACGTATTAAATGGGTAGTGTACTAGGGGGACACTAGATATTAAATGGGTAGTGTACTAGGGGGACACTACGTATTAAATGGGTAGTGTACTAGTGGGACACTACGTATAAAATGGGTAGTGTACTAGGGGGACACTAGGTATTAAATGGGTTGTGTCCTAGGGGGACTTTACGAATTAAATGGGTAGTGTACTAGGGGGACACTACGTATTAAATGGGTAGTGTACTAGGGGGACACTAGGTATTAAATGGGTTGTGTTACTAGGGGGACAATACGTTTAAATGGGTAGTGTACTAGGGGGACACTACGTATTAAATGGGTAGTGTACTAGGGGGGCACTACGTATTAAATGGGTAGTGTCCTAGGGGGACATTGCGTATTCAATGGGTAGTGTACTAGGGGGAACCTACGTATTAAATGGGTAGTGTACTAGGGGGATACTACGTATTAAATGGGTAGTGTATTAGGGGGATACCACGTATTAAATGGGTAGTGTCCTAGGGGGGAACTACGTAATAAATGGGTAGTGTACTAGGGGGACACTACGTAGTATATGGGTAGTGTTCTAGGGGGACACTACGTAGTAAATGGGTAGTGTACTAGGGGGACACTACGTATCAAATGGGTAGTGTACTAGGGGGACACTACGTATCAAATGGGTAGTGTACTAGGGGGACACTACGTATTCAATGGGTAGTGTACTAGGGGGACACTACGTATTAAATGGATAGTGTACTAGGGGGACACTACGTATTAAATGGGTAGTGTACTAGGGGGACACTACGTATTAAATGGGTAGTGTACTAGGGGGACACTACGTATTATATGGGTAGTGTACTAGGGGGACACTACGTATTAAATGGCTAGTGTCCTAGGGGGACACTACGTATTAAATGGGTAGTGTACTAGGGGGACACTACGTATTAAATGGGTAGTGTACTAGGGGGACACTAGGCATTAGATGGGTAGTGTCCTAGGGGGACAATACGTATTAAATGGGTAGTGTACTAGGGGGACATTACGAATTAAATGGGTAGTGTACTAGGGGGACACTACGTATTGAATGGGTAGTGTACTAGGGGGACATTACGTATTGAATGGGTAGTGTCCTAGGGGGACACTACGTATTAAATGGGTAGTGTACTAGGGGGACACTGCGTATTAAATGGGTAGTGTACTAGGGGGACACTACGTATTAAATGGGTAGTGTACTAGGGGGACACTACGTATTAAATGGGTATTGTACTAGGGGGATACTACGTATAAAATGGGTAGTGTCCTAGGGGGACACTACGTATTAAATGGGTAGTGTACTAGGGGGACACTACGTATTAAATGGGTAGTGTACTAGGGGGACACTAGGTATTTGATGGGTAGTGTCCTAGGCGGACAATACGTATTAAATGGGTAGTGTCCTAGGGGACACTACGTATAAAATGGGTAGTGTCCTAGGGGGACACTATGTTTTAAATGGGTAGTGTACTAGTGGGACACTACGTATTAAATGGGTAGTGAACTAGGGGGACACTACGTATTAAATGGGTAGTGTACTAGGGGGACACTACGTATTAAATGGGTAGTGCCCTAAGGGGACACTTGGTATTAAATGGATATTGTTCTAGGGGGACACTACGTATCAAATGGGTAGTGTACTAGGGGGACACTATGTATTAAATGGGTAGTGTACTAGGGGGACACTAGGTATTAAATGGGTAGTGTACTAGGGGGACACCAGGTATTAAATTGGTAGTGTACTAGGGGGACACTACGTATTAAATGGGTAGTGTACTAGGGGGACACTAGGTATTAAATGGGTAGTGTACTAGGGGGAAACTACGTATTAAATGGGTAGTGTACTAGGGGAACACTAGGTATTAAATGGGTAGTGTACTTGGAGGACACTACGTATTAAATGGGTAGTGTCCTAGGGGGACACTAGGTATTAAATGGGTAGTGTACTAGGGGGACACCAGGTATTAAATAGGTAGTGTACTAGGGGAACACTAGGTATTAAATGGGTAGTGTACTAGGGGGACACTACGTATCAAATGGGTAGTGTACTAGGGGGACACTATGTATTAAATGGGTAGTGTCCTAGGGGGACACTAGGTATTAAATGGGTAGTGTACTAGGAGGACACTAGGTATTAAATGGGTAGTGTACTAGGGGGAAACTACGTATTAAATGGGTAGTGTACTAGGGGAACACTAGGTATTAAATGGGTAGTGTACTTGGAGGACACTACGTATTAAATGGGTAGTGTCCTAGGGGGACAGTACGTATTAAATGGGTAGTGTCCTAGGGGGACAGTACGTATTAAATGGGTAGTGTACTAGGGGGACACAACGTATTGATTGGGTAGTGTCCTAGGGGGACAGTACGTATTAAATTGGTAGTGTACTAGGGGGACACAACGTATTGATTGGGTAGTGTCCTAGGGGGACATTACGTATTAAATTGGTAGTGTCCTAGGGAAACACTACGTATTAAATGGGTAGTGAACTAGGGGGAAACTACGTACTAAATGGGTAGTGTACTAGGGGTACACTACGTATTAAATGGGTAGTGTACTAGGGGGACACTACGTATTAAATGGGTAGTGTACTTGGAGGAGACTACGTATTAAATGGGTAGTGTCCTAGGGGGACAGTACGTATTAAATGGGTAGTGTACTAGGGGGACACAACGTATTGATTGGGTAGTGTCCTAGGGGGACATTACGTATTAAATGGGTAGTGTCCTTGGGAAACACTACGTATTAAATGGGTAGTGAACTAGGGGGAAACTGCGTACTAAATGGGTAGTGTACTAGGGGTACACTACGTATTAAATGGGTAGTGTACTAGGGGGACACTACGTATTAAATGGGTAGTGTACTAGGGGGACACTACGTATTAAATGGGTAGTGTACTAGGGGGACACTACGTATAAAATGGGTAGTGTACTAGGGGGACATTACGTATTAAATGGGTAGTGTACTAGGGGGACACTACGTATTAAATGAATAGTGTACTAGGGGGACACTACGTATTAAATGTGTAGTGTACTAGGGGGCACTACGTATTAAATGGGTAGTGTACTAGGGGGACACTACGTATTAAATGGGTAGTGTCCTAGGGTGACACTACGTATTAAATGGGTAGTGTACTAGGGGGACACTACGTATTAAATAAGTAGTGTACTAGGGGGACACTACGTATTAAATGGGTAGTGTACTAGGGAGACACTACGTATTAAATGGGTAGTGTACTAGGGGGACACTTCGTATTAAATGGATAGTGTACTAGGGGCACACTACATATTAAATGGATAGTGTACTAGGGGGACACTACGTATTAAATGGGTAGTGTACTAGGGGGACACTACATATTAAATGGGTAGTGTATTAGGGGGACACTACGTATTAATGGGTAGTGTACTAGGGGGACACTACGTATTAAATGGGTAGTTTCCTAGGGGGACACTACGTATTAAATGGGTAGTGTACTAGGGGGACAATAGGTATTAAATGGGTAGTGTACTAGGAGGACACTATGTATTAAATGGGTAGTGTACTAGGGGGACACTACGTATTAAATGGGTAGTGTACTAGGGGGACACTACGTATTAAATGGGTAGTGTATTAGGGGGACACTACGTATTAATGGGTAGTGTACTAGGGGGACACTACGTATTAAATGGGTAGTGTACTAGGGGGACACTACGTATTAAATGGGTAATGTACTAGGGGGACACTACGTATTAATTGGATAGTGTACTAGGGGGACACTACGTATTAAATTGGTAGTGTTCTAGGGGGACACTACGTATTGATGGGCAGTGTACTAGGGGTACACTACGTATTAAATGGGTTGTGTACTAGGCGGACACTAGGTATTAAATGAGTAGTGTCCCAGGGGGACACTACGTATTAAATGGGTAGTGTACTAGGGGGACTCTACGTATTAAATGGGTAGTGTACTAGGGTGACACTACGCATTAAATGGGTAGTGTACCAGGGGGACACTACGTATTAATGGGTAGTGTACTAGGGGGACACTACGTATTAAATGGGTAGTGTACTAGGGGGACACTATGTATTAAATGGGTAGTGTACTAAGGGGACACTACGCATTCAATGGGTAATGTACTAGGGGGATACTAGGTATTAAATGGGTAGTGTACTAGGGGGACACTACGTATTAAATGGGTAGTGTACTAGGGGGACACTACGTATCAAATGGGTAGTGTACTAGGGGGACACTACGTATTAAATGGGTAGTGTACTAGGGGGACACTACGTATTAAATGGGATTGTTTACTAGGGGGACACTACGTATTAAACGGGTAGTGTCCTAGGGGGACACTAGGTATTAAATGGGTAGTGTATTAGGGGGACACTACGTATTAAATGGGTAGTGTACTAGGGGAACACTACGTATAAAATGGGTAGTGTACTAGGGGGACACTAGGTATTAAATGGGTAGTGTATTAGGGGGACACTACGTATTAAATGGGTAGTGTACTAGGGGAACACTACGTATAAAATGGGTAGTGTACTAGGGGGACACTATGTATTAAACGGGTAGTGTACTTGGAGGACACTACGTATTAAATGAGTAGTGTCCTAGGGGGACACTACGTATTAAATGGGTAGTGTACTAGGGGGACACTACGTATTAAATGGGTAGTGTACTAAAGAGACACTACGTATTAAATGGGTAGTGTCCAAGGGGGACTTTACGTATTAAATGGGTAGTGTCCTTGGAAGACTTTACGTACTAAATGGGTAGTGTACTAGAGGGACACTATGTAATAAATGGGTAGTGTCCAAGGGGGACACTAGGTATTAATGAGTAGTGTACAAGGGGGACACTACGCATTAAAATGGCAGTGTACTAGGGAGACACTACGTATTAATGGTTAGTGTACTAGGGGGAATCTACGTATAAAATGGGTAGTGTACTAGGGGGACACTACGTATTAAATGGGTAGTGTACTAGGGGGACACTACGTATTAAATGGGTAGTGTACTAGGGGGACACTATGTATTAATGGGCAGTGTACTAGGGGGACACTACGTATTAAATGGGTAGTGTACTAGGGGGATACTACGTAATAAATGGGTAGTGTACTAGGGGGACACTAGTTATTAAATGGGTAGTGTACTAGGGGGATACTACGTATTAAATGGGTAGTGTACTAGGGGGGCACTACGTATTAAATGGGTAGTGTACGAGGGGACACTACGTAGTAAATGGGTAGTGTTCTAGGCGGACACAACGCATTAAATGGGTAGTGTACTAGGGGGACACTACGTATTAAATGGGTAGTGTACTAGGGGGACACTACGTATCAAATGGGTAGTGTCCTAGGGGGACACTACGTATTCAATGGGTAGTGTCCTATGGGTACTTTACTTATTAAATGGGTAGTGTACTAGGTTGACACTACGTATTAAATGGGTAGTGTACCAGGGGGACACTAGGTATTAAATGGGTAGTGTCCTAGGGGGACACTACGTATTAAATGGATAGTGTACTAGGGGAGCACTACGTATTAAATGGGTAGTGTACTTGGAGGACACTACGTATTAAATGGGTAGGGTACTAGGGTGACATTACATATTAAATGGGTAGTGTACTAGAGGGACACTACGTATCAAATGGGTAGTGTACTAGGGGGACAGCTCGTATTAAATGGGTAGTGTGCTAGGGGACACTACGAAATAGATGGGTAGTGTACTAGGGGGACACTACGTATTAAATGGGTTGTATCCTAGGGGGACACTACGTATTAAATGGGTAGTGTACTAAGGGGACACTACGTATTAAATGGGTAGTGTACTAGGGGGACACTACGTATTAAATGGGATTGTTTACTAGGGGGACACTTGTATTAAATGGGTAGTGTCCTAGGGGGACACTACGTATTAAATGGGTAGTGTACTAGGGGGACACTAGGTATTAAATTGGTAGTGTACTAGGGGGACACTAGGTATTAAATGGGTAGTGTACTAGGGGGACACTACGTATAAAATGGGTAGTGTCCTAGGGGAACACTACGTATAAAATGGGTAGTGTACTAGGGGGACACTATGTATTAAATGGGTAGTGTACTTGGAGGACACTACGTATTAAATGGGATTGTTTACTAGGGGGACGCTACGTATTAAATGGGTAGTGTCCTAGGGGGACACTACGTATTAAATGGGTAGTGTACTAGGGGGACTCTACGTATTAAATGGGTAGTGTCTTAGGGGGACACTACGTATTAAATGGGTAGTGTACTAGGGGGACACTACGTATTAAATGGGTAGTGTCCTAGGGGGACACTACGTATTAAATGGGTAGTGTACTAGGGGGACATTACGTATTAATGGGTAGTGTACTAGGGGGACACTACGTATTAAATGGGTAGTGTACTAGGGGGACACTACGTATTAAATGGGTAGTGTACTATGGGGACACTAGGTATTAATGGGTAGTGTACTAGGGGGACATTACGTATTAATGGGTAATGTACTAGGGGGACATTACGTATTAATGGGTAGTGTCCTAGGGGGACACTACGTATTAATGGGTAGTGTACTAGGGGGACACTACGTATTAAATGGGTAGTGTACTAGGGGGACACTACGTATTAAATGGGTAGTGTACTAGGAAGACACTACGTATTAAATGGGTAGTGTACTAGGGGGACACTACGTATTAAATGGGTAGTGTCCTAAGGGGACACTACGTATCAAATGGGTAGTGTACTAGGGGGACACTACGTATTTAATGGGTAGTGTTCTAGGGGGACACTAGTAATTAAATGGGTAGTGTACTAGGGGGACACTACGTATTAAATGGGTAGTGTACTAGGGGGACACTACGTATCAAATGGGTAGTGTCCTAGGGGGACACTACGTATTCAATGGGTAGTGTCCTAGGGGTACTTTACTTATTAAATGGGTAGTGTACTAGGGTGACACTACGTATTAAATGGGTAGTGTACCAGGGGGACACTAGGTATTAAATGGGCAGTGTACTAGGGGGACACTACGTATTAAATGGGTAGTGTCTTAGGGGAACACTACGTATTAAATGGGTAGTGTACTTAGAGGACACTACGTATTAATGGGTAGTGTACAAGGGTGACATTACATATTAAATGGGTAGTGTAATAGAGGGACACTAC
This sequence comes from Ianthella basta, assembly GCA_964019415.1. Lineage (NCBI taxonomy): Eukaryota > Metazoa > Porifera > Demospongiae > Verongiida > Ianthellidae > Ianthella > Ianthella basta. Next base: position 7,936,702 of record OZ025873.1, on the reverse strand, counting down.
GTATCAAATGGGTAGTGTACTAGGACGACAGCTCGTATTAAATGGGTAGTGTCCTAAGGGGACACTACGTATCAAATGGGTAGTGTACTAGGGGGACACTACGTATTAAATGGGTAGTGTTCTAGGGGAACACTAGTAATTAAATGGGTAGTGTACTAGGGGGACACTACGAATTAAATGGGTAGTGTACTAGGGGGACACTACGTATCAAATGGGTAGTGTCCTAGGGGGACACTACGTATTCAATGGGTAGTGTCCTAGGGGTACTTTACTTATTAAATGGGTAGTGTACTAGGGTGACACTACGTATCAAATGGGTAGTGTACCAGGGGGACATTAGGTATTAAATGGATAGTGTACTAGGAGGAAACTACGTATTAAATGGGTAGTGTCTTAGGGGAACACTACGTATTAAATAGGTAGTGTACTTAGAGGACACTACGTATTAAATGGGTAGTGTACTAGGGTGACATTACATATTAAATGGGTAGTGTAATAGAGGGACACTACGTATCAAATGGGTAGTGTACTAGGACGACAGCTCGTATTTAATGGGTAGTGTACTAGGTGACACTACGAAATAAATGGGTAGTGTACTAGGGGGAGACTACGTATTAAATGGGTAGTGTACTAGGGGGATACTACGTATTAAACGGGTAGTGTACTAGGGGGACACTACGTATTAAATGGGATTTTTTACTAGGGGGACACTACGTATTAAATGGGTAGTGTACTAGGGGGACACTACGTATTAAATGGGTAGTGTGCTTGGGGGACACTAGGTATTAAATGGGTAGTGTACTAGGGGGACACTAGGTATTAAATAGGTAGTGTACTAGGGAGACACTACGTATAAAATGGGTAGTGTACTAGGGGAACACTACGTATAAAATGGGAAGTGTACTAGGGGGACACTATGTATTAAATGGGTAGTGTACTTGGAGGACACTACGTTCTAAATGGATACTGTACTAGAGGGACACTACGTATTAAATGGGTAGTATCCTAGGGGGACACTACGTATTAAATGTGTAGTGTACTAGGGGGACACTACGTATTAAATGGGTAGTGTCCTAGGAGGACACTACGTATTAAATGGATAGTGTACTAGGGGGACATTACGTATTAATGGGTAGTGTACTAGGGGGACACTACGTATTAAATGGGTAGTGTACTAGGGGACACTAGGTATCAATGGGTAGTGTACTAGAGGGACATTACGTATTAATGGGTAATGTACTAGGGGGACACTACGTATTAAATGGGTAGTGTACTAGGGGGACACTACGTATTAAATGGGTAGTGTACTAGGTGGACACTACGTATTAAATGGGTAGTGTCCTAGGGGGACAATACGTATTAAATGGGTAGTGTACTAGGGGGACATTACGTATTAATGGGTAGTGTATTAGGGGGACACTACGTATTAAATGGGTAGCGTACTAGGGGGACACTACGTATTAAATAGGTAGTGTACTAGGGGGACATTACGTATTAATGGGTAGTGTACTAGGGGGACACTACGTATTAAATGGGTAGTGTACTAGGGGGACACTACGTATTAAAAGGGTTGTGTCCTAGGGGGACACTACGTATTAAATGGGTAGTGTACTAGGTGGACACTACGTATTAAATGGGTAGTGTCCTAGGGGGACACTACGTATTAAATGGGTAGTGTACTAGGGGGACACTACGTATTAAATGGGTAGTGTCCTAGGGGGACACTACGTATTAAATGGGTAGTGTACTAGGGGGACATTACGTATTAATGGGTAGTGTACTAGGGGGACACTACGTATTAAATGGGTAGTGTACTAGGGGACACAAGGTATGAAATGGGTAGTGTCCTAGGGGGACACTAGGTATTAATGGGTAGTGTACTAGGGGGAGACTAGGTATTAAATTGGTAGTGTACTAGGGGGACACTACGTATTAAATGGGTAGTGTCCTAGGGGGACTTTACGAATTAAATAAGTAGTGTACTAGGGGGACACTGCGTATTAAATGGGTAATGTACTAGGGGGACACTTGGTATTAAATGGGTTGTGTACTAGGGGGACACTAGGTATTAAATGGGTAGTGTACTAGAGGGACACTACGTATTAAATGGGCAGTGTACTATGGGGACACTACGTATTAAATGGGTAGTGTACTAGGGGGACACTACGTATTAAATGGGTAGTGTACAAGGGGGACACTACGTATTAAATGGGTAGTGTCCTAGGGGGACATTACGTATTAAATTGGTAGTGTACTAGAGGGACACTACGTATTAAATGGGTAGTGTACTAGGGGGACACTACGTATTAAATGGGTAGTGTCCTAGGGGGACACTACGTATTAAATGGGTAGTGTACTAGGGGGACACTACGTATTAAATGGGTAGTGTACTTGGGGGACACTAGGTATTAAATGGGTAGTGTACTAGGGGGACACTACGTATTCAATGGGTAGTGTACTAGGGGGACACTACGTATTAAATGGGTAGTGTACAAGGGGGACACTACGTCTTAATGGGTAGTGTACTAGGGGGACACTACGTATTAAATGGGTAGCATCCTAGGGGGACACTACGAATTAAAAGGGTAGTGTACTAGGGGGACACTACATATTAAATGGGTAGTGTACTAGGGGGATACTACGTATTAATGGGTACTGTCCTAGGGGAACTTACGAATTAAATAAGTAGTGTACTAGGGGGACACTGCGTATTAAATGGGTAGTGTACTAGGGGGATACTACGTATTAAATGGGTAGTGTACTAGGGGGACACTACGTATTAAATGGGTAGTGAACTAGGGGGACACTGCGTATTTAATGGGTAGTGTACTAGGGGGACACTACGTATTAATTGGGTAGTGTACTAGGGGGACAATACGTATTAGATGGGTAGTGTACTAGGGGGACACTACGTATTAAATGGGTAGTGTCCTAGGGGGACATTACGTATTAAATGGGTAGTGTACTAGTGGGACACTACGAATTAAATGGGTAGTGTACTAGGGGAAACTACGTATTAAATGGGTAGTGTACTAGGGGACACTATGTATTAAATGGGTAGTGTACTAAGGGGACACTACGTATTAAATGGGTAGTGAACTCTGGGGACACTACGTCTTAATGGGTTGTGTACTAAGGGGACACTACGTATTATATGGGTAGTTTACTAGGGGGAAACTACGTATTAAATGGGTAGTGTACTAGGGGGACACTACGTATTAAATGGGTAGTGCCATAAGGGGACACTAGGTATTAAATGGCTAGTGTCCTAGGGGGACACTGCGTATTAAATGGGTAGTGAACTAGGGGGACACTATGTATTAAATGGGTAGTGTCCTAGGGGGACACTACGTATTAAATGGGTAGTGTTCTAGGGGGACACTAGGTATTAAATAGGTAGTGTACTAGGGGGACACTAGGTATTAAATGGGTAGTGAGCTAGCGGGACACTAGGTATTAAATGGGTAGTGCCCTAAGGGGACACTAGGTATTTAATGGCTAGTGTCGTAGGGGGACACTACGTATTAAATGGGTAGTGAACTAGGGGGACACTATGTATTAAATGGGTAGTGTACTAGGGGAACACTATGTATTAAATGGGTAGTGTACTTGGAGGACACTACGTATTAAATGGGTAGTGTACTAGGGGGACACTACGTATTAAATGGGTAGCGTACTAGGGGGACACTACATACTAATTGGGTAGTGTCCTAGGAGGACATTACGTATTAAATGGGTAGCGTCCTAGGGGGACACTACGTATTAAATGGGTAGTGTACTAGGGGGACACTACGTACTAAATGGGTAGTGTACTAGGGGGACACTACGTATTAAATGGGTAGTGTACTAGGGGACACTAGGTATTAAATGGGTATTGTCCTAGGGAAACACTACGTTTTAAATGGGTAGTGTACTAGGGGGACGCTACGCATTAAATTGGTAGTGTCCTAGGGGGACATTACGTATTAAATGGGTAGTGTCCTAGAGGGACATTACGTATTAAATAGGTAGTGTGCTAGGGGGACACTAGGTATTAAATGGGTAGTGTACTAGGGGGCATTAAGTATAAAATGGGTAGTGTACTAGGGGGACACTACGTATTAAATGGGTAGTGTACTAGGAGGACACTACGTATTAAATGGGTAGTGTACTAGGGAAACACTGCGTATTAAATGGGTAGTGCACTTGGAGGACACTACGTATTAAATGGGTAGTGTACTAGGGGGGTACTACATATTAAATGGGTAGTGTACTAGGGGGACACTACGTATTAATGGGTAGTGTACTAGGGGGACACTAGGTATTAAATGGGTAGTGTACTAGGGGGATACTACGTATTAAATGGGTAGTGTCCTAGGGGGACTTTACGAATTAAATAAGTTGAGTACTAGGGGGACACTGCGTATTAAATGGGTAGTGTATTAGGGGGACACTAGGTATTAAATGGGTAGTTTACTAGGGGGACACTAGGTATTAAATGGGTAGTGTACTAGGGGGACACTACGTATTAAATGGGTAGTGTACTAGGGGGACACTACGTATTAAATGGGTAGTGTACTAGGGGGACACTACGTATTAAATGGGTAGTGTCCTAGAGGGACACTACGTATTAAATGGGTAGTGTCCTAGGGGGACATTACGCATTAAATGGGTAGTGTACTAGGGGGACACTACGTATTAAATGGGTAGTGTACTAGGGGACACTACGTATTAAATGGGTAGTGTACTAGGGAGACACTACGTATTAAATGGGTAGTGTCCTAGGGGTACACTACGTATCAAATGGGTAGTGTACTAGGGGGACACTACGTATTAAATGGGTAGTGTACTAGGGGGACACTACGTATTAAATGGGTATTGTACAAGGGGGACACTACGTATTCAATAGGTAGTGTACTAGGAGGACACTACGTATTAAATGGGTAGTGTACAAAGGGGACACTACGTCTTAATGGGTAGTGTACTAGGGGGACACTACGTATTAAATGGATAGTGTCCTAGGGGGACACTACGTATCAAAAGGGTAGTGTACTAGGGGGACACTACGTAATAAATGGGTAGTGTACTAGGGGGACACAAGGTATTAAATGGGTAGTGTACTAGGGGGACACTACGTATTAAATGGGTAGTGTACTAGGGGGACACTACGTATTAATGGGTAGTGTACAAGGGGGACACTAGGTATTAAATGGGTAGTGTACTAGGGGGACACTACGTATTAATGGGTACTGTCCTAGGGGGACTTTACTAATTAAATAAGTAGTGTACTAGGGGGACACTGCGTATTAAATCGGTAGTGTACAAGGGGGATACTACGTATTAAATGGGTAGTGTACTAGGGGGACACTAGGTATTAAATGAATAGTGTACTAGGGGGACACTACGTATTAAATGGATAGTGTACTAGGGGGACGCTACGTATTAAATGGGTAGTGTACTAGGGGGACACTACGTATTAAATGGGTAGTGTACTAGGGGGACACTACGTTTTAAATGGGTAGTGTCCTAGGGGGACATTACGTATTAAATGGGTAGTTTACTAATGGGACACTACGTATTAAATGGGTAGTGTACTAGGGTGAAACTACGTATTAAATGGGTAGTGTACTAGGCGGACACTACGTATTAAATGGGTAGTGTACTAGGGGGACACCACGTATTAAATGGGTAGTGAACTAGGGGGACACTACGTCTTAATGGGTTGTGTTCTAAGGGGCACTACGTATTATATGGGTAGTGTACTAGGGGGACACTACGTATTAAATGGGTAGTGCCGCACACTGGGTATTAACCATTAACTAGGTATTAAATGGCTAGTGTCCTAGGGGGACACTACGTATTAAATGGGTAGTGAACTAGGGTGACACTATGTATTAAATGGGTAGTGTCCTAGGGGGACACTACGTATTAAATGGGTAGTGTACTAGGGGGACACTAGGTAATAAATAGATAGTGTACTAGGGGGACACTAGGTATTAAATGGGTAGTGTACTAGGGGGACACTAGGTATTAAATGGGTAGTGCCCTAAGGGGACACTAGGTATTAAATGGCTAGTGTCCTAGGGGGACACTACGTATTAAATGGGTAGTGAACTAGGGGGACACTATGTATTAAATGGGTAGTGTACTAGGGGAACAGTATGTATTAAATGGGTACTGTACTTGGAGGACACTACGTATTAAATGGGTAGTCTACTAGGGGGACACTACATATTAAATGGGTAGCGTACTAGGGGGACACTACGTACTAATTGGGTAGTGTCCTAGGGGGACATTACGTATTAAATGGGTAGTGTCCTAGAGGGACACTACGTATTAAATGGGTAGTGTACTAGGGGGACACTATGTACTAAATGAGTAGTGTACTAGGGGGACACTACGTACTAAATGGGTAGTGTACTAGGGGGACACTACGTATTAAATGGGTAGTGTACTAGTGGGACACTAGGTATTAAATGGGTAGTGTACTAGGGGGACACTAGGTATTAAATGGGTAGTGTACTAGGGGGACACTAGGTATTAAATGAGTAGTGTACTAGGGGGACACTACGTATTAAATGGGTAGTGTCCTAGGGGGACATTACGTATTAAATGGGTAGTGTCCTAGAGGGACATTACGTATTAAATGGGTAGTGTATTAGGGGGACACTACGTATTAAATGGGTAGTGTACTAGGGGGCACTATGTATTAAAAGGGTAGTGTACTAGAGGGACACTACGTATTAAATGGGTAGTGTCCTAGGGGGACACTACGTATTAAATGGGTAGTGTACTAGGGGGACACTACGTATTAAATGGTTAGTGTACTAGGGGGACACTACGTATTACATGGATAGTGTACTAGGGGGACACTACGTATTAATGGGTAGTGTCCTAGGGGGACACTATGTATTTAATGGGTAGTGTACTAGGGGGACACTACGTACTAAATGGGTAGTGTACTAGGGGGGCACTACGTATTAAATGGGTAGTGTCCTAGGGGGACACTACGTATTAAATGGGTAGTGTCCTAGAGGGACATTACGTATTAAATGGGTAGTGTACTAGGGGAACACTATGTATTAAATGGGTAGTGTACTTGGAGGACACTACGTATTAAATGGGTAGTGTACTAGGGGGACACTACGTATTCAATGGGTAGCGTACTAGGGGGACACTACGTACTAATTGGGTAGTGTCCTAGGGGGACATTACGTATTAAATGGGTAGTGTCCTAGGGGGACACTACGTATTAAATGGGTAGTGTACTAGTGGGACACTACGTACTGAATGGGTAGTGTACTAAGGGGACACTACGTATTAAATGGGTAGTGTACTAGGGGGACACTACGTATTAAATGGGACACTACGTATTAAATGGGTAGTGTACTAGTGGGACACTACGTACTGAATGGGTAGTGTACTAAGGGGACACTACGTATTAAATGGGTAGTGTACTAGGGGGACACTACGTATTAAATTGGTAGTGTACTAGGGGGACACTACGTATTAAATGGGTAGTGTCCTAGGGGGACATTACGTATTAAATGGGTAGTGTCCTAGACGGACATTACGTATTAAATAGGTAGTGTACTAGGGGGACACTTCGTATTAAATGGGTAGTGTACTAGGGGGCACTGCGTATTAAATGGGTATTGTACTAGGGGGACACTACGTATTAAATGGGTAGTGTCCTAGGGGGACACTACGTATTAAATGGGTAGTGTACTAGGGGGACACTACATATTAAATGGGTAGTGTACTAGGGGGACACTACGTATTAAATGGGTAGTGTACAAGGGGGACACTACGTATTAATGGGTAGTGTACTAGGGGGACACTAGATTTTAATTAGGTAGTGTACTAGGGGGACAATACGTATTAAATGGGCAGTGTACTAGGGGGAAACTAGGTATTAAATGGGCAGTGTCCCAGGGGGACACTACGTATCAAATGGGTAGTGTACTAGGGGGACACTACGTATTAAATGGGTAGTGTACTAGGGGGACACTAGGTATTAATTGGGTAGTGTACTAGGGGGACACTAAGTACTAATGGGTAGTGTACTAGGGGGACACTACGTATTAAATGGGTAGTGTACTACGGGAACACTATGTATTAAATGGGTAGTGTACTTGGAGGACAATACGTATTAAATGGGTAGTGTACTACGGGAACACTATGTATTTAATGGGTAGTGTACTTGGAGGACAATATGTATTAAATGGGTAGTGTACAAGGGGGACACTACGTATCAAATAAGTAGTGTTCTAGGGGGACACTACGTATTAAATGGGTAGTGTACTAGGGGGACACTACGTATTAAATGGGTAGTGTACTAGGGGGACACTACGTATTAAATGGGTAGTGTACTAGGGGGACACTACGTATTAAATGGGTAGTGCCCTAAGGGGACACTTGGTATTAAATGGGTAGTGTACTAGTGGGACACTACGTATCAAATGGGTAGTGTACTAGGCGGACACTATGTATTAAATGGGTAGTGTCCTAGGGGGACACTAGGTATTAAATGGGTAGTGTCCTAGGGGGACACTAGGTATTTAATAGGTAGTGTACTAGGGGGACACTAGGTATTAAATGGGTAGTGTACAAGGGGGACACTAGGTATTAAATGGGTAGTGTACTAGGGGGACACTACGTTTTAAATGGGTAGTGTACTAGGGGAACACTATGTATTAAATGGGTAATGTACTTGGAGGACACTAAGTATTAAATGGGTAGTGTCCTAGGGGGACACTACGTTTTAAATGGGTAGTGTACTAGAAGGACACTACGTATTAATCGGGTAGTGTACTAGGGGGACATTACGTATTAAATGGGTAGTGTCCTAGGGGGACACTACGTATTAAATGGGTAGTGAACTAGGGGGACACTACGTACTAAATGGGTAGTGTACTAGGGGGACACTACGTTTTAAATGGGTAGTGTACTAGGGGACACTAGGTATTAAATGGGTAGTGTACTAGGGGGACACTACGTATTAAATGGGTAGTGTCCTTGGGGAACATTACGTATTAAATGGGTAGTGTACTAGGGGGACACTACGTATTAAATGGGTAGCGCACTAGGGGGACACTACGTATTAAATGGGTAGTGTACTAGGGGGCACTACGTATTAAATAGGTAGTGTACTAGGGGGACACTACGTATTAAATGGGTAGTGTCCTAGGGGGACACTACGTATTAAATGGGTAGTGTACTAGGGTGACACTACGTATTAAATGGGTAGTGTACTTGGGGGACACTACGTATTAAATGGGTAGTGTACTAGGGGGACACTACGTATTAAATGGGTAGTGTACTAGGGGGACACTTCGTATTAAATGGATAGTGTACTAGGGGGACACTACGTATTAAATGGATAGTGTACTAGGGGGACACTACGTATTAAATAAATAGTGTACTAGAAGGACACTACGTATTAAATGGGTAGTGTACAAGGGGGACACTACGTATTAATGGGTAGTGTACTAGTGGGACATTACGTTATAAATGGGTAGTGTACTAGAGGGACACAAGGTATTAAATGGGTAGTGTACTAGGGGGACACTACGTATTAAATGGGTAGTGTTCTAGGGGGACACTAGGTATTAATGGGTAGTGTACTAGGGGGACACTACGTATTAAATGGGTAGTGTACTAGGGGGACACAAGGTATTAAATGGGTAGTGTCCTAGGGGGACACTACGTATGAAATGGGTAGTGTACTAGGGGGACACTACGTATTAATGGGCAGTGTACTAGGGGGACACTACGTATTAAATGGGTAGTGTACTAGGGGGACACTACGTATTAAATGGGTAGTGTACTAGGGGGACACTACGTATTAATGGGTAGTGTACTAGAGGGACACTACGTAATAAATGGGTAGTGTACTAGGCGGACACTAGGTATTAAATGGGTAGTGTCCTAGTGGGACACTACGTATTAAATGGGTAGTGTACTAGGGGACACTACGTATTAAATGGGTAGTGTACTAGTGGGAAACTACGTTTTTAATGGGTAGTGTATTAGGGGGACACTACGTATTAAATGGGTAGTGTACTAGGGGGACACTACGTATTAAATGGGTAGTGTACTAGGGGGAAACTACGTATTAATGGGTAGTGTACTAGGGGGACACTACGCATTAAATGGGTAGTGTACTAGGGGGACACTACGTATTAAATGGGTAGTGTACTAGGCGGACATTAGGTATTATATGGGTAGTGTCCTAGGGGGACACTACGTATTAATGGGTAGTGTACTAGGGGGACACTACGTATTAATGGGTAGTGTACTAGGGGGACACTACGTATCAAATGGATAGTGTACTAGGGGGACACTACGTATTAAATGGGTAGTGTACTAGGGGGACACTACGTATTAAATGGGTAGTGTACTAAGTGGACACTATGCATTAATTGGGTAGTGTACTAGGGAGACACTACGTATTAATGGGTAGTGTCCTAGGGGGACACTACGTATTAAATGGGTAGTGTACTAAGTGGACACTATGCATTAAATGGGTAGTGTACTAGGGGGACACTACGTATTAAATAGATAGTGTACTAGGGGGACACTACATATTAATGGGTAGTGTACTAGGGGGACACTACGTATTAAATTGGTAGTGTACTAGGGGGACACTACGTATTAATGGGTAGTGTCCTAGGGGGACACTACGTATTAAATGGGTAGTGTACTAGGGGGATACTACGTATTAATGGGTAGTGTACTAGGGGGACACTACGTATTAATGGGTAGTGTCCTAGGGGGACACTACGTATTAAATGGGTTGTGTACTAGGGGGACACTACGTATTAAATGGGTAGTGTACTATGGGGACACTACGTATTAAATGGGTAGTGTACTAGGGGGACACTACGTATTAAATGGGTAGTGTACTTGGGGGACACTACGTATTAAATGGGTAGTGTTCTAGGGGGACACTACGTATTAAATGGGTAGTGTACTAGGGGGACACTACGTATTAAATGGGTAGTGTACTAGGGGGACACTACGTTTTAATGGGTAGTGTACTAGGGGGACACTGCGTATTAAATGGGTAGTGTCCTAGGGGGACATTACGTATTAAATGAATAGTGTACTAGGGGGACTTTACGTATTAAATGGGTAGTGTACTAGGGGGACACTACGTAGTAAATGAGTAGTGTACAAGGGGGACACTACTTATTAATGGGTAGTGTACTAGGGGGACATTACGTATTAAATGGGTAGTGTCCTAGGGGGACACTACGTATTAAATGGGTAGAGTACTAGGGGGACATTTCGTATTAAATGGGTAGTGTACTAGGGGGACACTACGTTTTAATGGGTAGTGTACTAGGGGGACACTACGTATTAAATGGGTAGTGTACTAGGGGGACACTTCGTATTAAATGGGTAGTGTACAAGGGGGACACTACGTATTAAATGGGTAGTGTACTAGGGGGACACTACGTATTAAATGGGTAGTGTACTAGGGGGACACTACGTATTAAATAGGTAGTGTACTAGGGGGACACTACGTATTAATGGGTAGTATACAAGGGGGACACTACGTATTAAATGGGTAGTGTACTAGGGGGACACTAGGTATTAAATGGGTAGTGTACTAGGGGGAAACTACGTATTAAATGGGTAGTGTACTAGGGGGACACTACGTATTAATGGGTAGTGTCCTAGGGGGACACTACGTATTAAATAGGTAGTGTACTAGGGGGACACTACGTATTAATGGGTAGTGTACTAGGGGGACACTACGTATTAAATGAGTAGTGTACTAGGGGGACACTAGTTATTAAATGGATAGTGTACTAGGGGGACAATAGTTATTAAATGGGTAGTGTACTAGTGGGACACTACGTATAAAATGGGTAGTGTACTAGGGGGACACTAGGTATTAAATGGGTAGTGTACTAGGGGGACTTTACGAATTAAATGGGTAGTGTACTAGGGGGACACTACGTATTAAATGGGTAGTGTACTAGGGGGACACTACGTATTAAATGGATAGTGTACTAGGGGGACACTACGTATTAAATGGGTAGTGAACTAGGGGGACACTACGTATTAATGGGTAGTGTACTAGGGGACACTACATTTTAAATGGGTAGTGTACTAGAGGGACACAAGGTATTAAATGGGTAGTGTACTAGGGGGACACTAGGTATTAATGGGTTGTGTACTAGGGGGACATTACGTATTAAATGGATAGTGTACTAGGGGGACACTACGTATTAAATGGGTAGTGTACTAGGGGGACACTACGTGTTAAATGGGTAGTGTACTAAGTGGACACTATGCATTAAATGGGTAGTGTACTAGGGGGACACTACGTATTAATGGGTAGTGTACAAGGGGGACACTACGTATTAAATAGATAGCGTACTAGGGGACACTACATATTAATGGGTAGTGTACTCGGGGGACACTACGTATTAAATGGGTAGTGTACTAGGGGGACACTACGTATTAAATGGGTAGTGTACTAGGGGGACACTACGTATTAAATGGGTAGCGTACTATGGGGACACTACGTATTAAATGGGTAGTGTACTAGGGGGACACTACGTATTAAATGGGTAGTGTACTAGGGGGACACTACGTATTAAATGGGTAGTGTTCTAGGGGGACGCTACGTATTAAATGGGTAGTGTACTAGGGGGACACTACGTATTAAATGGGTAGTGTACTAGGGGGACACTACGTATTAATGGGTAGTGTACTAGGGGGACACTACGTATTAAATGGGTAGTGTCCTAGGGGGACATTACGTATTAAATGGGTAGTGTACTAGGGGGACATTACGTATTAAATGGGTAGTGTACTAGGTGGACACTACATAGTAAATGAGTAGTGTACAAGGGGGACACTACGTATTAATGGGTAGTGTACTAGGGGGACATTACGTATTAAATGGGTAGTGTCCTTGGGGGACACTACAAATTAAATGGGTAGTGTACTAGGGGGACATTTCGTATTAAATGGGTAGTGTACTAGGGGGACACTACGTATTAATGGGTAGTGTACTAGGGGGACACTACGTGTTAAATGGGTAGTGTACTAGGGGGACACTTCGTATTAAATGGGTAGTGTACTAGGGGGACACTACGTATTAAATGGGTAGTGTACTAGGGGGACACTACGTATTAAATAGGTAGTGTACTAGGGGGACACTACGTATTAATGGGTAGTATACAAGGGGGACACTACGTATTAAATGGGTAGTGTACTAGGGGGACACTAGGTATTAAATGGGTAGTGTACTAGGGGGACACTACGTATTAAATGGGTAGTGTACTAGAGGGACACTACGTATTAATGGGTAGTGTCCTAGGGGGACACTACGTATTAAATAGGTAGTGTACTAGGGGGACACTACGTATTAATGGGTAGTGTACTAGGGGGACACTACGTATTAATTGAGTAGTGTACTAGGGGGACACTAGTTATTAAATGGATAGTGTACTAGGGGGACACTAGTTATTAAATGGGTAGTGTACTAGTGGGACACTACGTATAAAATGGGTAGTGTACTAGGGGGACACTACGTATTAAATGGGTAGTGTACCAGGGGGACACTACGTATTAAATAGGTAGTGTACTAGGGGGACACTACGTATTAATGGGTAGTATACAAGGGGGACACTACGTATTAAATGGGTAGTGTACTAGGGGGACACTAGGTATTAAATGGGTAGTGTACTAGGGGGACACTACGTATTAAATGGGTAGTGTACTAGAGGGACACTACGTATTAATGGGTAGTGTACTAGGGGGACACTACGTATTAAATGGGTAGTGTCCTAGGGGGACATTACGTATTAAATGGGTAGTGTACTAGGGGGACATTACGTATTAAATGGGTAGTGTACTAGGTGGACACTACATAGTAAATGAGTAGTGTACAAAGGGGACACTACGTATTAATGGGTAGTGTACTAAGGGGACATTACGTATTAAATGGGTAGTGTCCTTGGGGGACACTACAAATTAAATGGGTAGTGTACTAGGGGGACATTTCGTATTAAATGGGTAGTGTACTAGGGGGACACTACGTATTAATGGGTAGTGTACTAGGGGGACACTACGTGTTAAATGGGTAGTGTACTAGGGGGACACTTCGTATTAAATGGGTAGTGTACTAGGGGGACACTACGTATTAAATGGGTAGTGTACTAGGGGGACACTACGTATTAAATAGGTAGTGTACTAGGGGGACACTACGTATTAATGGGTAGTATACAAGGGGGACACTACGTATTAAATGGGTAGTGTACTAGGGGGACACTAGGTATTAAATGGGTAGTGTACTAGGGGGACACTACGTATTAAATGGGTAGTGTACTAGAGGGACACTACGTATTAATGGGTAGTGTCCTAGGGGGACACTACGTATTAAATAGGTAGTGTACTAGGGGGACACTACGTATTAATGGGTAGTGTACTAGGGGGACACTACGTATTAATTGAGTAGTGTACTAGGGGGACACTAGTTACTAAATGGATAGTGTACTAGGGGGACACTAGTTATTAAATGGGTAGTGTACTAGTGGGACACTACGTATAAAATGGGTAGTGTACTAGGGGGACACTACGTATTAAATGGGTAGTGTACTAGGGGGACACTACGTATTAAATGGGTAGTGTACTAGGGGGACACTACGTATTAATGGGTAGTATACAAGGGGGACACTACGTATTAAATGGGTAGTGTACTAGGGGGACACTAGGTATTAAATGGGTAGTGTACTAGGGGGACACTACGTATTAAATGGGTAGTGTACTAGAGGGACACTACGTATTAATGGGTAGTGTCCTAGGGGGACACTACGTATTAAATAGGTAGTGTACTAGGGGGACACTACGTATTAATGGGTAGTGTACTAGGGGGACACTACGTATTAATTGAGTAGTGTACTAGGGGGACACTAGTTATTAAATGGATAGTGTACTAGGGGGACACTAGTTATTAAATGGGTAGTGTACTAGTGGGACACTACGTATAAAATGGGTAGTGTACTAGGGGGACACTAGGTATTAAATGGGTAGTGTCCTAGGGGGACTTTACGAATTAAATGGGTAGTGTATTAGGGGGACACTACGTATTAAGTGGGTAGTGTACTAGGGGGACACTACGTATTAAATGGGTAGTGTACTAGGGGGACAATACGTATTAAATGGGTAGTGTACTATGGGGACACTACGTATTAAATAGGTAGTATACTAGGGGGGCACTCCGTATTAAATGGGTAGTGTCCTAGGGGGATACTACGTATTAAATGGGTAGTGTACTAGGGGGACACTACGTATTAAATGGGTAGTGTACTAGGGGGATACTACGTATTAAATGGGTAGTGTTTAGGGGGGCACTATGTATTCAATGGGTAGTGTACTAGGGGGACACTACGTATTAAATGGGTAGTGTACTAGGGGGATACTACGTATCAAATGGGTAGTGTACTAGGGGGACCCTATGTATTAAATGGGTAGTGTACTAGGGGGACACTACGTATTAAATGGGTAGTGTCCTAGGGGGGCACTATGTATTAAATGGGTAGTGTACTAGGGGGACACTACGTAGTAAATAGGTAGTGTTCTAGGGAGACACTACGCAGTAAATGGGTAGTGTATTAGGGGGACACTACGTATTAAATGGGTGGTGTACTAGGGGGACACTACGTATCAAATGGGTAGTGTCCTAGGGGGACACTACGTATTCAATGGGTAGTGTCCTAGGGGTACTTTACTTATTAAATGGGTAGTGTACTAGGGTGACACTACGTATTAAATGGGTAGTGTACTAGGGTGACATTACGTATTAAATGGGTAGTGTACTAAAGGGACACTACGTATCAAATGGGTAGTGTACTAGGGGGACACCTCGTATTAAATGGGTAGTATACTAGGGGACACTACGTGATAAATGAGTAGTGTTCTAGGGGGACACTACGTATTAAATGGGTAGTGTCCTAGGGGGACACTACGTATTAAATGGGTAGTGTCCTAGGGGGACAGTTCGTATTAATGGGTAGTATACTAGGGGGACACTACGTATTAAATGGGTAGTTTCATAGGGGGACACTACGTATTAAATGGGTAGTGTCCTAGGGGGACACTTCGTATTAAATGGGTAGTATACTAGGGGGACACTACGTATTAAATGGGTAGTGTACTAGGGGGACACTACGTATTAAATGGGTAGTGTACTAGAGGGACACAAGGTATTAAATGGGTAGTGTACTAGGGGGACACTAGGTATTAATGGGTAGTGTACTAGGGGGACACTACGTATTAAATGGGTAGTGTACTAGGGGGACACTAGGTATTAAATGGGTAGTGTCCTAGGGGGACACTACGTATGAAATGGGTAGTGTACTAGGGGGACACTACGTATTAATGGGTAGTGTACTAGGGGGACACTACGTATTAAATGGGTAGTGTACTAGGGGGACACTACGTATTAAATGGGTAGTGTACTAGGGGGACACTACGTATTTATGGGTAGTGTACTAGAGGGACACTACGTAATAAATGTGTAGTGTACTAGGCGGACACTAGGTATTAAATGGGTTGTGTCCTTGTGGGACACTACGTATTAAATGGGTAGTGTCCTAGGGGGACACTACGTATTAAATGGGTAGTGTACTAGGGGGACACTACGTATTAAATGGGTAGTGTACTAGGGGGACACTACGGATTAAATGGGTAGTGTACTAGGGGGACACTACGTATTAAATGGGTAGTGTACTAGGGGGACACTACGTATTAATGGGTAGTGTACTAGGGGGACACTACGTATTAAATAGGTAGTGTACTAGGCGGACACTAGGTATTATATGGGTAGTGTCCTAGGGGGACACTACGTATTAATGGGTAGTGTCCTAGGGGGACACTACGTATTAATGGGTAGTGTACTAGGGGTACACTACGTATTAAATGGATAGTGTACTAGGGGGCACTACGTATTAAATGGGTAGTGTACTAGGGGGACACTACGTATTAAATGGGTAGTGTACTAAGTGGACACTATGCATTAAATGGGTAGTGTACTAGGGGGACACTACGTATTAATGGGTAGTGTACAAGGGGGACACTACGTATCAAATAGATAGTGTACTAGGGGGACACTACATATTAATGGGTAGTGTACTAGGGGGACACTACGTATTAAATGGGTAGTGTACATGGGGGACACTACGTATTAATGGGTAGTGTACAAGGGGGACACTACGTATTAATGGGTAGTGTACTAGGGGGACACTACGTATTAAATGGGTAGTGTCCTAGGGGGACACTACGTATTAAATGGGTAGTGTACTAGGGGGACACTACGTATTAAATGGGTAGTGTACTATGGGGACACTACGTATTAAATGGGTAGTGTACTAGGGGGACACTACGTATTAAATGGGTAGTGTACTAGGGGGACACTACGTATTAAATGGGTAGTGTTCTAGGTGGACACTACGTATTAAATGGGTAGTGTACTAGGGGGACACTACGTATTAAATGGGTAGTGTACTAGGGGGACACTACGTATTAATGGGTAGTGTACTAGGGGGACACTACGTATTAAATGGGTAGTGTACTAGGGGGACATTACGTATTAAATGGGTAGTGTACTAGGGGGACATTACGTATTAAATGGGTAGTGTACTAGGTGGACACTACATAGTAAATGAATAGTGTACAAGGGGGACACTACGTATTAATGGGTAGTGTACTAGGGGGACATTACGTATTAAATGGGTAGTGTCCTAGGGGGACACTACGTATTAAATGGGTAGTGTACTAGGGGGACATTTCGTATTAAATGGGTAGTGTACTAGGGGGACACTACGTATAAATGGGTAGTGTACTAGGGGGACACTACGTATTAAATGGGTAGTGTACTAGGGGGACACTTCGTATTAAATGGGTAGTGTACTAGGGGGACATTACGTATTAAATGGGTAGTGTACTAGGGGGACACTACGTATTAAATGGGTAGTGTACTAGGGGGACACTACGTATTAAATAGGTAGTGTACTAGGGGGACACTACGTATTAATGGGTAGTATACAAGGGGGACACTACGTATTAAATGGGTAGTGTACTAGGGGGACACTAGGTATTAAATGGGTAGTGTACTAGGGGGACACTACGTATTAAATGGGTAGTGTACTAGGGGGACACTACGTATTAATAGGTAGTGTCCTAGGGGGACACTACGTATTAAATAGGTAGTGTACTAGGGGGACACTACGTATTAATGGGTAGTGTACTAGGGGGACACTACGTATTAATTGAGTAGTGTACTAGGGGGACACTAGTTATTAAATGGATAGTGTACTAGGGGGACACTAGTTATTAAATGGGTAGTGTACTAGTGGGACACTACGTATAAAATGGGTAGTGTACTAGGGGGACACTAGGTATTAAATGGGTAGTGTCCTAGGGGGACTTTACGAATTAAATAGGTAGTGTACTAGGGGGACACTACGTATTAAATGGGTAGTGTACTAGGGGGACACTACGTATTAAATGAGTAGTGTACTAGGGGGACAATACGTATTAAATGGGTAGTGTACTATGGGGACACTACGTATTAAATGGGTAGTATACTAGGGGGGCACTCCGTATTAAATGGGTAGTGTCCTTGGGGGATACTACGTATTAAGTGGGTAGTGTACTAGGGGGACACTACGTATTAAATGGGTAGTGTACTAGGGGGATACTACGTATTAAATGGGTAGTGTCCTAGGGGGATACTACGTATTAAATGGGTAGTGTACTAGGGGGATACTACGTATCAAATGGGTAGTGTACTAGGGGGACACTATGTATTAAAATGGGTAGTGTACTAGGGGGACACTACGTATTAAATGGGTAGTGTACTAGGGGGACAATACGTATTAAATGGGTAGTGTACTATGGGGACACTACGTATTAAATGGGTAGTATACTAGGGGGGGCACTCCGTATTAAATGGGTAGTGTCCTAGGGGGACACTACGTATTAAATGGGTAGTGTACTAGGGGGACACTACGTATTAAATGGGTAGTGTACTAGGGGGATACTACGTATTCAATGGGTAGTGTACTAGGGGGACACTACGTATTAAATGGGTAGTGTACTAGGGGAATACTACGTATCAAATGGGTAGTGTACTAGGGGGACACTATGTATTAAAATGGGTAGTGTACTAGGGGGACACTACGTATTAAATGGGTAGTGTCCTAGGGGGGCACTACGTATTAAATGGGTAGTGTACTAGGGGGACACTACGTAGTAAATAGGTAGTGTTCTAGGGAGACACTACGCAGTAAATGGGTAGTGTACTAGGGGGACACTACGTATCAAATGGGTAGTGTACTAGGGGGACACTACGTATTCAATGGGTAGTGTCCTAGGGGCACTTTACTTATTAAATGGGTAGTGTACTAGGGTGACACTACGTATTAAATGGGTAGTGTACTAGGGTGACATTACGTATTAAATGGGTAGTGTACTAAAGGGACACTACGTATCAAATGGGTAGTGTACTAGGGGGACACCTCGTACTAAATGGGTAGTGTACTAGGGGACACTACGTGATAAATGAGTAGTGTACTAGGGGGACACTACGTATTAAATG
This sequence comes from Ianthella basta, assembly GCA_964019415.1. NCBI lineage: Eukaryota > Metazoa > Porifera > Demospongiae > Verongiida > Ianthellidae > Ianthella > Ianthella basta. The sequence goes on along the minus strand of OZ025873.1, from coordinate 7,917,099 downwards.
GGTAGTGTCCTAGGGGGACACTACGTATTAAATGGGTAGTGTCCTAGGGGGACACTTCGTATTAATGGGTAGTATACTAAGGGGACACTACGTATTAAATGGGTAGTGTCCTAGGGGGACACTACGTATTAAATGGGTAGTGTCCTAGGGGGACACTTCGAATTAATGGGTAGTATACTAGGGGGACACTACGTATTAAATGGGTAGTGTACTAGGGGGACACTACGCATTAAATGGGTAGTGTACTAGGGGGACACTACGTATTAAATGGGTGGTGTCCTAGGGGGACACTGTGTATTAAATGGGTAGTGTACAAGGGGGACACTACGTATTAAATGGGTAGTGTCCTAGGGGGACACTACGTATTAATGGGTAGTGTACTAGGGGGACACTATGTATTAAATGGGTAGTGTACTAGGCGGACACTAGGCATTAAATGGGTAGTGTCCTAGAAGGACACTACGTATTAAATGGGTAGTGTACTAGGGGGACACTACGTATTGGATGGGTAGTGTACTAGGGGGACACTACGTATTAAATGGGTAGTGTCCTAGGGGGACACTACGTATTAATGGGTAGTGTACTAGGGGGACACTACGTATTAAATGGGTAGTGTACTAGGGGGACACTACGTATTAATGGGTAGTGTACAAAGGGGACAGTACGTATTAAATGGATAGTGTACTAGGGGGACACTACGTATTAAATGGGTAGTGTACTAGGGGGACACTACGTATTAAATGGGTAGTGTACTAGGGGGACACTACGTATTAAATGGGTAGTGTACTAGGGGGACACTACGTATTAAATGGGCAGTGTACTAGGGGGACACTACGCATTAAATGGGTAGTGTCCTAGGGGGACACTACGTATTAATGGGTAGTGTACTAGGGGGACACTACGTATTAATGGGTAGTGTACTAGGGGGACACTACGTATTAATGGGTAGTGTACTAGGGGGACACTACGCATTAAATGGGTAGTGTACTAGGGGGACACTACGTATTAAATGAGTAGTGTACTAGGGGGACACTACGTATTAAATGGATAGTGTACTAGGGGGACACTACGTATTAAATGGGTAGTGTACTAGGGGGACACTACGTATTAATGGGTAGTGTACTAGGGGGACACTACGCATTAAATGGGTAGTGTACTAGGGGGACACTACGTATAGAATGGGTAGTGTACTAGGCGGACACTAGGCATTAAATGGGTAATGTCCTAGGGGGACACTACGTATTAATGGGTAGTGTACTAGGGGGACACTACGTATTAATGGGTAGTGTCCTAGGGGGACACTACGTATTAAATGGATAGTGTACTAGGGGGACACTACGTATTAAATGGGTAGTGTACTAGGGGGACACTACGTATAGAATGGGTAGTGTACTAGGAGGACACTAGGTATTAAATGGGTAGTGTCCTAGGGGGACACTACGTATTAATGGGTAGTGTACTAGGGGGACACTACGTATTAATGGGTAGTGTCCTAGGGAGACACTACGTATTAAATGGATAGTGTACTAGGGGGACACTACGTATTAAATGGGTAGTGTACTAGGGGGACACTACGTATTAATGGGCAGTGTACTAGGGGGACACTACGCATTAAATGAGTAGTGTACTAGGGGGACACTACGTATTAAATGGGTAGTGTACTAGGCGGACACTAGGTATTAAATGGGTAGTGTCCTAGGGGGACACTACGTATTAATGGGTATTGTACTAGGGGGTCACTACGTATTAATGGGTAGTGTACTAGGGGGACACTACGTGTTAAATGGATAGTGTACTAGGGGGACACTACGTATTAAATGGGTAGTGTCCTAGGGGGACACTACGTATTAAATGGGTAGTGTACTAGGGGGACACTATGCATTAAATGGGTAGTGTGCTAGGGGGACACTACGTATTAAATGGGTAGTGTACTAGGGGGACACTACGTATTAATGGGTAGTGTACTAAGGGGACACTACGTATAAATGGGTAGTGTACTAGGGGGATACTACGTATTAATGGGTAGTGTCCTAGGGGGACACTACGTATTAAATGGGTAGTGTGCTAGGGGGACACTACGTATTAAATGGGTAGTGTACTAGGGGGACACTACGTATTAAATGGGTAGTGTACTAGGGGGACACTACGTATTAATGGGTAGTGTACTAGGGGGACACTACGTATAAAATGGGTAGTGTACTAGGGGGACACTACGTATTAAATGGGTAGTGTCCTAGGGGGACACTACGTATTAAATGGGTAGTGTACTAGTGGGACACTACGTATTAAATGAGTAGTGTACTAGGGGGACACTACGTATTAATGGGTAGTGTACTAGGGGGACATTACGTATTAAATGTGTAGTGTCCTAGGGGGACACTACGTATTAAATGGGTAGTGTACTAGGGGGACACTTCGTATTAAATGGGTAGTGTACTAGGGGGACACTACGTATTAATGGGTAGTGTACTAGGGGGACACTACGTATGAAATGGGTAATGTACTAGGGGGAGACTTCGTATTAAATGGGTAGTGTACTAGGGGGACACTACGTATTAATGGGTAGTGTACTAGGTGGACACTACGTATTAAATAGGTAGTGTACTAGGGGGACACTACGTATTAAATAGGTAGTGTATTAGGGGGACACTACGTATTAATGGGAAGTATACAAGGGGGACACTACGTATTAAATGGGTAGTGTACTAGGGGGACACTAGGTATTAAATGGGTAGTATACTAGGGGGACACTACGTATTTAATGGGTAGTGTACTAGGGGGACACTACGTATTAATGGGTAGTATCCTAGGGGGACACTACGTATTAAATAGGTAGTGTACTAGGGGGACACTACGTATTAAATGGATAGTGTATTAGGGGGACAATACGTATTAAATGGGTAGTGTACTAGGGGAACACTACGTATTAATGGGTAGTGTACTAGGGGGACACTACGTATTAATGGGTAGTGTACTAGGGGGACACTACGCATTAAATGGGTAGTGTACTAGGGGGACACTACGTATTAAATGGGTAGTGTACTAGGCGAACACTAGGTATTAAATGGGTAGTGTCCTAGGGGGACACTACGTATTAATGGGTAGTGTACTAGGGGGACACTACGTATTAATGGGTAGTGTACTAGGGGGACACTACGTATTAAATGGGTAGTGTACTAGGTGGACACTACGTATTAAATGGGTAGTGTACAAGGGGGACACTACGTATTAATGGGTAGTGTACTAGGGGGACACTACGTATTAAATGGATAGTTTACTAGGGGGACACTACGTATTAAATGGGTAGTGTACTAGGGGGATACTACGTATTAATGGGTAGTATACGAGGGGGACACTACGCATTAAATGGGTAGTGTACTAGGGGGACACTACGTATTAAATGGGTAGTGTACTAGGCGGACACTAGGTATTAAATGGGTAGTGTCTTAGTGGGACACTACGTATTAATGGGTAGTGTACTAGGGGGACACTACGTATTAATGGGTAGTTTACTAGGGGGACACTACGTATTAAATGGGTAGTGTACTAGGGGGACACTATGCATTAAATGGGTAGTGTACTAGGGGGCACTACGTATTAAATGGGTAGTGTACTAGGGGGACACTACGTATTAAATGGATAGTGTACTAAGGGGACACTACGTATTAATGGGTAGTGTACTAGGGGGACACTACGTATTAAATGGGTAGTGTACTAGGGGACACTACGTATTAAATGGGTAGTGTACTAGGGGGACACTACGTACTAATGGGTAGTGTACTAAGTGGACACTACGTATTAATGGGTAGTGTCCTAGGGGGACACTACGTATTAAATGGGTAGTGCGCTAGGGGGACACTACGTATTAAATGGGTAGTGTACTAGGGGAACACTTCGTATTAAATGGGTAGTGTACTAGGGGGACACTACGTATTAATGGGTAGTGTACTAGGTGGACACTACATATTAAATGGGTAGTGTACTAGGGGGACACTACGTATAAATGGGTAGTGTACTAGGGGGACACTACGTATTAATGGGTAGTGTCCTAAGGGGACACTACGTATTAAATGGGTAGTGTGCTAGGAAGACATTACGTATTAAATAGGTAGTGTACTAGGGGGACACTACGTATTAAATGGGTAGTGTACTAGGGGGACACTACGTATTAATGGGTAGTGTACTAGGGGGACACTACGTATTAAATGGGTAGTGTACTAGGGGGACACTACGTATTAATGGGTAGTGTACTAGGGGGACACTACGTATTAAATGGGTAGTGTACTAGGGGGACACTAGGTATTAAATGGGTAGTGTACTAGGGGGACACTACGTATTAAATGAGTAGTGTACTGGGGGAACACTACGTATTAATGGGTAGTGTACTAGGGGGACATTACGTATTAAATGGGTAGTGTACTAGGGAGACACTACGTATTAAATGGGTAGTGTACTAGGGGGACACTTCGTAATAAATGGGTAGTGTACTAGGGGGACACTACGTATTAAATGGGTAGTGTCCTAGGGGGACATTACGTATTAAATGGGTAGCGTACCAGGGGGACACTAGGTATTAAAAGGGTAGTGTACAAGGGGGACATTACGTATTAATGGGTAATGTACTAGGGAGACATTACGTATTAATGGGTAGTGTACTAAGGGGACACTACGTATTAAATGGGTAGTGTCCTAGGGGGACACCACGTATTAAATGGGTAGTGTACTAGGGGGACACTAGGTATTAAATGGGTAGTGTACTAGGGGGACATTACGTATTAATGGGTAATGTACTAGGGGGACATTACGTATTAATGGGTAGTGTACTAGGGGGACACTACGTATTAAATGGGTAGTGTACTAAGGGGACACTACGTATTAAATGGGTAGTGTCCTAGGGGGACACTACGTAATTAATGGGTAGCGTACTAGGGGGACACTACGTATTAAATGGGTAGTGTCCTAGGGGGACACTACGTATTAAATGGGTAGTGTCCTAGGGGGACACTACGTATTAATGGGTAGTGTCCTAGGGAGACACTACGTATTAAATAGGTAGTGTACTAGGGGGACACTACGTATTAATGGGTAGTGTACTAGGGGAACACTACGTATTAAATGGGTAGTGTACTAGGGGGACACTAGGTATTAAATGGGTAGTGTACTAGGGGGACACTACGTATTAAATGGGTAGTGTACTAGGGGGATACTACGTATTAAATGGGTAGTGTACTAGGAAGACACTACGTATTAAATGGGTCGTGTACTAGGGGGACACTACGTATTAAATGGGTAGTGTCCTAGGAGGGCACTACGTATTAAATGGGTAGTGTACTAGGGGGACACTACGTAGTAAATGGGTAGTGTTCTAGGGAGACACTACGCAGTAAATGGGTAGTGTACTAGGGGGACACTACGCATTTAATGGGTAGTGTACTAGGGGGACACTACGTATCAAATGGGTAGTGTCCTAGGGGGACACTACGTATTAATGGGTAGTGTCCTAGGGGTACTTTACTTATTAAATGGGTAGTGTACTAGGGTAACACTACGTATTAATAAGTAGTGTACCAGGGAGACACTAGGTATTAAATGGGTAGTGTCCTAGGGGTACACTACGTATTAAATGGGTAGTGTCTTAGGGGAACACTACGTATTAAATGGGTAGTGTACTTGGAGGACACTACGTATTAAATGGGTAGTGTACTAGGGTTACATTACGTATTAAATGGGTAGTGTACTAGAGAGACACTACGTATCAAATTGGTAGTGTACTAGGGGGACACCTCGTATTAAATGGGTAGTGTACTAGAGGACACTACGTAATAAATGGGTAGTGTACTAGAGGACACTACGTAATAAATGGGTGGTGTCCTAGGGGGACACTACGTATTAAATAGGTAGTGTCCTAAGGGGACACTTCGTATTAATGGGTAGTATACTAGGGGGACACTACGTATTAATTGGGTAGTGTACTAGGGGGACACTACGTATTAAATGGGTAGTGTACTAGGGGGACACTACGTATTAAATGGATAGTGTCCTAGGGGGACACTACGTATTAAATGGGTAGTGTACTAGGGGGACACTACGTATTAAATGGGTAGTGTACTAGGGGGACACTACGTATTAAATGGGTAATGTACTAGGGGGACATTACGTATAAAATGGGTAGTGTACTAGGGTGACACTATGTATTAAATGATTAGTGTACTTGGAGGACACTACGTATTAAATGGATACTGTACTAGGGGGATACTACGTATTAAATGGGTAGTGTCCTAGGGGGACACTACGTATTAAATGGGTAGTGCCTTAGGGGAACACTACGTATTAAATGGGTAGTGTACTTGGAGGACACTACGTATTAAATGGGTAGTGTACTAGGGTGACATTACGTATTAAATGGGTAGTGTACTAGAGAGACACTACGTATCAAATTGGTAGTGTACTAGGGGGACACCTCGTATTAAATGGGTAGTGTACTAGAGGACACTACGTAATAAATGGGTAGTGTACTAGGGGGACACTACGTATTAAATGGCTAGTGTCCTAGGGGGACACTACGTATTAAATGGGCAGCGTACCAGGGGGACACTAGGTATTAAATGGGTAGTGTACTAGGGGGACATTACGTATTAATGGGTAATGTACTAAGGGGACACTACGTATTAAATGGGTAGTGTCCTAGGGGGACACCACGTATTAAATGGGTAGTGTACTAGGGGGACACTAGGTATTAAATGGGTAGTGTACTAGGGGGACATTACGTATTAATGGGTAATGTACTAGGGGGACATTACGTATTAATGGGTAGTGTACTAGGGGGACACTACGTATTAAATGGGTAGTGTACTAAGGGGACACTACGTATTAAATGGGTAGTGTCCTAGGGGGACACTACGTAATAAATGGGTAGCGTACTAGGGGGACACTACGTATTAAATGGGTAGTGTCCTAGGGGGACACTACGTATTAAATGGGTAGTGTCCTAGGGGGACACTACGTATTAATGGGTAGTGTCCTAGGGAGACACTACGTATTAAATAGGTAGTGTACTAGGGGGACACTACGTATTAATGGGTAGTGTACTAGGGGAACACTACGTATTAAATGGGTAGTGTACTAGGGGACACTAGGTATTAAATGGGTAGTGTACTAGGGGTACACTACGTATTAAATGGGTAGTGTACTAGGGGGATACTACGTATTAAATGGGTAGTGTACTAGGAAGACACTACGTATTAAATGGGTCGTGTACTAGGGGGACACTACGTATTAAATGGGTAGTGTCCTAGGAGGGCACTACGTATTAAATGGGTAGTGTACTAGGGGGACACTACGTAGTAAATGGGTAGTGTTCTAGGGAGACACTACGCAGTAAATGGGTAGTGTACTAGGGGGACACTACGCATTTAATGGGTAGTGTACTGGGGGGACACTACGTATCAAATGGGTAGTGTCCTAAGGGGACACTACGTATTAATGGGTAGTGTCCTAGGGGTACTTTACTTATTAAATGGGTAGTGTACTAGGGTAACACTACGTATTAAATGAGTAGTGTACCAGGGAGACACTAGGTATTAAATGGGTAGTGTCCTAGGGGTACACTACGTATTAAATGGGTAGTGTCTTAGGGGAACACTACGTATTAAATGGGTAGTGTACTTGGAGGACACTACGTATTAAATGGGTAGTGTACTAGGGTGACATTACGTATTAAATGGGTAGTGTACTAGAGAGACACTACGTATCAAATTGGTAGTGTACTAGGGGGACACCTCGTATTAAATGGGTAGTGTACTAGAGGACACTACGTAATAAATGGGTAGTGTACTAGGGGACACTACGTATTAAATGGGTAGTGTACTAGGGGGACACTACGTATTAAATGGGTAGTGTACTAGGGGGACATTACGTATAAAATGGGTAGTGTACTAGGGGGACACTGTGTATTAAATGATTAGTGTACTTGGAGGACACTACGTATTAAATGGATAATGTACTAGGGGGACACTACGTATTAAATGGGTAGTGTCCTAGGAGGACACTACGTATTAAATGGGTAGTGTACAAGGGGGACACTACGTTTTAAATGGGTAGTGTCCTAGGGGGAGACTACGTATTAAATGGGGTAGTGTACTAGGGAGACATTACGTATTAAATGGGTAGTGTACTAGGGGGACACTACGTATTAAATGGGTAGTGTACTAGGGGGACACTACGTATTAAATGGGTAGTGTACTAGGGGGACACTACGTATTAAATGGGTAGTGTACTAGGGGACACTACGTATTAAATGGGTAGTATACTAAGGGGACACTACGTATTAAATGGGTAGTGTACTAGGGGGATACTACGTATTAAATAGGTAGTGTGCTAGGAAGACACTACGTATTAAATGGGTCGTGTACTAGGGGGACACTACGTATTAAATGGGTAGTGTCCTAGGAGGGCACTACGTATTAAATGGGTAGTGTACTAGGGGGACACTACGTAGTAAATGGGTAGTGTTCTAGGGAGACACTACGCAGTAAATGGGTAGTGTACTAGGGGGACACTACGCATTTAATGGGTAGTGTACTAGGGGGACACTACGTATCAAATGGGTAGTGTCCTAGGGGGACACTACGCATTAATGGGTAGTGTCCTAGGGGTACTTTACTTATTAAATGGGTAGTGTACTAGGGTAACACTACGTATTAAATGAGTAGTGTACCAGGGAGACACTACGTATTAAATGGGTAGTGTCCTAGGGGTACACTACGTATTAAATGGGTAGTGTCTTAGGGGAACACTACGTATTAAATGGGTAGTGTACTTGGAGGACACTACGTATTAAATGGGTAGTGTACTAGGGTGACATTACGTATTAAATGGGTAGTGTACTAGAGAGACACTACGTATCAAATTGGTAGTGTACTAGGGGGACACCTCGTATTAAATGGGTAGTGTACTAGAGGACACTACGTAATAAATGGGTAGTGTACTAGAGGACACTACGTAATAAATGGGTAGTGTACTAGGGGGACACTACGTATTAAATGGGTGGTGTCCTAGGGGGACACTACGTATTAAATGGGTAGTGTCCTAAGGGGACACTTCGTATTAATGGGTAGTATACTAGGGGGACACTATGTATTAAATGGGTAGTGTACTAAGGGGACACTACGTATTAAATGGGTAGTGTACTAGGGGGACACTACGTATTAAATGGATAGTGTCCTAGGGGGACACTACGTATTAAATGGGTAGTGTACTAGGGGGACACTACGTATTAAATGGGTAGTGTACTAGGGGGACACTACGTATTAAATGGGTAATGTACTAGGGGGACATTACGTATAAAATGGGTAGTGTACTAGGGTGACACTATGTATTAAATGATTAGTGTACTTGGAGGACACTACGTATTAAATGGATACTGTACTAGGGGGACACTACGTATTAAATGGGTAGTGTCCTAGGGGGACACTACGTATTAAATGGGTAGTGTACTAGGGGGACACTACGTTTTAAATGGGTAGTGTCCTAGGGGGACACTACGTATTAAATGGGTAGTGTACTAGGGGGACACTAGGTATTAAATGGGTAGTGTACTAGGGGGACATTACGTATTAATGGGTAATGTACTAGGGGGACATTACGTATTAATGGGTAGTGTACTAGGGAGACATTACGTATTAAATGGGTAGTGTACTAGGGGGACACTACGTATTAAATGGGTAGTGTCCTAGGGGGACACTACGTATTAAATGGGTAGCGTACCAAGGGGACACTAGGTATTAAATGGGTAGTGTACTAGGGGGACATTACGTATTAATGGGTAATGTACTAGGGGGACATTACGTATTAATGGGTAGTGTACTAAGGGGACACTACGTATTAAATGGGTAGTGTCCTAGGGGGACACCACGTATTAAATGGGTAGTATACTAGGGGGACACTAGGTATTAAATGGGTAGTGTACTAGGGGGACATTACGTATTAATGGGTAATGTACTAGGGGGACATAACGTATTAATGGGTAGTGTACTAGGGGGACATTACGTATTAAATGGGTAGTGTACTAAGGGGACACTACGTATTAAATGGGTAGTGTCCTAGGGGGACACTACGTAATAAATGGGTAGCGTACTAGGGGGACACTACGTATTAAATGGGTAGTGTCCTAGGGGGACACTACGTATTAAATGGGTAGTGTCCTAGGGGGACACTACGTATTAATGGGTAGTGTCCTAGGGAAACACTACGTATTAAATAGGTAGTGTACTAGGGGGACACTACGTATTAATGGGTAGTGTACTAGGGGAACACTACGTATTAAATGGGTAGTGTACTAGGGGGACACTAGGTATTAAATGGGTAGTGTACTAGGGGGACACTACGTATTAAATGGGTAGTGTACTAGGGGGATACTACGTATTAAATGGGTAGTGTACTAGGAAGACACTACGTATTAAATGGGTCGTGTCCTAGGGGGACACTACGTATTAAATGGGTAGTGTCCTAGGAGGGCACTACGTATTAAATGGGTAGTGTACTAGGGGGACACTACGTTGTAAATGGGTAGTGTTCTAGGGAGACACTACGCAGTAAATGGGTAGTGTACTAGGGGGACACTACGCATTTAATGGGTAGTGTACTAGGGGGACACTACGTATCAAATGGGTAGTGTCCTAGGGGGACACTACGTATTAATGGGTAGTGTCCTAGGGGTACTTTACTTATTAAATGGGTAGTGTACTAGGGTAACACTACGTATTAAATGAGTAGTGTACCAGGGAGACACTAGGTATTAAATGGGTAGTGTCCTAGGGGTACACTACGTATTAAATGGGTAGTGTCTTAGGGGAACACTACGTATTAAATGGGTAGTGTACTTGGAGGACACTACGTATTAAATGGGTAGTGTACTAGGGTGACATTACGTATTAAATGGGTAGTGTACTAGAGAGACACTACGTATCAAATTGGTAGTGTACTAGGGGGACACCTCGTATTAAATGGGTAGTGTACTAGAGGACACTACGTAATAAATGGGTAGTGTCCTAGGGGGACACTACGTATTAAATGGGTAGTGTACTAGGGGGACACTACGTATTAAATGGGTAGTGTACTAGGGGGACACTACGTATTAAATGGGTAGTGTCCTAGGGGGACACTACGTATTAAATGGGTAGTGTACTAGGGGGACACCACGTATTAAATGGGTAGTGTCCTAGGGGGACACTACGTATTAAATGGGTAGTGTACTAGGGGGACATTACGTATAAAATGGGTAGTGTACTAGGGGGACACTATGTATTAAATGATTAGTGTACTTGGAGGACACTACGTATTAAATGGATAATGTACTAGGGGACACTACGTATTAAATGGGTAGTGTCCTAGGGGGACACTACGTATTAAATGGGTAGTGTACTAGGGGGACACTACGTTTTAAATGGGTAGTGTCCTAGGGGGACACTACGTATTAAATGGGTAGTGTACTAGGGAGACATTACGTATTAAATGGGTAGTGTACAAGGGGGACACTACGTATTAAATGGGTAGTGTACTAGGGGGACACTACGTATTAAATGGGTAGTGTACTAGGGGGACACTACGTATTAAATGGGTAGTGTACTAGGGGACACTACGTATTAAATGGGTAGTGTACTAAGGGGACACTACGTATTAAATGGGTTGTGTCCTAAAGGGACACTACGTATTAAATGGGTAGCGTGCTAGGGGGACACTACGTATTAAATGGGTAGTGTCCTAGGGGGACACTACGTATTAATGGGTAGTGTCCTAGGGAGACACTACGTATTAAATAGGTAGTGTACAAGGGGGACACTACGTATTAATGGGTAGTATACTAGGGGGACACTACGTATTAAATGGGTAGTGTACTAGGGGGACACTAGATATTAAATGGGTAGTGTACTAGGGGGACACTACGTATGAAATGGGTAGTGTACTAGTGGGACACTACGTATAAAATGGGTAGTGTACTAGGGGGACACTAGGTATTAAATGGGTTGTGTCCTAGGGGGACTTTACGAATTAAATGGGTAGTGTACTAGGGGGACACTACGTATTAAATCGGTAGTGTACTAGGGGGACACTAGGTATTAAATGTGTTGTGTACTAGGGGGACAATACGTTTAAATGGGTAGTGTACAAGGGGGACACTACGTATTAAATGGGTAGTGTACTAGGGGGGCACTACGTATTAAATGGGTAGTGTCCTAGGGGGACATTGCGTATTCAATGGGTAGTGTACTAGAGGGACATTACGTATTAAATGGGTAGTGTACTAGGGGGACACTACGTATTAAATGGGTAGTGTACTAGGGGGACACTACGTATTAAATGGGTAGTGTACTAGGGGGATACCACGTATTAAATGGGTAGTGTCCTAGGGGGGCACTACGTATTAAATGGGTAGTGTACTAGGGGGACACTACGTAGTAAATGGGTAGTGTTCTAGGGGGACACTACGTAGTAAATGGGTAGTGTACTAGGGGGACACTACGTATTAAATGGGTAGTGTACTAGGGGGACACTACGTATCAAATGGGTAGTGTACTAGGGGGACACTACGTATTCAATGGGTAGTGTCCTAGGGGTACTTTACTTATTAAATGGGTAGTGTACTTGGGTGACACTACGTATTAAATGGGTAGTGTACCAGGGGGACACTAGGTATTAAATGGGTACTGTCCTAGGGGGACACTACGTATTAAATGGGTAGTGTCTTAGGAGAACACTACATATTAAATGGGTAGTGTACTTGGAGGACACTACGTATGAAATGGGTAGTGTACTAGGGTGACATTACGTATTAAATAAGTAGTGTACTAGAGGGACACTACGTATCAAATGGGTAGTGTACTAGGGGGACACCTCGTATTAAATGGGTAGTGTACTAGGGGACACTAAGTAATAAATGGGTAGTGTACTAGGGGGACACTACGTATTAAATGGGTAGTGTCCTAGGGGGACACTACGTATTAAATGGGTAGAGTCCTAGGGGTACACTTTGTATTAATGGGTAGTGTACTAGGGGGACACTACGTATTGATTGGGTAGTGTACTAGGGGGACACTACGTATTAAATGGGTAGTGTACTAGGGGGACACTACGTCTTAAATGGGTAGTGTTCTAGGGGGGACACTACGTATTAAATGGGTAGTGTACTAGGGGGACACTAGGTATTAAATGAGTAGTGTACTAGGGAGACACTACGTATTGAATGGGTAGTGTACTAGGGGGACACTACGTATTAAATGGGTAGTGTACTAGGGGGACACTACGTATTAAATGGGTAGTGTACTAGGGGGACACTACGTATTAAATGGGTAGTGTACTAGGGGGACACTACGTATTAAATGGGTAGTGTACTATGGGGACACTACGTATTATATGGGTAGTGTACTAGGGGGACACTACGTATTAAATGGCTAGTGTCCTAGGGGGACACTACGTATTAAATGGGTAGTGTACTAGGGGGACACTACGTATTAAATGGGTAGTGTACTAGGGGGACACTAGGTATTAGATGGGTAGTGTCCTAGGAGGACAATACGTATTAAATGGGTAGTGTACTAGGGGGACATTACGTATTAAATGGGTAGTTACTCGGGGGACACTACGTATTGAATGGGTAGTGTACTAGGGGGACATTACGTATTGAATGGGTAGTGTCCTAGGGGGACACTACGTATTAAATGGGTAGTGTACTAGGGGGACACTGCGTATTAAATGGGTAGTGTACTAGGGGGACACTACGTATTAAATGGGTAGTGTACTAGGGGGATACTACGTATTAAATGGGTAGTGTACTAGGGGGACACTACGTATAAAATGGGTAGTGTACTAGGGGGACACTACGTATTAAATGGGTAGTGTACTAGGGGGACACTACGTATTAAATGGTTAGTGTACTAGGGGGACACTAGATATTAGATGGGTAGTGTCCTAGGGGGACAATACGTATTAAATGGGTAGTGTACTAGGGGGACACTACGTATTAAATGGGTAGTGTACTAGGGGGACACTACGTTTTAAATGGGCAGTGTACTAGGGGGACACTACGTATTAAATGAGTAGTGCCCTAAGGGGACACTTGGTATTAAATGGATATTGTCCTAGGGGGACACTACGTATCAAATGGGTAGTGTACTAGGGGGACACTATGTATTAAATGGGTAGTGTCCTAGGGGGACACTAGGTATTAAATGGGTAGTGTACTAGGGGGACACCAGGTATTAAATAGGTAGTGTACTAGGGGGACACTAGGTATTAAATGGGTAGTGTACTAGAGGGACACTAGGTATTAAATGGGTAGTGTACTAGGGGGAAACTACGTATTAAATGGGTAGTGTACTAGGGGAACACTAGGTATTAAATGGGTAGTGTACTTGGAGGACACTACGTATTAAATGGGTAGTGTCCTAGGGGGACACTACGTATTAAATGGGTAGTGTACTAGGGGGACACCAGGTATTAAATAGGTAGTGTACTAGGGGGACACTAGGTATTAAATGGGTAGTATACTAGGGGGACACTACGTATCAAAAGGGTAGTGTACTAGGGGGACACTATGTATTAAATGGGTAGTGTCCTAGGGGGACACTAGGTATTAAATATGTAGTGTACTAGGGGGACACCAGGTATTAAATAGGTAGTGTACTAGGGGGACACTAGGTATTAAATGGGTAGTGTACTAGAGGGACACTAGGTATTAAATGGGTAGTGTACTAGGGGGAAACTACGTATTAAATGGGTAGTGTACTAGGGGAACACTAGGTATTAAATGGGTAGTGTACTTGGAGGACACTACGTATTAAATGGGTAGTGTCCTAGGGGGACACTACGTATTAAATGGGTAGTGTACTAGGGGGACACCAGGTATTAAATAGGTAGTGTACTAGGGGGACACTAGGTATTAAATGGGTAGTATACTAGGGGGACACTACGTATCAAAAGGGTAGTGTACTAGGGGGACACTATGTATTAAATGGGTAGTGTCCTAAGGGGACACTAGGTATTAAACATGTAGTGTACTAGGGGGACACCAGGTATTAAATAGGTAGTGTACTAGGGGGACACTAGGTATTAAATGGGTAGTGTACTAGGGGGAAACTACGTATTAAATGGGTAGTGTACTAGGGGAACACTAGGTATTAAATGGGTAGTGTACTTGGAGGACACTACGTATTAAATGGGTAGTGTCCTAGGGGGACAGTACGTATTAAATGGGTAGTGTACTAGGGGGACACAACGTATTGATTGGGTAGTGTCCTAGGGGGACATTACGTATTAAATGGGTAGTGTCCTAGGGGGACACTACGTATTAAATGGGTAGTGAACTAGGGGGAAACTACGTACTAAATGGGTAGTGTACTAGGGGTACACTACGTATTAAATGGGTAGTGTACTAGGGGGACACTACGTATTAAATGGGTAGTGTACTAGGGGGACACTACGTATTAAATGGGTAATGTACTAGGGGGACACTAGGTATTAAATGGGTAGTGTCCTAGGGTGACACTACGTATTGAATGGGTAGTGTACTAGGGTGACACTACGTATTAAATAAGTAGTGTACTAGGGGGACACTACGTATTAAATGGGTAGTGTACTAGGGAGACACTACGTATTAAATGGGTAGTGTACTAGGGGACACTTCGTATTAAATGGATAGTGTACTAGGGGCACACTACATATTAAATGGATAGTGTACTAGGGGGACACTACGTATTAAATGGGTAGTGTACTAGGGGGACACTACATATTAAATGGGTAGTGTACTAGGGGGACACTACGTATTAATGGGTAGTGTACTAGGGGGACACTACGTATTAAATGGGTAGTTTCCTAGAAGGACACTACGTATTAAATGGGTAGTGTACTAGGGGGACAATAGGTATTAAATGGGTAGTGTACTAGGAGGACACTACGTATCAAATGGGTAGTGTACTAGGGGGACACTACGTATTAAATGGGTAGTGTACTAGAGGGACACTACGTATTAAATGGGTAGTGTCCTAGGGGGACACTACGTATTAATGGGTAGTGTACTAGGGGGACACTACGTATTAAATGGGTACTGTACTAGGGGGACACTACGTATTAAATGGGTAGTGTACTAGGGAGACACTACGTATTAAATGGATAGTGTACTAGGGGGACACTACGTAATAAATGGATAGTGTACTAGGGGGACACTACGTATTAAATTGGTAGTGTACTAGGGGGACACTACGTATTAAATTGGTAGTGTTCTAGGGGGACACTACGTATTAAATGGGTAGTGTACTAGGCGGACACTAGGTATTAAATGGGTAGTGTCCCAGGGGGACACTACGTATTAAATGGGTAGTGTACTAGGGGGACACTACGTATTAAATGGGTAGTGTACTAGGGTGACACTACGCATTAAATGGGTAGTGTACCAGGGGGACACTACGTATTAATGGGTAGTGTACTAGGGGGACACTACGTATTAAATGGGTAGTGTACTAGGGGGACACTAGGTATTAAATGGGTAGTGTACTAGGGGGACACTACGCATTAAATGGGTAATGTACTAGGGGGACACTACGTATTAATGGGTAGTGTACAAGGGGGACACTACGTATTAAATGGATAGTGTACTAGGGGGACACTACGTATAAATGAGTAGTGTACTAGAGGGACACTACGCATTAAATGGGTAGTGCACTAGGGGGAGACTGCGTATTAAATGGGTAGTGTACTAGGCGGACACTAGGTATTAAATGGGTAGTGTCCTAGGGGGACACTACGTATTAATGGGTAGTGTACTAGGGGGACACTACGTATTAATGGGTAGTGTACTAGGGGGACACTACGCATTAAATGGGTAGTGTACTATGGGGACACTATGTATTAATGGGTAGTGTACTAGGGAGACACTACGTATTAAATGGATAATGTACTAGGGGGACACTACGTATTAAATGGATAGTGTACTAGGGGGACACTACGTATTAAATTGGTAGTGTTCTAGGGGGACACTACGTATTGATAGGTAGTGTACTAGGGGTACACTACGTATTAAATGGGTAGTGTACTAGGCGGACACTAGGTATAAAATGGGTAGTGTCCAAGGGGGACACTACGTATTAAATGGGTAGTGTACTAGGGGGACACTACGTATTAAATGGGTAGTGTACTAGGGTGACACTACGCATTAAATGGGTAGTGTACCAGGGGGACACTACGTATTAATGGGTAGTGTACTAGGGGGACACTACGTATTAAATGGGTAGTGTACTAGGGGGACACTAGGTATTAAATGGGTAGTGTACTAGGGGGACACTACGCATTAAATGGGTAATGTACTAGGGGGACACTACGTATTAATGGGTAGTGTACAAGGGGGACACTACGTATTAAATGGATAGTGTACTAGGGGGACACTACGTATAAATGAGTAGTGTACTAGGGGGACACTACGCATTAAATGGGTAGTGCACTAGGGGGACACTGCGTATTAAATGGGTAGTGTACTAGGCGGACACTAGGTATTAAATGGGTAGTGTCCTAGGGGGACACTACGTATTAATGGGTAGTGTACTAGGGGGACACTACGTATTAATGGGTAGTGTACTAGGGGGACACAACGTATTAAATGGGTAGTGTACTAGGGAGACACTACGTATTAAATGGGTAGTGTACTAGGGGGACACTACGCATTAAATGGGTAGTGTACTAGGGGGACACTATGTATTAATAGGTAGTGTACAAGGGGGACACTACGTATTAAATGGATAGTGTACTAGGGGGACACTACGTATTAATGGGTAGTGTACTAGGGGGACACTACGTATTCAATGGGTAGTGTACTAGGGGGACACTATGTATTAAATGGGTAGTGTACTAGGGGGACACTACGTATTAAATGCGTAGTGTACTAGGGGGGCACTACGTATTAAATGTGTAGTGTACTAGGGGGACACTACGTATTAAATGTGTAGTGTACTAGGGGGACACTAGGTATTAAATGGATAGTGTACAAGGAGGACACTATGTATTAATGGGTAGTGTACTAGGGGGACACTACGTATTAATGGGTAGTGTACTAGGGGGACACTACGTATTAAATGTGTAGTGTACTAGGGGGACACTAGGTAATAAATGGATAGTGTACAAGGAGGACACTATGTATTAATGGGTAGTGTACTAGGGGGACACTACGTATTAATGGGTAGTGTACTAGGGGGACACTAGGTAATAAATGTGTAGTGTACTAGGGGGGCGCTACGTAATAAATGTGTAGTGTACTAGGGGGACACTATGTATTAAATGGGTAGTGTACTAGGGGGACACTACGTATTAAATGGGTAGTGTCCTAGGGGGACACTACGTATTAAATGTGTCGTGTACTAGGGGGACACTACGTATTAAATGTGTAGTGTACTAGGGGGACACTACGTATTAAATGGATAGTGTACTAGGGGGACACTACGTATTAATGGGTAGTGTACTAGGGGGACACTACGTATTAAATGTGTAGTGTACTAGGGGGACACTACGTATTAAATGTGTAGTGTACTAGGGGGACACTATGTATTAAATGGGTAGTGTACTAGGGGGACACTACGTATTAAATGGGTAGTGTCCTAGGGGGACACTACGTATTAAATGTGTAGTGTACTAGGGGGACACTACGTATTAAATGTGTAGTGTACTAGGGGGACACTACGTATTAAATGGATAGTGTACTAGGGGGACACTATGTATTAATGGGTAGTGTACTAGGGGGACACTACGTATTAATGGGTAGTGTACAAGGGGGACACTACGTATTAAATGGGTAGTGTACTAGGGGGACACTAGGTATTAAATGGATAGTGTACAAGGAGGACACTATGTATTAATGGGTAGTGTACTAGGGGGACACTACGTATTAATGGGTAGTGTACGAGGGGGACACTACGTATTAAATGTGTAGTGTACTAGGGGGACACTACGTATTAAATGGGTAGTGTACTAGGGGGACACTATGTATTAAATGGGTAGTGTACTAGGGGGACACTACGTATTAAATGGGTAGTGTCCTAGGGGGACACTACGTATTAAATGTGTAGTGTACTAGGGGGACACTACGTATTAAATGTGTAGTGTACTAGGGGGACACTACGTATTAAATGGATAGTGTACTAGGGGGACACTACGTATTGATGGGTAGTGTACTAGGGGGACACTACGTATTAAATGTGTAGTGTACTAGGGGGACACTACGTATTAAATGTGTAGTGTACTAGGGGGACACTATGTATTAAATGGGTAGTGTACTAGGGGGACACTACGTATTAAATGGGTAGTGTCCTAGGGGGACACTACATATTAAATGTGTAGTGTCCTAGGGGGACACTACGTATTAAATGGGTAGTGTACTAGGGGGACACTACGTATTAAATGGGTAGTGTACTAGAGGGACAATACGTAATAAATGGATAGTGTACTAGGGGGACACTACGTATTAAATGGGTAGTGTAGTAGGGGTACACTACGTTTTAAATTGGGTAGTGTACTACGGGGACACTACGTATTAAATGGGTAGTGTACTAGGGGGACACTACGTATTAAATGGGTAGTGTACTAGAGGGACACTACGTATTAATGGGTAGTGTCCTAGGGGGACACTACGTATTAAATGGGTAGTGTACTAGGGGGACACTACGTATTAATGGGTAGTGTACTAGGGGGACACTACGTATTAAATGGGTAGTGTACTAGGGGGACACTACGTATTAATGGGTAGTGTACTAGGGTGACACTACGTATTAATGGGTAGTGTCCTAGGGGGACACTACGTATTAAATAGGTAGTGTACTAGGGGGACAATACGTATTAAATGGGTAGTGTCCTAGGTGGACACTACGTATTAAATGGGTAGTGTACTAGGGGGACACTACGTATTAAATGGGTAGTGTACTAGAAGGACAATACGTAATAAATGGATAGTGTACTAGGGGGACACTACGTATTAATTGGGTAGTGTACTAGGGGGACACTACGTATTAAATGGGCAGTGTACTAGGGGGACACTACGTATAAAATGGGTAGTGTACTAGGGGGACACTACGTATTAAATGGGTAGTGTACTAGGGGGACACTACGTATTAAATAGGTAGTGTACTAGGGGGACACTACGTATTAAATGGGTAGTGTACTAGGGGGACATTACATATTAAATGGGTAGTGTACTAGGGGGACACTACGTATTAAATGAGTAGTGTACTAGGGGGACACTTCGTATTAAATGGGTAGTGTACTAGGGGTACACTACGTATTAATGGGTAGTGTACTAGGGGGACACTACGTATTAATGGGTAGTGTACTAGGGGGACACTACGTATTAATGGTTAGTGTACTAGGGTGACACTACGTATTAATAGGTAGTGTCCTAGGGGGACACTACGTATTAAATAGGTAGTGTACTAGGGGGACACTACGTATTAAATGGGTAGTGTCCTAGGGGGACACTACGTATTAAATGGGTAGTGTACTAGGGGGACACTACGTATTAAATGGGTAGTGTACTAGAGGGACAATACGTAATAAATGGATAGTGCACTAGGGGGACACTACGTATTAAATGGGTAGTGTAGTAGGGGTACACTACGTTTTAAATGGGTAGTGTACTACGGGGACACTACGTATTAAATGGGTAGTGTCCTAGGGGGACACTACGTATTAAATGGGTAGTGTACTAGAGGGACACTACGTATTAATGGGTAGCGTCCTAGGGGGACACTACGTATTAAATGGGTAGTGTACTAGGGGGACACAACGTATTAAATGGGTAGTGTACTAGGGGGACACTACGTATTGAATGGGTAGTGTACTAGGGGGCACTACGTATTAAATGGGTAGTGTACTAGGGGGACACTATGTATTAAATGGGTAGTGTCCTAGGGGGACACTAGGTATTAAATGGGTAGTGTACTAGGGGGACACAGGGTATTAAATAGGTAGTGTACAAGGGGACACTAGGTATTAAAAGGGTAGTGTACTAGGGGGACACTAGGTATTAAATGGGTAGTGTACTAGGGGGACAATACGTATTAAATGGGTAGTGTACTAGGGGAACACTAGGTATTAAATGGGTAGTGTACTTGGAGGACACTACGTATTAAATGGGCAGTGTCCTAGGGGGACACTACGTATTAAATGGGTAGTGTACTAGGGGGACACTACGTATTGATTGGGTAGTGTCCTAGGGCGACATTACGTATTAAATGGGATGTGTCCTAGGGGGACACTACGTATTAAATGGGTAGTGAACTAGGGGGAAACTACGTACTAAATGGGTAGTGTACTAGGGGTACACTACGTATTAAATGGGTAGTGTACTAGGGGGACACTAGGTATTAAATGGGTAGTGTACCAGGGGGACACTACGTATTAAATGGGTAGTGTACTAGGGGGACACTACGTATTAAATGGGTAGTGTCCTAGGGGGACATTACGTATTAAATGGGTAGTGTACTAGGGGGACACTACGTATTAAATGGGCAGTGTACTAGGGGGACACTACGTATTAAATGGGTAGTGTACTAGGGGGCACTGCGTATTAAATGGGTAGTGTACTAGGGGGGCACTACGTATTAAATGGGTAGTGTACTAGGGGGACACTACGTATTAAATGGGTAGTGTACTAGGGTGACACTACGTATTAAATGGGTAGTGTACTAGGGGGACACTACGTATTAAATGGGTAGTGTACTAGGGGGACACTACGTATTAAATGGGTAGTGTACTAGGGGGACACTTCGTATTAAATGGATAGTGTACTAGGGGCACACTACGTATTAAATGGATAGTGTACTACGGGGACACTACGTATTAAATGGGTAGTGTACTAGGGGGACACTACGTATTAAATGGGTAGTGTACTAGGGGGACACTACGTATTAATGGGTAGTGTACTAGGTGGACACTACGTATTAATGGGTAGTGTACTAGGGGGACACTACGTATTAATGGGTAGTGTACTAGGGGGACACTACGTATTAAATGGGTAGTGTCCTAGGGGGACACTACGTATTAAATGGGTAGTGTACTAGGGGGACAATAGGTATTAAATGGGTAGTGTACTAGAAGGACACTACGTATTAAATGGGCAGTGTCCTAGGGGGACACTACGTATTAAATGGGTAGTGTACTAGGGGGACACTACGTATTGATTGGGTAGTGTCCTAGGGGGACATTACGTATTAAATGGGTAGTGTCCTAGGGGGACACTACGTATTAAATGGGTAGTGAACTAGGGGGAAACTACGTACTAAATGGGTAGTGTACTAGGGGTACACTACGTATTAAATGGGTAGTGTACTAGGGGGACACTAGGTATTAAATGGGTAGAGTACTAGGGGGACACTACGTATTAAATGGGTAGTGTACTAGGGGGACACTACGTATTAAATGGGTAGTGTCCTAGGGGGACATTACGTATTAAATGGGTAGTGTACTAGGGGGA
Source organism: Ianthella basta (assembly GCA_964019415.1). NCBI lineage: Eukaryota > Metazoa > Porifera > Demospongiae > Verongiida > Ianthellidae > Ianthella > Ianthella basta. The sequence continues at coordinate 7,894,598 of OZ025873.1, read as the reverse complement.
CACTACGTATTAAATGGGTAGTGTACTAGGGGGACACTACGTATTAAATGGGTAGTGTACTAGGGGGCACTGCGTATTAAATGGGTAGTGTACTAGGGGGACACTACGTATTTAATGGGTAGTGTACTAGGGGGACACTACGTATTAAATGGGTAGTGTACTAGGGTGACACTACGTATTAAATGGGTAGTGTACTAGGCGGACACATAGTATTAAATGGGTAGTGTACTAGGGGGACACTACGTATTAAATGGGTGGTGTACTAGGGGGACACTTCGTATTAAATGGATAGTGTACTAGGGGCACACTACGTATTAAATGGATAGTGTACTAGGGGGACACGACGTATTAAATGGGTAGTGTACTAGGGGGACACTACGTATTAAATGGGTAGTGTACTAGGGGGACACTACGTATTAATGGGTAGTGTACTAGGTGGACACTACGTATTAATGGGTAGTGTACAAGGGGGAAACTACGTATTAATGGGTAGTGTACTAGGGGGACACAACGTATTAAATGGGTAGTGTCCTAGGGGGACACTACGTATTAAATGGGTAGTGTACTAGGGGGACACTACGTATTAAATGGGTAGTGTACTAGAAGGACACTAGGTATTAAATGGGTAGTGTCCTAGGTGGACACTACGTATTAAATGGGTAGTGTACTAGAGGACACTACGTATTAAATGGGTAGTGTACTAGGGGGACACTACGTATTAATGGGTAGTATACTAGGGGGACACTACGTATTAATGGGTAGTGTACTAGGGGGACACTACGTATTAAATGGGTAGTGTACTAGGGGGACACTACGTATTAAATGGGTATTGTACTAGGGGGACACTACGTATTAAATGGGTAGTGTACTAGGGGGACACTACGTATTAAATGGGTAGTGTACTAGGGGGACACTACGTATTAAATGGGTAGTGTACTAGGGGGACACTACGTATTAATGGGTAGTGTACTAGGGGGACATTACGTATTAAATGGGTAGTGTACTAGGGGGACACTACGTATTAAATGAGTAGTGTACAAGGGGGACACTTCGTATTAAATGGGTAGTGTACTAGGGGGACACATAGTATTAAATGGGTAGTGTACTAGGGGGACACTACGTATTAAATGGGTAGTGTACTAGGGGGACACTTCGTATTAAATGGATAGTGTACTAGGGGCACACTACGTATTAAATGGATAGTGTACTAGGGGGACACTACGTATTAAATGGGTAGTGTTCTAGGGGGACACTACGTATTAAATGGGTAATGTACTAGGGGGACACTACGTATTAATGGGTAGTGTACTAGGGGGACACTACGTATTAATGGGTAGTGTACTAGGGGGACACTACGTATTAATGGGTAGTGTACTAGGGGGACACTACGTATTAAATGGGTAGTGTACTAGGTGGACACTACGTATTAAATGGGTAGTGTACTAGGGGGACAATAGGTATTAAATGGGTAGTGTACTAGGGGGACACTACGTATTAAATGGGTAGTGTCCTAGGGAAACACTACGTATTAAATGGGTAGTGTACTAGGGGGACACTACGTATTAAATGGGTAGTGTACTAGGGGGACACTACGTATTAATGGGTAGTATACTAGGAGGACACTACGTATTAATGGGTAGTGTACTAGGGGGACACTACGTATTAAAGGGTAGTGTACTAGGGGGACACTACGTATTAAATGGGTAGTGTCCTAGGGAAACACTACGTATTAAATGGGTAGTGTACTAGGGGGACACTACGTATTAAATGGGTAGTGTACTAAGGGGACACTATGTATTAATGGGTAGTATACTAGGGGGACACTACGTATTAATGGGTAGTGTCCTAGGGGGACACTACGTATTAAATGGGTAGTGTACTAGGGGGACACTACGTATTAAATGGGTAGTGTCCTAGGGGGACATTACGTATTAAATGGGTAGTGTACTAGGGGGACACTACGTATTAAATGGGTAGTGTACTAGAAGGACACTACGTATTAAATGGGTAGTGTCCTAGGGGGACATTACGTATTAAATGGGTAGTGTACTAGGGGGACACTACGTATTAAATGGGTAGTGTACTAGAAGGACACTACGTATTAAATGGGTAGTGTACTAGTGGGCACTGCGTATTAAATGGGTAGTGTACTAGAGGACACTACGTATTAAATGGGTAGTGTACTAGGGGGACACTACGTATTAATTGGTAGTATACTAGGGGGACACTACGTATTAATGGGTAGTGTACTAGGGGGACACTACGTATTAAATGGGTAGTGTACTATGGGGACACTACGTATTAAATGGGTAGTGTACTAGGGGGACACTACGTATTAAATGGGTAGTGTACTAGGGGGACACTACGTATTAAATGGGTAGTGTACTAGGGGGACACTACGTATTAAATGGGTAGTGTACTAGGGGGACACTACGTATTAATGGGCAGTGTACTAGGGGGACATTACGTATTAAATGGGTAGTGTACTAGGGGGACACTACGTATTAAATGAGTAGTGTACTAGGGGGACACTTCGTATTAAATGGGTAGTGTACTAGGGGGACACATAGTATTAAATGGGTAGTGTACTAGGGGGACACTACGTATTAAATGGGTAGTGTACTAGGGGGACACTTCGTATTAAATGGATAGTGTACTAGGGGCACACTACGTATTAAATGGATAGTGTACTAGAGGGACACTACGTATTAAATGGGTAGTGTACTAGGGGGACACTACGTATTAAATGGGTAATGTACTAGGGGGACACTACGTATTAATGGGTAGTGTACTAGGGGGACACTACGTATTAATGGGTAGTGTACTAGGGGGACACTACGTATTAATGGGTAGTGTACTAGGGGGACACTACGTATTAAATGGGAAGTGTACTAGGGGGACACTACGTATTAAATGGGTAGTGTACTAGGGGGACAATAGGTATTAAATGGGTAGTGTACTAGGGGGACACTACGTATTAAATGGGTAGTGTCCTAGGGAAACACTACGTATTAAATGGGTAGTGTACTAGGGGGACACTACGTATTAAATGGGTAGTGTACTAGGGGGACACTACGTATTAATGGGTAGTGTACTAGGGGGACACTACGTATTAATGGGTAGTGTACTAGGGGGACACTACGTATTAAATGGGTAGTGTACTAGGGGGACACTACGTATTAAATGGGTAGTGTCCTAGGGAAACACTACGTATTAAATGGGTAGTGTACTAGGGGGACACATAGTATTAAATGGGTAGTGTACTAAGGGGACACTATGTATTAATGGGTAGTATACTAGGGGGACACTACGTATTAATGGGTAGTGTACTAGGGGGACACTACGTATTAAATGGGTAGTGTACTAGGGGGACACTACGTATTAAATGGGTAGTGTCCTAGGGGGACATTACGTATTAAATGGGTAGTGTACTAGGGGGACACTACGTATTAAATGGGTAGTGTACTAGAAGGACACTACGTATTAAATGGGTAGTGTACTAGTGGGCACTGCGTATTAAATGGGTAGTGTACTAGGGGGACACTACGTATTAAATGGGTAGTGTACTAGGGGGACACTACGTATTAAATGGGTAGTGTACTAGGGTGACACTACGTATTAAATGGGTAGTGTACTAGGGGGACACATAGTATTAAATGGGTAGTGTACTAGGGGGACACTACGTATTAAATGGGTAGTGTACTAGGGGGACACTTCGTATTAAATGGATAGTGTACTAGGGGCACACTACGTATTAAATGGATAGTGTACTAGGGGGACACTACGTATTAAATGGGTAGTGTACTAGGGGGACACTACGTATTAAATGGGTAGTGTACTAGGGGGACACTACGTATTAATGGGTAGTGTACTAGGTGGACACTACGTATTAATGGGTAGTGTACTAGGGGGACACTACGTATTAATGGGTAGTGTACTAGGGGGACACAACGTATTAAATGGGTAGTGTCCTAGGGGGACACTACGTATTAAATGGGTAGTGTACTAGGGGGACAATAGGTATTAAATGGGTAGTGTACTAGAAGGACACTACGTATTAAATGGGTAGTGTCCTAGGGGGACACTACGTATTAAATGGGTAGTGTACTAGGGGGACACTACGTATTAAATGGGTAGTGTACTAGGGGGACACTACGTATTAATGGGTAGTATACTAGGGGGACACTACGTATTAATGGGTAGTGTACTAGGGGGACACTACGTATTAAATGGGTAGTGTACTAGGGGGACACTACGTATTAAATGGGTAGTGTACTAGGGGGACACTACGTATTAAATGGGTAGAGTACTAGGGGGACACTACGTATTAAATAGGTAGTGTACTAGGGGGACACTACGTATTAAATGGGTAGTGTACTAGGGGGACACTACGTATTAATGGGTAGTGTCCTAGGGGGACATTACGTATTAAATGGGTAGTGTACTAGGGGGACACTACGTATTAAATGAGTAGTGTACTAGGGGGACACTTCGTATTAAATGGGTAGTGTACTAAGGGGACACATAGTATTAAATGGGTAGTGTACTAGGGGGACACTACGTATTAAATGGGTAGTGTACTAGGGGGACACTTCGTATTAAATGGATAGTGTACTAGGGGCACACTACGTATTAAATGGATAGTGTACTAGGGGGACACTACGTATTAAATGGGTAGTGTACTAGGGGGACACTACGTATTAAATGGGTTGTGTACTAGGGGGACACTACGTATTAATGGGTAGTGTACTAGGGGGACACTACGTATTAATGGGTAGTGTACTAGGGGGACACTACGTATTAATGGGTAGTGTACTAGGGGGACACTACGTATTAAATGGGTAGTGTCCTAGGGGGACACTACGTATTAAATGGGTAGTGTACTAGGGGGACAATAGGTATTAAATGGGTAGTGTAGTAGGGGGACACTACGTATTAAATGGGTAGTGTCCTAGGGAAACACTACGTATTAAATGGGTAGTGTACTAAGGGGACACTACGTATTAATGGGTAGTATACTAGGGGGACACTACGTATTAATGGGTAGTGTACTAGGGGGACACTACGTATTAAATGGGTAGTGTACTAGGGGGACACTATGTATTAAATGGGTAGTGTACTAGGGGGACACTACGTATTAAATGGGTAGTGTACTAGGGGGACACTACGTATTAAATTGGTAGTGTACTAGGGGGACACAACGTATTAAATGGGTAGTGTCCTAGGGGGACACTACGTATTAAATGGGTAGTGTACTAGGGGGACAATAGGTATTAAATGGGTAGTGTACTAGAAGGACACTACATATTAAATGGGTAGTGTCCTAGGGGGACACTACGTATTAAATGGGTAGTGTACTAGGGGGACACTACGTATTAAATGGGTAGTGTACTTAGGGGACACTACGTATTAATGGGTAGTATACTAGGGGGACACTACGTATTAATGGGTAGTGTACTAGGGGGACACTACGTATTGAATGGGTAGTGTACTAGGAAGACACTACGTATTAAATGGGTAGTGTCCTAGGGGGACACTACGTATTAAATGGGTAGTGTACTAGGGGGACACTACGTATTAAATGGGTAGTGTACTAGGGGGACACTACGTATTAAATGGGTAGTGTACTAGGGGGACACTACGTATTAATGGGTAGTGTACTAGGGGGACATTACGTATTAAATGGGTAGTGTACTAGGGGGACACTACGTATTAAATGAGTAGTGTACTAGGGGGACACTTCGTATTAAATGGGTAGTGTACTAGGAGGACACATAGTATTAAATGGGTAGTTTACTAGGGGGACACTACGTATTAAATGGGTAGTGTACTAGGGGGACACTTCGTATTAAATGGATAGTGTACTAGGGGCACACTACGTATTAAATGGATAGTGTACTACGGGGACACTACGTATTAAATGGGTAGTGTACTAGGGGGACACTACGTATTAATGGGTAGTGTACAAGCGGGACACTACGTATTAAATGGGTAGTGTACTAGGGGGACACTACGTATAAATGAGCAGTGTACTAGGGGGACACTACGCATTAAATGGGTAGTGCACTAGGGGGACACTGCGTATTAAATGGGTAGTGTACTAGGCGGACACTAGGTATTAAATGGGTAGTGTCCTAGGGGGACACTACGTATTAATGGGTAGTGTACTAGGGGGACACTACGTATTAATGGGTAGTGTACTAGGGGGACACTACGTATTAAATGGGTAGTGTACTAGGGAGACACTACGTATTAAATGGGTAGTGTACTAGGGGGACACTACGCATTAAATAGGTAGTGTACTAGGGGGACACTATGTATTAATGGGTAGTGTACAAGGGGGACACTACGTATTAAATGGGTAGTGTACTAGGGGGACACTACGTATTAATGGGTAGTGTACTAGTGGGACACTACGTATTCAATGGGTAGTGTACTAGGGGGACACTATGTATTAAATGGGTAGTGTACTAGGGGGACACTACGTATTAAATGTGTAGTGTACTAGGGGGACACTACGTATTAAATGTGTAGTGTACTAGGGGGACACTACGTATTAAATGTGTAGTGTACTAGGGGGACACTACGTATTAAATGGATAGTGTACAAGGAGGACACTACGTATTAATGGGTAGTGTACTAGGGGGACATTACGTATTAAATGGGTAGTGTAGGGGGACACTACGTATTAATGGGTAGTGTACTAGGGGGACACTACGTATTAAATGTGTAGTGTACTAGGGGGACACTACGTATTAAATGTGTAGTGTACTAGGGGGACACTATGTATTAAATGGGTAGTGTACTAGGGGGACACTACGTATTAAATGGGTAGTGTCCTAGGGGGACACTACGTATTAAATGTGTAGTGTACTAGGGGGACACTACGTATTAAATGTGTAGTGTACTAGGGGGACACTACGTATTAAATGGATAGTGTACTAGGGGGACACTACGTATTAATGGGTAGCGTACTAGGGGGACATTACGTATTAAATGGGTAGTGTACTAGGGGGACAATACGTATTAATGGGTAGTGTACTAGGGGGACACTACGTATTAATGGATAGTGTCCTAGGTGGACACTACGTACTAAATGGGTAGTGTACTAGGGGGACACTACGTATTAAATGGGTAGTGTACTAGGGGGACACTACGTATTAAATGGGTAATGTACTAGGGGGACACTACGTATTAAATGGGTAGTGTACTAGGGGGACACTACGTATTAAATGGGTAGTGTACTAGGGGGACATTACGTATTAAATGGGTAGTGTACTAGGGGGACACTACGTATTAAATGGGTAGTGTACTAGAGGGACACTACGTATTAATGGGTAGTGTACTAGGGGGACACTACGTATTAAATGGGTAGTGTACTAGGGGGACACTACGTATTAAATGGGTTTTGTACTAAGGGGACACTACGTATTAAATAGGTAGTGTACTAGGGGGACACTACGTATTAAATGGGTAGTGTACTAGGGGGACACTACGTATTAAATGGGTAGTGTACTAAGGGGACACTACGTATTAATGGGTAGTGTCCTAGGGGGACATTACATATTAAATGGGTAGTGTACTAGGGGGACACTACGTATTAAATGAGTAGTGTACTTGGGGGACACTTCATATTAAATGGGTAGTGTACTAGGGGTACACTACGTATTAATGGGTAGTGTACTAGGGGGACACTACGTATTAATGGGTAGTGTACTAGGGGGACACTACGTATTAATGGGTAGTGTACTAGGGGGACACTACGTATTAATGGGTAGTGTCCTAGGGGGACACTACGTATTAAATTGGTAGTGTACTAGGGGGACACTACGTATTAAATGGGTAGTGTCCTAGGGGGACACTACGTATTAAATGGGTAGTGTACTAGGGGGACACTACGTATTAAATGGGTAGTGTACTAGAGGGACAATACGTAATAAATGGATAGTGTACTAGGGGGACACTACGTATTAAATGGGTAGTGTAGTAGGGGTACACTACGTTTTAAATAGGTAGTGTACTACGGGGACACTACGTATTAAATGGGTAGTGTACTAGAGGGACACTACGTATTAATGGGTAGTGTCCTAGGGGGACACTACGTATTAAATGGGTAGTGTACTAGGGGGACACAACGTATTAAATGGGTAGTGTACTAGGGGGACACTACGTATTGAATGGGTAGTGTACTAGGGGGCACTACGTATTAAATGGGTAGTGTACTAGGGGGACACTATGTATTAAATGGGTAGTGTCCTAGGGGGACACTAGGTATTAAATGGGTAGTGTACTAGGGGGACACAGGGTATTAAATAGGTAGTGTACAAGGGGACACTAGGTATTAAATGGGTAGTGTACTAGGGGGACACTAGGTATTAAATGGGTAGTGTACTAGGGGGACACTACGTATTAAATGGGTAGTGTACTAGGGGAACACTAGGTATTAAATGGGTAGTGTACTTGGAGGACACTACGTATTAAATGGGCAGTGTCCTAGGGGGACACTACGTATTAAATGGGTAGTGTACTAGGGGGACACTACGTATTGATTGGGTAGTGTCCTAGGGGGACATTACGTATTAAATGGGTAGTGTCCTAGGGGGACACTACGTATTAAATGGGTAGTGAACTAGGGGGAAACTACGTACTAAATGGGTAGTGTACTAGGGGTACACTACGTATTAATGGGTTGTGTACTAAGGGGACACTACGTATTATATGGGTAGTGTACTAGGGGGACACTACGTATTAAATGGGTAGTGTACTAGGGGGATACTACGTATTAAATGGGTAGTGTACTAGGGGGACACTACGTATTAAATGGGTAGTGTACTAGAGGGACACTACGTATTAAATGGGTAGTGAACTAGGGGGACACTACGTCTTAATGGGTTGTGTACTAAGGGGACACTACGTATTAAATGGGTAGTGTACTAGGGGGACACTACGTATTAATGGGTAGTGTACTAGGGGGACACTACGTATTAAATGGGTAGTGTCCTAGGGGGACACTACGTATTAAATGGGTAGTGTACTAGGGGGACAATAGGTATTAAATGGGTAGTGTACTAGGGGGACACTACGTATTAAATGGGTAGTGTACTAGGGAAACACTACGTATTAAATGGGTAGTGTACTAGGGGGACACTACGTATTAAATGGGTAGTGTACTAAGGGGACACTACGTATTAATGGGTAGTATACTAGGGGGACACTACGTATTAATGGGTAGTGTACTAGGGGGACACTACGTATTAAATGGGTAGTGTACTAGGGGGACACTACGTATTAAATGGGTAGTGTCCTAGGGAAACACTACGTATTAAATGGGTAGTGTACTAGGGGGACACTATGTATTAAATGGGTAGTGTACTAAGGGGACACAACGTATTAATGGGTAGTATACTAGGGGGACACTACGTATTAATGGGTAGTGTACTAGGGGGACACTACGTATTAAATGGGTAGTGTTCTAGGGGGACACTACGTATTAAATGGGTAGTGTCCTAGGGGGACATTACGTATTAAATGGGTAGTGTACTAGGGGGACACTACGTATTAAATGGGTAGTGTACTAGGGGGACACTACGTATTAAATGGGTAGTGTACTAGGGGGTACTGCGTATTAAATGGGTAGTGTACTAGGGGGACACTACGTATTAAATGGGTAGTGTACTAGGGGGACACTACGTATTAAATGGGTAGTGTACTAGGGTGACACAACGTATTAAATGGGTAGTGTACTAGAAGGACACATAGTATTAAATGGGTAGTGTACTAGGGGGACACTACGTATTAAATGGGTAGTGTACTAGGGGGACACTTCGTATTAAATGGATAGTGTACTAGGGGCACACTACGTATTAAATGGATAGTGTACTAGGGGGACACTACGTATTAAATGGGTAGTGTACTAGGGGGACACTACGTATTAAATGGGTAGTGTACTAGGTGGACACTACGTATTAATGGGTAGTGTACTAGGGGGACACTACGTATTAATGGGCAGTGTACTAGGGGGACACTACGTATTAAATGGGTAGTGTCCTAGGGGGACACTACGTATTAAATGGGTAGTGTACTAGGGGGACAATAGGTATTAAATGGGTAGTGTACTAGAAGGACACTACGTATTAAATGGGTAGTGTCCTAGGGGGACACTACGTATTAAATGGGTAGTGTACTAGGGGGACACTACGTATTAAATGGGTAGTGTACTAGTGGGACACTACGTATTAATGGGTAGTATACTAGGGGGACACTACGTATTAATGGGTAGTGTACTAGAGGGACACTACGTATTAAATGGGTAGTGTACTAGGGGGACACTACGTATTAAATGGGTAGTGTACTAGGGGGACACTACGTATTAAATGGGTAGTGTACTAGGGGGACACTACGTATTAAATGGGTAGTGTACTAGGGGGACACTATGTATTAAATGGGTAGTGTACTAGGGGGACACTACGTATTAATGGGTAGTGTACAAGGGGGACACTACGTATTAATGGGTAGTGTACTAGGGGGACACAACGTATTAAATGGGTAGTGTACTAGGGGGACACTACGTATTAAATGGGTAGTGTACTAGGGGGACACTACGTATTAATGGGTAGTGTACTAGGGGGACATTACGTATTAAATGGGTAGTGTACTAGGGGGACACTACGTATTAAATGAGTAGTGTACTAAGGGGACACTTCGTATTAAATGGGTAGTGTACTAGGGGGACACATAGTATTAAATGGGTAGTGTACTAGGGGGACACTACGTATTAAATGGGTAGTGTACTAGGGGGACACTTCGTATTAAATGGATAGTGTACTAGGGTGACACTACGTATTAAATGGATAGTGTACTAGGGGGACACTACGTATTAAATGGGTAGTGTACTAGGGGGACACTACGTATTAAATGGGTAGTGTACTAGGGGGACACTACGTATTAATGGGTAGTGTACTAGGGGGACACTACGTATTAATGGGTAGTGTACAAGGGGGACACTACGTATTAATGGGTAGTGTACTAGGGGGACACTACGTATTAAATGGGTAGTGTCCTAGGGGGACACTACGTATTAAATGGGTAGTGTACTAGGGGGACAATAGGTATTAAATGGGTAGTGTACTAGGGGGACACTACGTATTAAATGGGTAGTGTCCTAGGGAAACACTACGTATTAAATGGGTAGTGTACTAGGGGGACACTACGTATTAAATGGGTAGTGTACTAAGGGGACACTACGTATTAATGGGTAGTATACTAGGGGGACACTACGTATTAATGGGTAGTGTACTAGGGGGACACTACGTATTAAATGGGTAGTGTACTAGGGGGACACTACGTATTAAATGGGTAGTGTACTAGGGGGACACTACCTATTAAATGGGTAGTATTCTAGGGGGACACTACGTATTAAATGGGTAGTGTACTAGGGGGACACAACGTATTAAATGGGTAGTGTCCTAGGGGGACACTACGTATTAAATGGGTAGTGTACTAGGGGGACAATAGGTATTAAATGGGTAGTGTACTAGAAGGACACTACGTATTAAATGGGTAGTGTCCTAGGGGGACACTACGTATTAAATGGGTAGTGTACTAGGGGGACACTACGTATTAAATGGGTAGTGTACTAGGGGGACACTACGTATTAATGGGTAGTATACTAGGGGGACTCTACGTATTAATGGGTAGTGTACTAGGGGGACACTACGTATTAAATGGGTAGTGTACTAGGGGGACACTACGTATTAAATGGGTAGTGTACTAGGGGGACACTACGTATTAAATGGGTAGTGTACTAGGGGGACACTACGTATTAAATGGGTAGTGTACTAGGGGGACACTACGTATTAAATGGGTAGTGTACTAGGGGGACACTACGTATTAATGGGTAGTGTACTAGGGGGACATTACGTATTAAATGGGTAGTGTACTAGGGGGACACTACGTATTAAATGAGTAGTGTACTAGGGGGACACTTCGTATTAAATGGGTAGTGTACTAGGGGGACACATAGTATTAAATGGGTAGTGTACTAGGGGGACACTACGTATTAAATGGGTAGTGTACTAGGGGGACACTTCGTATTAAATGGATAGTGTACTAGGGGCACACTACGTATTAAATGGATAGTGTACTAGGGGCACACTACGTATTAAATGGATAGTGTACTAGGGGGACACTACGTATTAAATGGGTAGTGTACTAGGGGGACACTACGTATTAAATGGGTAGTGTACTAGGGGGACACTACGTATTAATGGGTAGTGTACTAGGGGGACACTACGTATTAATGGGTAGTGTACTAGGGGGACACTACGTATTAATGGGTAGTGTACTAGGGGGACACTACGTATTAAATGGGTAGTGTCCTAGGGGGACACTACGTATTAAATGGGTAGAGTACTAGGGGGACAATAGGTATTAAATGGGTAGTGTACTAGGGGGACACTACGTATTAAATGGGTAGTGTCCTAGGGAAACACTACGTATTAAATGGGTAGTGTACTAGGGGGACACTACGTATTAAATGGGTAGTGTACTAAGGGGACACTACGTATTAATGGGTAGTATACTAGGGGGACACCACGTAATAATGGATAGTGTACTAGGGGGACACTACGTATTAAATGGGTAGTGTACTAGGGGGACACTACGTATTAAATGGGTAGTGTACTAGGGGGACACTACGTATTAAATGGGTAGTGTACTAGGGGGACACTACGTATTAAATGGGTAGTGTACTAGGGGGACACTACGTATTAAATGGGTAGTGTACTAGGGGGACACAACGTATTAATGGGTAGTGTACTAGGGTGACATTACGTATTAAATGGGTAGTGTACTAGGGGGACACTACATATTAAATGAGTAGTGTACTAGGGGGACACTTCGTATTAAATGGGTAGTGTACTAGGGGTACACTACGTATTAATGGGTAGTGTACTAGGGGGACACTACGTATTAATGGGTAGTGTACTAGGGGGACACTACGTATTAATGGGTAGTGTACTAGGGGGACACTACGTATTAATGGGTAGTGTACTAGGGGGACACTACGTATTAATGGGTAGTGTACTAGGGGGACACTACGTATTAAATGGGTAGTGTCCTAGGGGGACACTACGTATTAAATGGGTAGTGTACTAGGGGGACAATAGGTATTAAATGGGTAGTGTACTAGGGGGACACTACGTATTAAATGGGTAGTGTCCTAGGGGGACACTTCGTATTAAATGGATAGTGTACTAGGGGGACACTACCTATTGAATGGGTAGTGTACTAGGGGGACACTACGTATTAAATGGGTAGTGTACTAAGGGGACACTATGTATTAATGGGTAGTATACTAGGGGGACACTACGTATTAATGGGTAGTGTACTAGGGGGACACTACGTATTAAATGGGTTGTATACTAGGGGGACACTACGTATTAAATGGGTAGTGTACTAGGGGGACACTACCTATTAAATGGGTAGTGTACTAGGGGGACACTACGTATTAAATGGGTAGTGTACTAGGGGGACACAATGTATTAAATGGGTAGTGTCCTAGGGGGACACTACGTATTAAATGGGTAGTGTACTAGGGGGACACTACGTATTAAATGGGTAGTGTCCTAGGGGGACACTACGTATTAAATGGGTAGTGTACTAGGGGGACACTACGTATTAAATGGGTAGTGTACTAGGGGGACACTACGTATTAAATGGGTAGTGTACTAGGGGGACACTACGTATTAATGGGTAGTATACTAGGGGGACACTACGTATTAATGGGTAGTATACTAGGGGGACACTACGTATTAATGGGTAGTGTACTAGGGGGACACTACGTATTAAATGGGTAGTGTACTAGGGGGACACTACGTATTAAATGGGTAGTGTACTAGGGGGACACTACGTATTAAATGGGTAGTATACTAGGGGGACACTACGTATAAATGGGTAGTGTCCTAGGGGGACACTACGTATTAAATGGGTAGTGTACTAGGGGGACACTACGTATTAATGGGTAGTGTACTAGGGGGACATTACGTATTAAATGGGTAGTGTACTAGGGGGACACTACGTATTAAATGAGTAGTGTACTAGGGGGACACTTCGTATTAAATGGGTAGTGTACTAGGGGGACACTACGTATTAAATGGGTAGTGTACTAGGGGGACACTACGTATTAAATGGGTAGTGTACTAGGGGGACACTTCGTATTAAATGGATAGTGTACTAGGGGCACACTACGTATTAAATGGATAGTGTACTAGGGGGACACTACGTATTAATGGGTAGTGTACTAGGGGGACACTACGTATTAATGGGTAGTGTACTAGGGGGACACTACGTATTAATGGGTAGTGTACTAGGGGGACACTACGTATTAAATGGGTAGTGTCCTAGGGGGACACTACGTATTAAATGGGTAGTGTACTAGGGGGACAATGGGTATTAAATGGGTAGTGTACTAGGGGGACACTACGTATTAAATGGGTAGTGTCCTAGGGAAACACTACGTATTAAATGGGTAGTGTACTAGGGGGACACTACGTATTAAATGGGTAGTGTACTAAGGGGACACTACGTATTAATGGGTAGTATACTAGGGGGACACTACGTATTAAATGGGTAGTGTACTAGGGGGACACTACGTATTAAATGGGTAGTGTACTAGGGGGACACTACGTATTAAATGGGTAGTGTACTAGGGGGACACTACGTATTAAATGGGTAGTGTACTAGGGGGACACTACGTATTAAATGGGTAGTGTACTAGGGGGACACTACGTATTAAATGGGTAGTGTACTAGGGGGACACAACGTATTAATGGGTAGTGTACTAGGGGGACATTACGTATTAAATGGGTAGTGTACTAGGGGGACACTACGTATTAAATGAGTAGTGTACTAGGGGGACACTTCGTATTAAATGGGTAGTGTACTAGGGGTACACTACGTATTAATGGGTAGTGTACTAGGGGGACACTACGTATTAATGGGTAGTGTACTAGGGGGACACTACGTATTAATGGGTAGTGTACTAGGGGGACACTACGTATTAATGGGTAGTGTCCTAGGGGGACACTACGTATTAAATAGGTAGTGTACTAGGGGGACACTACGTATTAAATGGGTAGTGTAGTAGGGGGACACTGGGTATTAAATTGGTAGTGTACTAAGGGGACACTAGGTATTAAATGGGTAGTGTACTAGGGGGACACTAGGTATTAAATGGGTAGTGTACTAGGGGGACACTACGTATTAAATGGGTAGTGTACTAGGGGAACACTAGGTATTAAATGGGTAGTGTACTTGGAGGACACTACGTATTAAATGGGTAGTGTCCTAGGGGGACACTACGTATTAATGGGTAGTGTACTAGGGGGACATTACGTATTAAATGGGTAGTGTACTAGGGGGACACTACGTATTAAATGAGTAGTGTACTAGGGGGACACTTCGTATTAAATGGGTAGTGTACTAGGGGTACACTACGTATTAATGGGTAGTGTACTAGGGGGACACTACGTATTAATGGGTAGTGTACTAGGGGGACACTACGTATTAAGGGGTAGTGTACTAGGGGGACACTACGTATTAATGGGTAATGTCCTAGGGGGACACTACGTATTAAATAGGTAGTGTACTAGGGGGACACTACGTATTAAATGGGTAGTGTCCTAGGGGGACACTACGTATTAAATGGGTAGTGTACTAGGGGGACACTACGTATTAAATGGGTAGTGTACTAGAGAAACACTACGTATTAAATGGATAGTGTACTAGGGGGACACTACGTATTAAATGGGTAGTGTAGTAGGGGTACACTACGTTTTAAATGGGTAGTGTACTACGGGGACACTACGTATTAAATGGGTAGTGTCCTAGGGGGACACTACGTATTAAATGGGTAGTGTACTAGGGGGACAATGGGTATTAAATGGGTAGTGTACTAGGGGGACACTACGTATTAAATGGGTAGTGTCCTAGGGAAACACTACGTATTAAATGGGTAGTGTACTAGGGGGACACTACGTATTAAATGGGTAGTGTACTAAGGGGACACTACGTATTAATGGGTAGTATACTAGGGGGACACTACGTATTAATGGGTAGTGTACTAGGGGGACACTACGTATTAAATGGGTAGTGTACTAGGGGGACACTACGTATTAAATGGGTAGTGTACTAGGGGGACACTACGTATTAAATGGGTAGTGTACTAGGGGGACACTACGTATTAAATGGGTAGTGTACTAGGGGGACACTACGTATTAAATGGGTAGTGTACTAGGGGGACACAACGTATTAATGGGTAGTGTACTAGGGGGACATTACGTATTAAATGGGTAGTGTACTAGGGGGACACTACGTATTAAATGAGTAGTGTACTAGGGGGACACTTCGTATTAAATGGGTAGTGTACTAGGGGTACACTACGTATTAATGGGTAGTGTACTAGGGGGAAACTACGTATTAATGGGTAGTGTACTAGGGGGACACTACGTATTAATGGGTAGTGTACTAGGGGGACACTACGTATTAATGGGTAGTGTCCTAGGGGGACACTACGTATTAAATAGGTAGTGTACTAGGGGGACACTACGTATTAAATGGGTAGTGTAGTAGGGGGACACTGGGTATTAAATTGGTAGTGTACTAAGGGGACACTAGGTATTAAATGGGTAGTGTACTAGGGGGACACTAGGTATTAAATGGGTAGTGTACTAGGGGGACACTACGTATTAAATGGGTAGTGTACTAGGGGAACACTAGGTATTAAATGGGTAGTGTACTTGGAGGACACTACGTATTAAATGGGTAGTGTCCTAGGGGGACACTACGTATTAATGGGTAGTGTACTAGGGGGACATTACGTATTAAATGGGTAGTGTACTAGGGGGACACTACGTATTAAATGAGTAGTGTACTAGGGGGACACTTCGTATTAAATGGGTAGTGTACTAGGGGTACACTACGTATTAATGGGTAGTGTACTAGGGGGACACTTCGTATTAAATGGGTAGTGTACTAGGGGTACACTACGTATTAATGGGTAGTGTACTAGGGGGACACTACGTATTAATGGGTAGTGTACTAGGGGGACACTACGTATTAATGGGTAGTGTACTAGGGGGACACTACGTATTAATGGGTAGTGTCCTAGGGGGACACTACGTATTAAATAGGTAGTGTACTAGGGGGACACTACGTATTAAATGGGTAGTGTAGTAGGGGGACACTGGGTATTAAATTGGTAGTGTACTAAGGGGACACTAGGTATTAAATGGGTATTGTACTAGGGGGACACTAGGTATTAAATGGGTAGTGTACTAGGGGGACACTACGTATTAAATGGGTAGTGTACTAGGGGAACACTAAGTATTAAATGGGTAGTGTACTTGGAGGACACTACGTATTAAATGGGTAGTGTCCTAGGGGGACACTACGTATTAATGGGTAGTGTACTAGGGGGACATTACGTATTAAATGGGTAGTGTACTAGGGGGACACTACGTATTAAATGAGTAGTGTACTAGGGGGACACTTCGTATTAAATGGGTAGTGTACTAGGGGTACACTACGTATTAATGGGTAGTGTACTAGGGGGACACTACGTATTAATGGGTAGTGTACTAGGGGGACACTACGTATTAATGGGTAGTGTACTAGGGGGACACTACGTATTAATGGGTAGTGTCCTAGGGGGACACTACGTATTAAATAGGTAGTGTACTAGGGGGACACTACGTATTAAATGGGTAGTGTCCTAGGGGGACACTACGTATTAAATGGGTAGTGTACTAGGGGGACACTACGTATTAAATGGGTAGTGTACTAGAGAAACACTACGTATTAAATGGATAGTGTACTAGGGGGACACTACGTATTAAATGGGTAGTGTAGTAGGGGTACACTACGTTTTAAATGGGTAGTGTACTACGGGGACACTACGTATTAAATGGGTAGTGTCCTAGGGAAACACTACGTATTAAATGGGTAGTGTACTAGAGGGACACTACGTATTCATGGGTAGTGTCCTAGGGGGACACTACGTATTAAATGGGTAGTGTACTAGGGGGACACTACGTATTAAATGGGTAGTGTACTAGAGGGACACTACGTATTGAATGGGTAGTGTACTAGGGGGCACTACGTATTAAATGGGTAGTGTACTAGGGGGACACTATGTATTAAATGGGTAGTGTCCTAGGGGGACACTACGTATTAAATGGGTAGTGTAGTAGGGGGACACTGGGTATTAAATAGGTAGTGTACTAAGGGGACACTCCGTATTAAATGGGTAGTGTACTAGGGGGACACTAGGTATTAAATGGGTAGTGTACTAGGGGGACACTACGTATTAAATGGGTAGTGTACTAGGAGAACACTAGGTATTAA
The DNA here is from genome assembly GCA_964019415.1 of Ianthella basta. NCBI lineage: Eukaryota > Metazoa > Porifera > Demospongiae > Verongiida > Ianthellidae > Ianthella > Ianthella basta. Next base: position 7,876,196 of record OZ025873.1, on the reverse strand, counting down.
ATGGGTAGTGTACTTGGAGGACACTACGTATTAAATGGGTAGTGTCCTAGGGGGACACTACGTATAAAATGGGTAGTGTACTAGGGGGACACTACGTATTGATTGGGTAGTGTCCTAGGGGGACATTACGTATTAAATGGGTAGTGTCCTAGGGGGACACTACGTATTAAATGGGTAGTGAACTAGGGGGAAACTACGTACTAAATGGGTAGTGTACTAGGGGTACACTACGTATTAAATGGGTAGTGTACTAGGGGGACACTAGGTATTAAATGGGTAGTGTACTAGGGGGACACTACGTATTAAATGGGTAGTGTACTAGGGGGACACTACGTATTAAATGGGTAGTGTCCTAGGGGGACATTACGTATTAAATGGGTAGTGTACTAGGGGGACACTACGTATTAAATGGGTAGTGTACTAGGGGGACACTACGTATTAAATGGGTAGTGTACTAGGGGGCACTGCGTATTAAATGGGTAGTGTACTAGGGGGACACTACGTATTAAATGGGTAGTGTACTAGGGGGACACTACGTATTAAATGGGTAGTGTACTAGGGTGACACTACGTATTAAATGGGTAGTGTACTAGGGGGACACATAGTATTAAATGGGTAGTGTACTAGGGGGACACTACGTATTAAATGGGTAGTGTACTAGGGGGACACTTCGTATTAAATGGATAGTGTACAAGGGGCACACTACGTATTAAATGGATAGTGTACTAGGGGGACTCTACGTATTAAATGGGTAGTGTACTAGGGGGACACTACGTATTAAATGGGTAGCGTCCTAGGGGGACACTACGTATTAATGGGTAGTGTACTAGGGGGACACTACGTATTAATGGGTAGTGTACTAGGGGGACACTACGTATTAATGGGTAGTGTACTAGGGGGACACTACCTATTAAATGGGTAGTGTCCTAGGGAGAAACTACGTATTAAATGGGTAGTGTACTAGGGGGACAATAGGTATTTAATGGGTAGTGTACTAGGGGGACACTACGTATTAAATGGGTATTGTCCTAGGGGTCACTACGTATTAAATGGGTAGTGTACTAGGGGGACACTACGTATTAAATGGGTAGTGTACTAGGGGGACACTACGTATTAATGGGTAGTATACTAGGGGGACACTACGTTTTAAATGGGTAGTGTACTAGGGGGACACTACGTATTTAATGGGTAGTGTACTAGGGAGACACTACGTATTAAATGGATAGTGTACTAGGGGGACACTACGTATTAAATGGATAGTGTACTAGGGGGACACTACGTATTAAATGGGTAGTGTACTAGGCGGACACAAGGTATTGATGGGTAGTGTACTAGGGAAACACTACGTATTAAATGGGTAGTGTACTAGGCGGACACAAGGTATTAAATGGGTAGTGTCCCAGGGGGACACTACGTATTAAATGGGTAGTGTACTATGGGGACACTACGTATTAAATGGGTAGTGTACTAGGGTGACACTACGTATTAAATAAGTAGTGTACCAGGGGGACACTACGTATTAATGGGTAGTGTACTAGGGGGACACTACGTAATAAATGGGTAGTGTACTAGGGGGACACTACGTATTAAATGGGTAGTGTACTAGGGGGACACTACGCATTAAATGGGTAGTGTACTAGGGGGACAATACGTATTAATGGGTAGTGTACTAGGGGGACACTACGTATAAATGGGTAGTGTACTAGGGGGACACTACGCATTAAATGGGTAGTGCACTAGGGGGACACTGCGTATTAAATGGGTAGTGTACTAGGCGGACACTAGGTATTAAATGGGTAGTGTCCTAGGGGGACACTACTTATTAATGGGTAGTGTACTAGGGGGACACTACGTATTAATGGGTAGTGTACTAGGGGGACACTACGTATTAAATGGGTAGTGTACTAGGGGGACACTACGTATTAAATGGGTAGTGTACTAGGGGGACACTACGTATTAATGGGTAGTGTACTAGGGGGACACTACGTATTAAATGGGTAGTGTACTAGGGGGACACTACGTATTAAATGGGTAGTGTACTAGGCGGACACTACGTATTAAATGGGTAGTGTCCTAGGGGGACACTACGTATTAAATGGGTAGTGTACTAGGGGGACACTACGTATTAATGGGTAGTGTACTAGGGGGACACTACGTATTAAATGGGTAGTGTACTAGGGGGACACTACGTATTAAATGGGTAGTGTACTAGGGGGACACTACGCATTAAATGGGTAGTGTACTAGGGGGACACTACGTATTAATGGGTAGTGTACTAGGGGGACACTACGTATTAAATGGGTAGTGTACTAGGGGGACACTACGTATTAAATGGATAGTGTACTAGGGGGACACTACGTATTAATGGGTAGTGTACTAGGGGGACACTACGTATTAAATGGGTAGTGTACTAGGGGGACACTACGTATTAAATGGGTAGTGTCCTAGGGGGACACTACGTATTAAATGGGTAGTGTACTAGAGGGACACTACGTATTAATGGGTAGTGTCCTAGGGAGACACTACGTATTAAATGGGTAGTGTACTAGGGGGACACTACGTATTGAATGGGTAGTGTACTAGGGGGCACTACGTATTAAATGGGCAGTGTACTAGGGGGACACTATGTATTAAATGGGTAGTGTCCTAGGGGGACACTAGGTATTAAATGGGTAGTGTAGTAGGGGGACACTGGGAATTAAATAGGTAGTGTACTAAGAAGACACTAGGTATTAAATGGGTAGTGAACTAGGGGGACACTAGGTATTAAATGGGTAGTGTACCAGGGGGACACTACGTATTAAATGGGTAGTGTACTAGGGGAACACTAGGTATTAAATGGGTAGTGTACTTGGAGGACACTACGTATTAAATGGGTAGTGTCCTAGGGGGACACTACGTATTAAATGGGTAGTGTACTAGGGGGACACTACGTATTGATTGGGTAGTGTCCTAGGGGGACATTACGTATTAAATGGGTAGTGTCCTAGGGGGACACTACGTATTAAATGGGTAGTGAACTAGGGGGAAACTACGTACTAAATGGATAGTGTACTAGGGGTACACTACGTATTAAATGGGTAGTGTACTAGGGGGACACTAGGTATTAAATGGGTAGTGTACTAGGGGGACACTACGTATTAAATGGGTAGTGTACTAGGGGGACACTACGTATTAAATGGGTAGTGTCCTAGGGGGACATTACGTAATAAATGGGTAGTGTACTAGGGGGACACTACGTATTAAATGGGTAGTGTACTAGGGGGACACTACGTATTAAATGGGTAGTGTACTAGGGGGCACTGCGTATTAAATGGGTAGTGTACTAGGGGGACACTACGTATTAAATGGGTAGTGTACTAGGGGGACACTACGTATTAAATGGGTAGTGTACTAGGTTGACACTACGTATTAAATGGGTAGTGTACTAGGGGGACACATAGTATTAAATGGGTAGTGTACTAGGGGGACACTACGTATTAAATGGGTAGTGTACTAGGGGGACACTTCGTATTAAATGGATAGTGTACTAGGGGCACACTAAGTATTAAATGGATAGTGTACTAGGGGGACTCTACGTATTAAATGGGTAGTGTACTAGGGGGACACTACGTATTAAATGGGTAGTGTCCTAGGGGGACACTACGTATTAATGGGTAGTGTACTAGGGGGACACTACGTATTAATGGGTAGTGTACTAGGGGGACACTACGTATTAATGGGTAGTGTACTAGGGGGACACTACGTATTAAATGGGTAGTGTCCTAGGGGGACACTACGTATTAAATGGGTAGTGTACTAGGGGGACAATAGGTATTAAATGGGTAGTGTACTAGGGGGACACTACGTATTAAATGGGTAGTGTCCTAGGGGGACACTACGTATTAAATGGGTAGTGTACTAGGGGGACACTACGTATTAAATGGGTAGTGTACTAGGGGGACACTACGTATTAATTGGTAGTATACTAGGGGGACACTACGTATTAAATGGGTAGTGTACTAGGGGGACACTACGTATTAAATGGGTAGTGTACTAGGGAGACACTACGTATTAAATGGATAGTGTACTAGGGGGACACTACGTATTAAATGGATAGTGTACTAGGGGGACACTACGTATTAAATTGGTAGTGCACTAGGGGGACACTACGTATTGATGGGTAGTGTACTAGGGGGACACTACGTATTAAATGGGTAGTGTACTAGGCGGACACTACGTATTAAATGGGTAGTGTCCTAGGGGGACACTACGTATTAAATGGGTAGTGTACTAGGGGGACACCACGTATTAAATGGGTAGTGTACTAGGGTGACACTATGTATTAAATGGGTAGTGTACCAGGGAGACACTACGTATTAATGGGTAGTGTACTAGGGGGACACTACGTATTAAATGGGTAGTGTACTAGGGGGACACTACGTATTAAATGGGTAGTGTACTAGGGGGACACTACGCATTAAATGGGTAGTGTACTAGGGGGACACTACGTATTAATGGGTAGTGTACTAGGGGGACACTACGTATAAATGGGTAGTATACTAGGGAGACACTACGCATTAAATGGGTAGTGCACTAGGGGGACACTGCGTATTAAATAGGTAGTGTACTAGGCGGACACTAGGTATTAAATGAGTAGTGTCCTAGGGGGACACTACGTATTAATGGGTAGTGTACTAGGGGGACACTACGTATTAATGGGTAGTGTACTAGGGGGACACTACGTATTAAATTAGTAGTGTACTAGGGGGACACTACGTATTAAATGGGTAGTGTACTAGGGGGACACTACGTATTAATGGTTAGTGTACTAGGGGGACACTACGTATTAAATGGGTAGTGTACTAGGGGGACACTACGTATTAAATGGGTAGTGTACTAGGCGGACACTAGGTATTAAATGGGTTGTGTCCTAGGGGGACACTACGTATTAAATGGGTAGTGTACTAGGGGGACACTACGTATTAATGGGTAGTGTACTAGGGAGACACTACGTATTAAATGGGTAGTGTACTAGGGGGACACTACGTATTAAATGGGTAGTGTACTAGGGGGACACTACGCATTAAATGGGTAGTGTACTAGGGGGACACTACGTATTAATGGGTAGTGTACTAGGGGGACACTACGTATTAAATGGGTAGTGTACTAGGGGGACACTACGTATTAAATGGATAGTGTACAGGGGGACACTACGTATTAATGGGTAGTGTACTAGGGGGACATTACGTATTAAATGGGTAGTGTACTAGGGGGACACTACGTATTAATGGGTAGTGTACTAGGGGGACACTACGTATTAATGGGTAGTGTCCTAGGGGGACACTACGTATTAAATGGGTAGTGTACTAGGGGGACACTACGTATTAAATGGATAGTGTACTAGGGGGACACTACGCATTAAATGGGTAGTGTACTAGGGGGACACTACGTATTAAATGGGTAGTGTACTAGGGGGACACTACGTATTAAATGGGTAGTGTACTAGGGGGACACTACGCATTAAATGGGTAGTGTACTAGGGGGACACTACGTATTAAAAGGGTAGTGTACTAGGGGGACACTACGTATTAAATGGGTAGTGTACTAGGGGGACACTACGTATTAAATGGGTTGTGTACTAGGGGGACACTACGTATTAAATGGGTAGTGTACTAGGGGGACACTACGTATTAATGGGTAGTGAACTAGGGGGACACTACGTATTAAATGGGTAGTGTACTAGGGGGACACTACGTATTAAATGGGTAGTGTACTAGGGGGACACTACGTATTAAATGGGTAGTGTACTAGGGGGACACTACGTATTAAATGGGTAGTGTACTAGGGGGACACTAGGTATTAAATGGGTAGTATACTAGTGGGACACTACGTATTAATGGGTAGTGTACTAGGGGGACATTACGTATTAAATGGGTAGTGTACTAGGGGGACACTACGTATTAAATGGGTAGTGTACTAGGGGGACACTTCGTATTAAATGGGTAGTGTACTAGGGGTACACTACGTATTAATGGGTAGTGTACTAGGGGGACACTACGTATAAATGGGTAGTGTACTAGGGGGACACTACGCATTAAATGGGTAGTGCACTAGGGGGACACTGCGTATTAAATGGGTAGTGTACTAGGCGGACACTAGGTATTAAATGGGTAGTGTCCTAGGGGGACACTACGTATTAATGGGTAGTGTACTAAAGGGATACTACGTATTAATGGGTAGTGTACTAGGGGGACACTACGTATTAAATGGGTAGTGTACTAGGGGGACACTACGTATTAAATGGGTAGTGTACTAGGGGGACACTACGTATTAATGGGTAGTGTACTAGGGGACACTACGTATTAAATGGGTAGTGTACTAGGGGGACACTACGTATTAAATGGGTAGTGTACTAGGCGGACACAAGGTATTAAATGGGTAGTGTCCTAGGGGGACACTACGTATTAAATGGGTAGTGTACTAGGGGGACACTACGTATTAATGGGTAGTGTACTAGGGGGACACTACGTATTAAATGGGTAGTGTACTAGGGGGACACTACGCATTAAATGGGTAGTGTACTAGGGGGACACTACGTATTAATGGGTAGTGTACTAGGGGGACACTACGTATTAAATGGGTAGTGTACTAGGGGGACACTACGTATTAAATGGATAGTGTACTAGGGGGACACTACGTATTAATGGGTAGTGTACTAGGGGGACATTACGTATTAAATGGGTAGTGTACTAGGGGGACACTACGTATTAATGGGTAGTGTACTAGGGGGACACTACGTATTAAATGGGTAGTGTCCTAGGGGGACACTACGTATTAAATGGGTAGTGTACTAGGGGGACACTATGTATTAAATGGATAGTGTACTAGGGGGACACTATGTATTAAATGGGTAGTGTACTAAGGGGACACTACGCATTAAATGGGTAGTGTACTAGGGGGACACTACGTATTAAATGGGTAGTGTACTAGGGGGACACTACGTATTAAATGGGTAGTGTACTAGGGGGACACTACGTATTAATGGGTAGTGTACTAGGGGACACTACGTATTAAATGGGTAGTGTACTAAGGGGACACTACGTATTAAATGGGTAGTGTACTAGGGGGACACTACGTATTAAATGGGTAGTGTACTAGGGGGACACTACGTATTAAATGGGTAGTGTACTAGGGGGACACTAGGTATTAAATGGGTAGTATACTAGTGGGACACTACGTATTAATGGGTAGTGTACTAGGGGGACATTACGTATTAAATGGGTAGTGTACTAGGGGGACACTATGTATTAAATGGGTAGTGTACTAGGGGGACACTTCGTATTAATGGGTAGTGTACTAGGAGTACACTACGTATTAATGGGTAGTGTACTAGGAGGACACTACGTATTAAATGGGTAGTGTACTAGGGGGACACTACGTATTAATGGGTAGTGTCCTAGGGGGACAATACGTATTAAATAGGTAGTGTACTCGGGGGACACTACGTATTAAATGGGCAGTGTCCCAGGGGGACACTACGTATTAAATGGGTAGTGTACTAGGGGGACACTACGTATTAAATGGGTAGTGTACTAGGGGGACACTACGTAATAAATGGATAGTGTACTAGGGGGACACTACGTATTAAATGGGTAGTGTAGTAGGGGGACACTACGTCTTAAATGTGTAGTGTACTACGGGGACACTACGTATTAAATGGGTAGTGTCCTAGGGGGACACTACGTATTAAATGGGTAGTGTACTAGAGGGACACTACGTATTAATGGGTAGTGTCCTAGGGAGACACTACGTATTAAATGGGTAGTGTACTAGGAGGACACAACGTATTAAATGGGTAGTGTACTAGGGGGACACTACGTATTGAATGGGTAGTGTACTAGGGGGCACTACGTATTAAATGGGTAGTGTACTAGTGGGACACTACGTATTAAATGGGTAGTGTCCTAGGGGGACACTACGTATTAAATGGGTAGTGTACTAGGGGGACACTACGTATTAAATGGATAGTGTACTAGGGGGACACTACGTATTAAATGGGTAGTGTACTAGGGGGACACTACGTATTAATGGGTAGTGTACTAGGGGAACACTACGTATTAAATGGGTAGTGAACTAGGGGGACACTAGGTATTAAATGGGTAGTGAACTAGGGGGACACTAGGTATTAAATGGGTAGTGTCCCAGGGGGACACTACGTATAAAATGGGTAGTTAACTAGGGGAACACAACGTATTAAATGGGTAGTGTACTAGGGGGACACTACGTATTAAATGGGTAGTGCCCTATAGGGACACTAGGTATTAAATGAATATTGTCCTAGGGGGACACTACGTATTAAATGGGTAGTGTACTAGGGGGACACTATGTATTAAATGGGTAGTGTCCTAGGGGGACACTACGTATTAAATGGGTAGTGTACTAGGGGGACACTAGGTATTAAATGGGTAGTGTACTAGGGGGACACAAGGTATTAAATGGGTAGTGTACTAGGGGGACACTACGTATTAAATGGGTAGTGTACTAGGGGAACACTATGTATTAAATGGGTAGTGTACTTGGAGGACACTACGTGTTAAATGGGTAGTGTACTAGGGGGACACTACGTATTAAATGGGTAGTGTACTAGGGGGACGCTACGTATTAATTGGGTAGTGTCCTAGGGGGACATTACGTATTAAATGGGTAGTGTCCTAGGGGGACACTACGTATTAAATGGGTAGTGAACTTGGGGGAAACTACGTACTAAATGGGTAGTGTACTAGGGGGACACTACGTATTAAATGGGTAGTGTACTAGGGGGACACTAGGTATTAAATGGGTAGTGTCCTAGGGGGACACTACCTATTAATTGAGTAGTGTATTAGGGGGACACTACGTATCAAATGAGTAGTGTCCTAGGGGGACATTACGTATTAATGGGTAGTGTACTAGGGGGACACTACGTATTAAATGGGTAGTGTACTAGAGGGACACTACGTATTAAATGGGTAGTGTACTAGGGGGCACTACGTATTAAATGGGTAGTGTACTAGGGGGACACTATGCATTAAATGGGTAGTGTCCTAGGGGGACACTACGTATTAAAAGGGTAGTGTACTAGGGGGACACTAGGTATTAAATGGGTAGTGAACTAGGGGGACACTAGGTATTAAATGGGTAGTGTACTAGGGGGACACAAGGTATTAAATGGGTAGTGTACTAGGGGGACACTACGTATTAAATGGGTAGTGTACTAGGGGAACACTATGTATTAAATGGGTAGTGTACTTGGAGGACACTACGTGTTAAATGGGTAGTGTACTAGGGGGACACTACGTATTAAATGGGTAGTGTACTAGGGGGACGCTACGTATTAATTGGGTAGTGTCCTAGGGGGACATTACGTATTAAATGGGTAGTGTCCTAGGGGGACACTACGTATTAAATGGGTAGTGAACTTGGGGGAAACTACGTACTAAATGGGTAGTGTACTAGGGGGACACTACGTATTAAATGGGTAGTGTACTAGGGGGACACTACGTATTAAATGGGTAGTGTACTAGGCGGACACAAGGTATTAAATGGGTAGTGTCCTAGGGGGACACTACGTATTAAATGGGTAGTGTACTAGGGGGACACTACGTATTAATGGGTAGTGTACTAGGGGGACACTACGTATTAAATGGGTAGTGTACTAGGGGGACACTACGCATTAAATGGGTAGTGTACTAGGGGGACACTACGTATTAATGGGTAGTGTACTAGGGGGACACTACGTATTAAATGGGTAGTGTACTAGGGGGACACTACGTATTAAATGGATAGTGTACTAGGGGGACACTACGTATTAATGGGTAGTGTACTAGGGGGACATTACGTATTAAATGGGTAGTGTACTAGGGGGACACTACGTATTAATGGGTAGTGTACTAGGGGGACACTACGTATTAAATGGGTAGTGTCCTAGGGGGACACTACGTATTAAATGGGTAGTGTACTAGGGGGACACTATGTATTAAATGGATAGTGTACTAGGGGGACACTATGTATTAAATGGGTAGTGTACTAAGGGGACACTACGCATTAAATGGGTAGTGTACTAGGGGGACACTACGTATTAAATGGGTAGTGTACTAGGGGGACACTACGTATTAAATGGGTAGTGTACTAGGGGGACACTACGTATTAATGGGTAGTGTACTAGGGGACACTACGTATTAAATGGGTAGTGTACTAAGGGGACACTACGTATTAAATGGGTAGTGTACTAGGGGGACACTACGTATTAAATGGGTAGTGTACTAGGGGGACACTACGTATTAAATGGGTAGTGTACTAGGCGGACACTAGGTATTAAATGGGTAGTATACTAGTGGGACACTACGTATTAATGGGTAGTGTACTAGGGGGACATTACGTATTAAATGGGTAGTGTACTAGGGGGACACTATGTATTAAATGGGTAGTGTACTAGGGGGACACTTCGTATTAATGGGTAGTGTACTAGGAGTACACTACGTATTAATGGGTAGTGTACTAGGAGGACACTACGTATTAAATGGGTAGTGTACTAGGGGGACACTACGTATTAATGGGTAGTGTCCTAGGGGGACAATACGTATTAAATAGGTAGTGTACTCGGGGGACACTACGTATTAAATGGGCAGTGTCCCAGGGGGACACTACGTATTAAATGGGTAGTGTACTAGGGGGACACTACGTATTAAATGGGTAGTGTACTAGGGGGACACTACGTAATAAATGGATAGTGTACTAGGGGGACACTACGTATTAAATGGGTAGTGTAGTAGGGGGACACTACGTCTTAAATGTGTAGTGTACTACGGGGACACTACGTATTAAATGGGTAGTGTCCTAGGGGGACACTACGTATTAAATGGGTAGTGTACTAGAGGGACACTACGTATTAATGGGTAGTGTCCTAGGGAGACACTACGTATTAAATGGGTAGTGTACTAGGAGGACACAACGTATTAAATGGGTAGTGTACTAGGGGGACACTACGTATTGAATGGGTAGTGTACTAGGGGGCACTACGTATTAAATGGGTAGTGTACTAGTGGGACACTACGTATTAAATGGGTAGTGTCCTAGGGGGACACTACGTATTAAATGGGTAGTGTACTAGGGGGACACTACGTATTAAATGGATAGTGTACTAGGGGGACACTACGTATTAAATGGGTAGTGTACTAGGGGGACACTACGTATTAATGGGTAGTGTACTAGGGGAACACTACGTATTAAATGGGTAGTGAACTAGGGGGACACTAGGTATTAAATGGGTAGTGAACTAGGGGGACACTAGGTATTAAATGGGTAGTGTCCCAGGGGGACACTACGTATAAAATGGGTAGTTAACTAGGGGGACACAACGTATTAAATGGGTAGTGTACTAGGGGGACACTACGTATTAAAAGGGTAGTGCCCTATAGGGACACTAGGTATTAAATGAATATTGTCCTAGGGGGACACTACGTATTAAATGGGTAGTGTACTAGGGGGACACTATGTATTAAATGGGTAGTGTCCTAGGGGGACACTACGTATTAAATGGGTAGTGTACTAGGGGGACACTAGGTATTAAATGGGTAGTGTACTAGGGGGACACAAGGTATTAAATGGGTAGTGTACTAGGGGGACACTACGTATTAAATGGGTAGTGTACTAGGGGAACACTATGTATTAAATGGGTAGTGTACTTGGAGGACACTACGTGTTAAATGGGTAGTGTACTAGGGGGACACTACGTATTAAATGGGTAGTGTACTAGGGGGACGCTACGTATTAATTGGGTAGTGTCCTAGGGGGACATTACGTATTAAATGGGTAGTGTCCTAGGGGGACACTACGTATTAAATGGGTAGTGAACTTGGGGGAAACTACGTACTAAATGGGTAGTGTACTAGGGGGACACTACGTATTAAATGGGTAGTGTACTAGGGGGACACTAGGTATTAAATGGGTAGTGTCCTAGGGGGACACTACCTATTAATTGAGTAGTGTATTAGGGGGACACTACGTATCAAATGAGTAGTGTCCTAGGGGGACATTACGTATTAATGGGTAGTGTACTAGGGGGACACTACGTATTAAATGGGTAGTGTACTAGAGGGACACTACGTATTAAATGGGTAGTGTACTAGGGGGCACTACGTATTAAATGGGTAGTGTACTAGGGGGACACTATGCATTAAATGGGTAGTGTCCTAGGGGGACACTACGTATTAAAAGGGTAGTGTACTAGGGGGACACTAGGTATTAAATGGGTAGTGAACTAGGGGGACACTAGGTATTAAATGGGTAGTGTACTAGGGGGACACAAGGTATTAAATGGGTAGTGTACTAGGGGGACACTACGTATTAAATGGGTAGTGTACTAGGGGAACACTATGTATTAAATGGGTAGTGTACTTGGAGGACACTACGTGTTAAATGGGTAGTGTACTAGGGGGACACTACGTATTAAATGGGTAGTGTACTAGGGGGACGCTACGTATTAATTGGGTAGTGTCCTAGGGGGACATTACGTATTAAATGGGTAGTGTCCTAGGGGGACACTACGTATTAAATGGGTAGTGAACTTGGGGGAAACTACGTACTAAATGGGTAGTGTACTAGGGGGACACTACGTATTAAATGGGTAGTGTACTAGGGGGACACTACGTATTAAATGGGTAGTGTCCTAGGGGGACACTACCTATTAATTGAGTAGTGTATTAGGGGGACACTACGTATCAAATGAGTAGTGTCCTAGGGGGACATTACGTATTAATGGGTAGTGTACTAGGGGGACACTATGTATTAAATGGGTAGTGTACTAGAGGGACACTACGTATTAAATGGGTAGTGTACTAGGGGGCACTACGTATTAAATGGGTAGTGTACTAGGGGGACACTATGCATTAAATGGGTAGTGTCCTAGGGGGACACTACGTATTAAAAGGGTAGTGTACTAGGGGGACACTAGGTATTAAATGGGTAGTGAACTAAGAGGACATTACGTATTAAATGGGTAGTGTACTAGGGGGACACTGCGTATTAAATGGGTAGTGTACTAGGGGGACACTACGTATAAAATGGGTAGTGTACTAGGGGGGCACTACGTATTAATGGGTAGTGTACTAGGGGGACACTACGTATTAAATGGCTAGTGTCCTAAGGGGACACTGCGTATTAAATGGGTAGTGTACTAGGGGGACACTAGGTATTAAATGGGTAGTGAACTAGGGGGACACTAGGTATTAAATGGGTAGTGTCCCAGGGGGACATACGTATAAAATGGGTAGTGAACTAGGGGGACACAACGTATTAAATGGGTGGTGTACTAAGGGGAAACTAGGTATTATATGGGTAGTGTACTAGGGGGACACTAGGTACTAATGGGTAGTGTACTAGGGGGACAGGATGTATTAAATGGGTAGTGTACTAGTGGAACACTATGTATTAAATGGGTAGTGTGCTAGGAGGACACTACGTATTAAATGGGTAGTGAACTAGGGGGACACTACGTATCAAATGGGTAGTGTCCTAGGGGGACACAACGTATTAAATGGGTAGTGTACTAGGGGGACACTACGTATTAAATGGGTAGTGTACTAGGGGGACACTACGTATTAGATGGGTAGTGTACTAGGGGGACACTATGTATTAAATGGGTAGTGTCCTAGGGGGACACTACGTATTAAATGGGTAGTGTACTAGGGGGACACTATGTATTAAATGGGTAGTGTCCTAGGGGGACACTACGTATTAAATGGGTAGTGTACTAGGGGGACACTACGTATTAAATGGGTAGTATACTAGGGGGACACTACGTATTAAATGGGTAGTGTACTAGGGGGACACTACGTATTAAATGGGTAGTGTACTAGGGGGACACTAAGTATTAAATGGGTAGTATACTAGTGGGACACTACGTATTAATGGGTAGTGTACTAGGGGGACATTACGTATTAAATGGGTAGTGTACTAAGGGGACACTATGTATTAAATGGGTAGTGTACTAGGGGGACACTTCGTATTAAATGGGTAGTGTACTAGGGGTACACTACGTATTAATGGGTAGTGTACTAGGGGGACACTACGTATTAAATGGGTAGTGTACTAGGGGGACACTACGTATTAATGGGTAGTGTCCTAGGGGGACAATACGTATAAAATAGGTAGTGTACTCGGGGGACACTACGTATTAAATGGGCAGTGTCCTAGGGGGACACTACGTATTAAATGGGTAGTGTACTAGGGGGACACTACGTATTAAACGGGTAGTGTACTAGGGGGACACTACGTAATAAATGGATAGTGTACTAGGGGGACACTACGTATCAAATGGGTAGTGTAGTAGGGGGACACTACGTTTTAAATGTGTAGTGTACTACGGGGACACTACGTATTAAATGGGTAGTGTCCTAGGGGGACACTACGTATTAAATGGGTAGTGTATTAGAGGGACACTACGTATTAATAGGTAGTGTCCTAGGGAGACACTACGTATTAAATGGGTAGTGTACTAGGAGGACACAACGTATTAAATGGGTAGTGTACTAGGGGGACACTACGTATTGAATGGGTAGTGTACTAGGGGGCACTACGTATTAAATGGGTAGTGTACTAGTGGGACACTACGTATTAAATGGGTAGTGTCCTAGGGGGACACTAGGTATTAAATGGGTAGTGTACTAGGGGGACACTACGTATTAAATGGATAGTGTACTAGGGGGACACTACGTATTAAATGGGTAGTGTACTAAGGGGACACTACGTATTAATGTGTAGTGTACTAGGGGAACACTACGTATTAAATGGGTAGTGAACTAGGGGGACACTACGTATTAAATGGGTAGTGAACTAGGGGGACACTAGGTATTAAATGGGTAGTGTCCCAGGGGGACACTACGTATAAAATGGGTAGTGAACTAGGGGGACACAACGTATTAAATGGGTAGCGTACTAGGGGGACACTACGTATTAAATGGGTAGTGCCCTATAGGGACACTAGGTATTAAATGAATATTGTCCTAGGGGGACACTACGTATTAAATGGGTAGTGTACTAGGGGGACACTATGTATTGAATGGGTAGTGTCCTAGGGGGACACTACGTACTAAATGGGTAGTGTACTAGGGGGACACTAGGTATTAAATGGGTAGTGTACTAGGGGGACACTAGGTATTAAATGGGTAGTGTACTAGGGGGACACTACGTATTAAATGGGTAGTGTACTAGGGGAACACTATGTATTAAATGGGTAGTGTACTTGGAGGACACTACGTATTAAATGGGTAGTGTACTAGGGGGACACAACGTATTAAATGGGTAGTGTACTAGGGGGACGCTACGTATTAATTGGGTAGTGTCCTAGGGGGACATTACGTATTAAATGGGTAGTGTCCTAGGGGGACACTACGTATTAAATGGGTAGTGAACTTGGGGGAAACTACGTACTAAATGGGTAGTGTACTAGGGGGACACTACGTATTAAATGGGTAGTGTACTAGGGGGACACTAGGTATTAAATGGGTAGTGACCTAGGGGGACACTACCTATTAAATGAGTAGTGTATTAGGGGGACACTACGTATCAAATGAGTAGTGTCCTAGGGGGACATTACGTATTAATGGGTAGTGTACTAGAGGGACACAACGTATTAAATGGGTAGTGTACTAGAGGGACACTACGTATTAAATGGGTAGTGTACTAGGGGGCACTTCGTATTAAATGGGTAGTGTACTAGGGGGACACTATGTATTAAATGGGTAGTGTCCTAGGGGGACACTACGTATTAAAAGGGTAGTGTACTAGGGGGACACTACGTATTAAATGGGTAGTGTACTAGGAGGACATTACGTATTAAATGGGTAGTGTACTAGGGGGACACTGCGTATTAAATGGGTAGTGTACTAGGGGGACACTACGTATAAAATGGGTAGTGTACTAGGGGGACACTACGTATTAATGGGTAGTGTACTAGGGGGACACTACGTATTAAATGGGTAGTGTCCTAGGGGGACACTGCGTATTAAATGGGTAGTGTACTAGGGGGACACTAGGTATTAAATGGGTAGTGAACTAGGGGGACACTAGGTATTAAATGGGTAGTGTCCCAGGGGGACATACGTATAAAATGGGTAGTGAACTAGGGGGACACAACGTATTAAATGGGTGGTGTACTAAGGGGAAACTAGGTATTATATGGGTAGTGTACTAGGGGGACACTAGGTACTAATGGGTAGTGTACTAGGGGGACAGGATGTATTAAATGGGTAGTGTACTAGTGGAACACTATGTATTAAATGGGTAGTGTGCTAGGAGGACACTACGTATTAAATGGGTAGTGTACTAGGGAGACACTACGTATCAAATGGGTAGTGTCCTAGGGGGACACAACGTATTTAATGGGTAGTGTACTAGGGGGACACTACGTATTAAATGGGTAGTGTACTAGGGGGACACTACGTAATAAATGGATAGTGTACTAGGGGGACACTACGTATTGAATGGGTAGTGTAGTAGGGGGACACTACGTTTTAAATGTGTAGTGTACTACGGGGAAACTACGTATTAAATGGGTAGTGTCCTAGGGGGACACTACGTATTAAATGGGTAGTGTACTAGAGGGACACTACGTATTAATGGGTAGTGTCCTAGGGGGACACTACGTATTAAATGGGTAGTGTACTAGGGGGACACAACGTATTAAATAGGTAGTGTACTAGGGGGACACTACGTATTGAATGGGTAGTGTACTAGGGGGCACTACGTATTAAATGGGTAGTGTACTAGGGAGACACTACGTATTAAATGGGTAGTGTCCTAGGGGGACACTACGTATTAAATGGGTAGTGTACTAGGGGGACACTACGTATTAAATGGATAGTGTACTAGGGGGACACTACGTATTAAATGGGTAGTGTACTAGGGGGACACTACGTATTAATGGGTAGTGTACTAGGGGAACACTACGTATTAAATGGGTAGTGAACTAGGGGGACACTAGGTATTAAATGGGTAGTGAACTAGGGGAACACTACGTATTAAATGGGTAGTGTCCCAGGGGGACACTAGATATTTAATGGGTAGTGTACTAGGGGGACACTACGTATTAAATGGGTAGTGTACTAAGGGAACACTATGTATTAAATGGGTAGTGTACTTGGAGGACACTACGTATTAAATGGGTAGTGTACTAGGGGGACACTACGTATTAAATGGGTAGTGCACTAGGGGGACGCTACGTATTAATTGGGTAGTGTCCTAGGGGGACACTAAGTATTAAATGGGTAGTGTACTAGGGGGACGCTACGTATTAATTGGGTAGTGTCCTAGGGGGACATTACGTATTAAATGGGTAGTGTACTAGGGGGACACTACGTATTAAATGGGTAGTGAACTTTGGGGAAACTACGTACTAAATGGGTAGTGTACTAGGGGGACACTACGTATTAAATGGGTAGTGTACTAGGGGGACACTAGGTATTAAATGGGTAGTGTCCTAGGGGGACACTACCTATTAAATGAGTAGTGTATTAGGGGGACACTACGTATCAAATGAGTAGTGTCCTAGGGGGACATTACGTATTGAATGGGTAGTGTCCTAGGGGGACACTACGTATTAAATGTGTAGTGTACTAGGGGGACACTACGTATTAAATGGGTAGTGTGCTAGGAGGACACTACGTATTAAATGGGTAGTGAACTAGGGGGACACTACGTATCAAATGGGTAGTGTACTAGGGGGACACTACGTATTAATTGGGTAGTGTACTAGGGGGACATTACGCATTAAATGGGTAGTGTCCTAGGGGGACACTACGTATTAAATGGGTAGTGTACTAGGGGGACACTACGTATTAAATGGGTAGTGTACTAGGGGGACACTACGTATTTAATGGGTAGTGTACTAGGGGGACACTACGTATTAAATGGGTAGTGTCCTAGGGGGACACTACGTATTAAATGGGTAGTGTACTAGGGGGACACTACGTATTAAATGGGTAGTGTACTAGGGTGACACTACGTATTAAATGGGTAGTGTACTAGGGGGACATTACGTATTAAATGGGTAGTGTTCTAGGGGGACACTACGTATAAAATGGGTAGTGTCCTAGGGGGGACACTACGTATTAAATGGGTAGTGTACTAGGAGTAAACTACGTATTCAATGGGTAGTGTACTAGGGGGACACTACGTATTAAATGGGTAGTGTCCTAGGGGGACTTTACGTATTAAATGGGTAGTGTCCTAGGAAGACTTTACGTATTAAATGGGTAGTGTACTTGGGGGACACTACGTATTGATGGATAGTGTACTAGGGGGACACTACGTATTAAATGGGTAGTGTCTTAGGGGGACACTACGTATTAAATGGGTAGTGTACTTGGGGGACACTACGTATTAAATGGGTAGTGTACTAGGGTGACAGTACGTATTTAATGGATAGCGTACTAGGGTGACAGTACGTATTAAATGGAAAGTGTACTAGGGTGACAGTACGTATTAAATGGATAGTGTTCTAGGGTGACAGTACGTATTAAATGGGTAGTGTCCTAGGGGGACACTACGTATTAAATGGGTAGTGTACTTGGGGGACACTACGTATTAATGGGTAGTGTGCTAGGATGACAGTACGTATTAAATGGATAGTGTACTAGGGTGACAGTACGTATTAAATGGATAGTGTACTAGGGAGACACTGCGTATTAAATGGGTAGTGTACTAGGGGGACACTACGTATTAAATGGGTAGTATACTTGGGGGACACTACGTATTAAATGGGTAGTGTACTAGGGTGACAGTACGTATTAAATGGATAGTGTACTAGGGAGACAATATGTATTAAATGGGTAGTGTACTAGGGGGACACTACGTATTAATGGGTAGTGTACTAGGGGGACACTACGTA
Organism: Ianthella basta; assembly: GCA_964019415.1. Classification (NCBI taxonomy): domain Eukaryota; kingdom Metazoa; phylum Porifera; class Demospongiae; order Verongiida; family Ianthellidae; genus Ianthella; species Ianthella basta. Next base: position 7,857,289 of record OZ025873.1, on the reverse strand, counting down.
TTAAATGGGTAGTGTACTAGGGGGACACTACGTATTAATGGGTAGTGTTCTAGGGGGACACTACGCATTAAATGGGTAGTGTCCTAGGGGGACACTACGTATTAAATGGGTAGTGTACTAGGGGGACACTACGTATTAATGGGTAGTGTACTAGGGGGACACTGCGTATTAAATGGGTAGTGTACTAGGGGGACACTACGTATTAAATGGGTAGTGTACTAGGGGGACACTACGTATTGAATGGGTAGTGTACTTGGGGGACACTACGTATTGAATGGGTAGTGTACTAGGGGGACACTATGTATTAAATGGGTAGTGTACTAGGGAGACACTACGTATTAAATGGGTAGTGTCCTAGGGGGACACTAGGTATTAAATGGGTAGTGTACTAGGGGGACACTACGTATTAAATGGGTAGTGTCCTAGGGGGACTTTACGTATTAAATGGGTAGTGTACTAGGGGGACAGGATGTATTAAATGGGTAGTGTACTAGGGGGACACTACGCATTAAATGGGATGTGTCCTAGGGGGACACTATGTATAAAATGGGTAGTGTACTAGGGGGACACTACGTATTAAATGGGTAGTGTATTAGGGGGACACTAGGTATTAAATGTGTAGTGTACTAGGGGGACACTACGTATTAAATGGGTAGCGTACTAAGGGATACTACGTACTAATTGGGTAGTGTCCTAGGGGGATTTTACGTATTAAATGGGTAGTGTCCTAGGGGGACACTACGTATTAAATCGGTAGTGTACTAGGGGGACACTACGTACTAAATGGGTAGTGTACTAGGGGGACACTACGTATTAAATGGGTAGTGTACTAGGGGGACACTAGGTATTAAATGGGTAGTGTACTAGGATGACAGTACGTATTTAATGGATAGCGTACTAGGGTGACAGTACGTATTAAATGGAAAGTGTACTAGGGTGACAGTACGTATTAAATGGATAGTGTACTAGGGTGACAGTACGTATTAAATGGGTAGTGTCCTAGGGGGACACTACGTATTAAATGGGTAGTGTACTTGGGGGACACTACGTATTAATGGGTAGTGTACTAGGGTGACAGTACGTATTAAATGGATAGTGTACTAGGGTGTCAGTACGTATTAAATGGATAGTGTACTAGGGAGACACTGCGTATTAAATGGGTAGTGTACTAGGGGGACACTACGTATTAAATGGGTAGTGTACTTGGGGGACACTACGTATTAAATGGGTAGTGTACTAGGGTGACAGTACGTATTAAATGGATAGTGTACTAGGGGGACAATATGTATTAAATGGGTAGTGTACTAGGGGGACACTACGTATTAATGGGTAGTGTACTAGGGGGACACTACGTATTAAATGGGTAGTGTACTAGGGGGACACTACGTATTAATGGGTAGTGTCCTAGGGGGACACTACGCATTAAATGGGTAGTGTCCTAGGGGGACACTACGTATTAAATGGGTAGTGTACTAGGGGGACACTACGTATTAATGGGTAGTGTACTAGGGGGACACTGCGTATTAAATGGGTAGTGTACTAGGGGGACACATAGTATTAAATGGGTAGTGTACTAGGGGGACACTACGTATTAAATGGGTAGTGTACTTGGGGGACACTACGTATTAAATGGGTAGTGTACTAGGGGGACACTATGTATTAAATGGGTAGTGTACTAGGGGGACACTACGTATTAAATGGGTAGTGAACTTGGGGGAAACTACGTACTAAATGGGTAGTGTACTAGGGGGACACTACGTATTAAATGGGTAGTGTACTAGGGGGACACTAGGTATTAAATGGGTAGTGTCCTAGGGGGACACTACCTATTAAATGAGTAGTGTATTAGAAGGACACTACGTATCAAATGAGTAGTGTCCTAGGGGGACATTACGTATTAATGGGTAGTGTACTAGGGGGACACTACGTATTAAATGGGTAGTGTACTAGAGGGACACTACGTATTAAATGGGTAGTGTACTAGGGGGCACTACGTATTAAATGGGTAGTGTACTAGGGGGACACTATGTATTAAATGGGTAGTGTCCTAGTGGGACACTACGTATTAAAAGGGTAGTGTACTAGGGGGACACTACGTATTAAATGGGTAGTGTACTAGGAGGACATTACGTATTAAATGGGTAGTGTACTAGGGGGACACTGCGTATTAAATGGGTAGTGTACTAGGGGGACACTACGTATAAAATGGGTAGTGTACTAGGGGGACACTACGTATTAATGGGTAGTGTACTAGGGGGACACTACGGATTAAATGGGTAGTGTCCTAGGGGGACACTGCGTATTAAATGGGTAGTGTACTAGGGGGACACTAGGTATTAAATGGGTAGTGAACTAGGGGGACACTAGGTATTAAATGGGTAGTGTCCCAGGGGGACATACGTATAAAATGGGTAGTGAACTAGGGGGACACAACGTATTAAATGGGTGGTGTACTAAGGGGAAACTAGGTATTATGTGGGTAGTGTACTAGGGGGACACTAGGTACTAATGGGTAGTGTACTAGGGGGACAGGATGTATTAAATGGGTAGTGTACTAGTGGAACACTATGTATTAAATGGGTAGTGTGCTAGGAGGACACTACGTATTAAATGGGTAGTGTACTAGGGGGACACTACGTATCAAATGGGTAGTGTCCTAGGGGGACACAACGTATTAAATGGGTAGTGTACTAGGGGGACACTACGTATTAAATGGGTAGTGTACTAGGGGGACACTACGTAATAAATGGATAGTGTACTAGGGGGACACTACGTATTAAATGGGTAGTGTAGTAGGGGGACACTACGTTTTAAATGTGTAGTGTACTACGGGGAAACTACGTATTAAATGGGTAGTGTCCTAGGGGGACACTACGTATTAAATGGGTAGTGTACTAGAGGGACACTACGTATTAATGGGTAGTGTCCTAGGGGGACACTACGTATTAAATGGGTAGTGTCCTAGGGGGACACAACGTATTAAATAGGTAGTGTACTAGGGGGACACTACGTATTGAATGGGTAGTGTACTAGGGGGCACTACGTATTAAATGGGTAGTGTACTAGGGAGACACTACGTATTAAATGGGTAGTGTCCTAGGGGGACACTACGTATTAAATGGGTAGTGTACTAGGGGGACACTACGTATTAAACGGATAGTATACTAGGGGGACACTATGTATTAAATGGGTAGTGTACTAGGGGGACACTACGTATTAATGGGTAGTGTACTAGGGGAACACTACGTATTAAATGGGTAGTGAACTAGGGGGACACTAGGTATTAAATGGGTAGTGAACTAGGGGAACACTACGTATTAAATGGGTAGTGTCCCAGGGGGACACTATGTATAAAATGGGTAGTGAACTAGGGGGACACAACGAATTAAATGGGTAGCGTACTAGGGGGACACTACGTATTAAATGGGTAGTGCCCTATAGGGACACTAGGTATTAAATGGGTATTGTCCTAGGGGGACACTACGTATTAAATGGGTAGTTTACTAGGGGGACACTATGTATTAAATGGGTAGTGTCCTAGGGGGACACTACGTATTAAATGGGTAGTGTACTAGGGGGACACTAGGTATTAAATAGGTAGTGTACTAGGGGGACACTAGATATTAAATGGGTAGTGTACTAGGGGGACACTACGTATTAAATGGGTAGTGTACTAGGGGAACACTATGTATTAAATGGGTAGTGTACTTGGAGGACACTACGTATTAAATGGGTAGTGTACTAGGGGGACACTACGTATTAAATGGGTAGTGTACTAGGGGGACGCTACGTATTAATTGGGTAGTGTCCTAGGGGGACATTATGTATTAAATGGGTAGTGTACTAGGGGGACGCTACGTATTAATTGGGTTGTGTCCTAGGGGGACATTACGTATTAAATGGGTAGTGTACTAGGGGGACACTACGTATTAAATGGGTAGTGAACTTGGGGGAAACTACGTACTAAATGGGTAGTGTACTAGGGGGACACTACGTATTAAATGGGTTGTGTACTAGGGGGACACTAGGTATTAAATGGGTAGTGTCCTAGGGGGACACTACCTATTAAATGAGTAGTGTATTAGGGGGACACTACGTATCAAATGAGTAGTGTCCTAGGGGGACATTACGTATTGAATGGGTAGTGTCCTAGGGGGACACTACGTATTAAATGGGTAGTGTACTAGAGGGACACTACGTATTAAATGGGTAGTGTGCTAGGAGGACACTACGTATTAAATGGGTAGTGAACTAGGGGGACACTACGTATCAAATGGGTAGTGTACTAGAGGGACACTACGTATTAATTGGGTAGTGTACTAGGGGGACATTACGCATTAAATGGGTAGTGTCCTAGGGGGACACTACGTATTAAATGGGTAGTGTACTAGGGGGACACTACGTATTAAATGGGTAGTGTACTAGGGGGACACTACGTATTTAATGGGTAGTGTACTAGGGGGACACTACGTATTAAATGGGTAGTGTCCTAGGGGGACACTAGGTATTAAATGGGTAGTGTACTAGGGGGACACTACGTATTAAATGGGTAGTGTACTAGGGGGACACTACGTATTAAATGGGTAGTGTACTAGGGGGACACTACGTATTAAATGGGTAGTGTTCTAGGGGGACACTACGTATAAAATGGGTAGTGTCCTAGGGGGGACACTACGTATTAAATGGGTAGTGTACTAGGAGTACACTACGTATTCAATGGGTAGTGTACTAGGGGGACACTACGTATTAAATGGGTAGTGTCCTAGGGGGACTTTACGTATTAAATGGGTAGTGTCCTAGGAAGACTTTACGTATTAAATGGGTAGTGTACTTGGGGGACACTACGTATTGATGGATAGTGTACTAGGGGGAAACTACGTATTAAATGGGTAGTGTCTTAGGGGGACACTACGTATTAAATGGGTAGTGTACTTGGGGGACACTACGTATTAAATGGGTAGTGTACTAGGGTGACAGTACGTATTTAATGGATAGCGTACTAGGGTGACAGTACGTATTAAATGGAAAGTGTACTAGGGTGACAGTACGTATTAAATGGATAGTGTACTAGGGTGACAGTACGTATTAAATGGGTAGTGTCCTAGGGGGACACTACGTATTAAATGGGTAGTGTACTAGGGGGACACTACGTATTAATGGGTAGTGTACTAGGGTGACAGTACGTATTAAATGGATAGTGTACTAGGGTGACAGTACGTATTAAATGGATAGTGTACTAGGGAGACACTGCGTATTAAATGGGTAGTGTACTAGGGGGACACTACGTATTAAATGGGTAGTGTACTTGGGGGACACTACGTATTAAATGGGTAGTGTACTAGGGTGACAGTACGTATTAAATGGATAGTGTACTAGGGGGACAATATGTATTAAATGGGTAGTGTACTAGGGGGACACTACGTATTAATGGGTAGTGTACTAGGGGGACACTACGTATTAAATGGGTAGTGTACTAGGGGGACACTACGTATTAATGGGTAGTGTCCTAGGGGGACACTACGCATTAAATGGGTAGTGTCCTAGGGGGACACTACGTATTAAATGGGTAGTGTACTAGGGGGACACTACGTATTAATGGGTAGTGTACTAGGGGGACACTGCGTATTAAATGGGTAGTGTACTAGGGGGACACTACGTATTAAATGGGTAGTGTACTAGGGGGACACTACGTATTGAATGGGTAGTGTACTTGGGGGACACTACGTATTAAATGGGTAGTGTACTAGGGGGACACTATGTATTAAATGGGTAGTGTACTAGGGGGACACTACGTATTAAATGGGTAGTGTCCTAGGGGGACACTAGGTATTAAATGGGTAGTGTACTAGGGGGACACTACGTATTAAATGGGTAGTGTCCTAGGGGGACTTTACGTATTAAATGGGTAGTGTACTTGGGGGACAGGATGTATTAAATGGGTAGTGTACTAGGGGGACACTACGCATTAAATGGGATGTGTCCTAGGGGGACACTATGTATAAAATGGGTAGTGTACTAGGGGGACACTACGTATTAAATGGGTAGTGTATTAGGGGGACACTACGTATTAAATAGGTAGAGTACTAGGGGGACACTAGGTATTAAATGTGTAGTGTACTAGGGGGACACTACGTATTAAATGGGTAGTGTACTAAGGGATACTACGTACTAATTGGGTAGTGTCCTAGGGGGATTTTACGTATTAAATGGGTAGTGTCCTAGGGGGACACTACGTATTAAATCGGTAGTGTACTAGGGGAACACTACGTACTAAATGGGTAGTGTACTAGGGGGACACTACGTATTAAATGGGTAGTGTACTAGGGGGACACTAGGTATTAAATGGGTAGTGTACTAGGGTGACAGTACGTATTTTATGGATAGCGTACTAGGGTGACAGTACGTATTAAATGGAAAGTGTACTAGGGTGACAGTACGTATTAAATGGATAGTGTACTAGAATGACAGTACGTATTAAATGGGTAGTGTCCTAGGGGGACACTACGTATTAAATGGGTAGTGTTCTTGGGGGACACTACGTATTAATGGGTAGTGTACTAGGGTGACAGTACGTATTAAATGGATAGTGTACTAGGGTGTCAGTACGTATTAAATGGATAGTGTACTAGGGAGACACTGCGTATTAAATGGGTAGTGTACTAGGGGGACACTACGTATTAAATGGGTAGTGTACTTGGGGGACACTACGTATTAAATGGGTAGTGTACTAGGGTGACAGTACGTATTAAATGGATAGTGTACTAGGGGAACAATATGTATTAAATGGGTAGTGTACTAGGGGGACACTACGTATTAATGGGTAGTGTACTAGGGGGACACTACGTATTAAATGGGTAGTGTACTAGGGGGACACTACGTATTAATGGGTAGTGTCCTAGGGGGACACTACGCATTAAATGGGTAGTGTCCTAGGGGGACACTACGTATTAAATGGGTAGTGTACTAGGGGGACACTACGTATTAATGGGTAGTGTACTAGGGGGACACTGCGTATTAAATGGGTAGTGTACTAGGGGGACACTACGTATTAAATGGGTAGTGTACTAGGGGGACACTACGTATTAAATGGGTAGTGTACTTGGGGGACACTACGTATTAAATAGGTAGTGTACTAGGGGGACACTATGTATTAAATGGTAGTGTACTAGGGGGACACTACGTATTAAATGGGTAGTGTCCTAGGGGGACACTAGGTATTAAATGGGTAGTGTACTAGGGGGACACTACGTATTAAATGGGTAGTGTCCTAGGGGGACTTTACGTATTAAATGGGTAGTGTACTAGGGGGACAGGATGTATTAAATGGGTAGTGTACTAGGGGGACACTACGCATTAAATGGGATGTGTCCTAGGGGGACACTATGTATAAAATGGGTAGTGTACTAGGGGGACACTACGTATTAAATGGGTAGTGTATTAGGGGGACACTAGGTATTAAATAGGTAGAGTACTAGGGGGACACTAGGTATTAAATGTGTAGTGTACTAGGGGGACACTACGTATTAAATGGGTAGTGTACTAAGGGATACTACGTACTAATTGGGTATTGTCCTAGGGGGATTTTACGTATTAAATGGGTAGTGTCCTAGGGGGACACTACGTATTAAATCAGTAGTGTACTAGGGGGACACTACATACTAAATGGGTAGTGTACTAGGGGGACACTACGTATTAAATGGGTAGTGTACTAGGGGGACACTAGGTATTAAATGGGTAGTGTACTAGGGGGACACTACGTATTAAATGGATAGTGTACTAGGGGGACACTACGTATTAAATGGGTAGTGTCCTAGGGGGGCATTACGTATTAAATGGGTAGTGTCCTAGGTGGACACTACGTATCAAATGGGTAGTGTACTAGGGGGACACTACGTATTAAATGGGTAGTGTACTAGGGGGACAATACGTATTAAATGGGTAGTGTACTAGGGGGACACTACGTATTAAATGGGTAGTGTAATAGGGGGACACTACGTATTGATGGATAGTGTACTAGGTGGACACTGCGTATTAAATGGGTAGTGTCCTAGGGGGACACTACGTATTAAATGGGTAATGTACTAGGGGGACACTACGTATTGATTGGGTAGTGTACTAGGGGGACACTAGGTATTAAATGGGTAGTGTCCCAGGGGGACACTACGTATTAAATGGGTAGTGAACTAGGGGGACACTACGTATTAAATGGATAGTGTACTAGGGGGACACTAGGTATTAAATGGGTAGTGTACTAGGGGGACACTAGGTATTAAATGGGTAGTGTACTAGGGGGACACTATCTATTAAATGGGTAGTGTACTAGGGGAACACTACGTATTAAATGGGTAGTGTACTTGGAGGACACTACGTATTAAATGGGTAGTGTACTAGAGAGACACTACGTATCAAATGGGTAGTGTACTAGGGGACACTACGTATTAAATGGGTAGTGTCTTAGGTGGACATTACGTATTAAATTGGTAGTGTCCTAGGAGGACACAACGTATTAAATGGGTAGTGTACTAGGCGGACACTACGTTTTAAATGGGTAGTGTCCTAGGGGGACATTACGTATTAAATGGGTAGTGTCCTAGGGGGACACTACGTATTAAGTAGGTAGTGTACTAGGGGGACACTACGTATTAAATGGGTAGTGTACTAGGGGGACACTACGTATTAAATGGGTAGTGTACTAGGGGGACACTACGTATTAAATGGGTAGTGTACTAGGGGGACACTACGTATTAAATGGGTAGTGTCCTAGGGGGACACTACGTATTAAATGGGTAGTGTACTAGGGGGACACTACGTATTAAATGGGTAGTGTACTGGGGGGACACTACGTATTAAATGGGTAGTGTACTAGGGGGACACTACATATTAAATGGGTAGTGTTCTAGGGGGACACTACGTATAAAATGGGTAGTGTACTAGGGGGACACTACGTATTAAATGGGTAGTGTACTAGGAGTACACTACGTATTCAATAAGTAGTGTACTAGGGGGACACTACGTATTAAATGGGTAGTGTCCTAGGGGGACTTTACGTATTAAATGGGTAGTGTCCTAGGAAGACTTTACGTATTAAATGGGTAGTGTACTTGGGGGACACTACGTATTGATGGATAGTGTGCTAGGGGGACACTACGTATTAAATGGGTAGTGTCTTAGGGGGACACTACGTATTAAATGGGTAGTGTACTTGGGGGACACTACGTATTAAATGGGTAGTGTACTAGGGTGACAGTACGTATTTAATGGATAATGTACTAGGGTGACAGTACGTATTAAATGGATAGTGTACTAGGGTGACAGTACGTATTAAATGGATAGTGAACTAGGGTGACAGTACGTATTAAATGGATAGTGTCCTAGGGGGACACTACGTATTAAATGGGTAGTGTACTTGGGGGACACTACGTATTAATGGGTAGTGTACTAGGGTGACAGTACGTATTAAATGGATAGTGTACTAGGGTGACAGTACGTATTAAATGGATAGTGTACTAGGGAGACACTACGTATTAAATGGGTAGTGTACTAGGGAGACACTACGTATTAAATGGGTAGTGTACTTGGGGGACACTACGTATTAAATGGGTAGTGTACTAGGGTGAGAGTACGTATTAAATGGATAGTGTACTAGGGGGACAATATGTATTAAATGGGTAGTGTACTAGGGGGACACTACGTATTAAATGGGTAGTGTACTAGGGGGACACTACGTATTAAATGGGTAGTGTACTAGGGGGACACTATGTATTAATGGGTAGTGTCCTAGGGGGACACTACGCATTAAATGGGTAGTGTCCTAGGGGGACACTACGTATTAAATGGGTAGTGTACTAGGGGGACACTACGTATTAAATGGGTAGTGTACTAGGGGGACACTGCGTATTAAATGGGTAGTGTACTAGGGGGACACTACGTATTAAATGGGTAGTGTACTAGGGGGACACTACGTATTAAATGGGTAGTGTACTTGGGGGACACTACGTATTAAATGGGTAGTGTACTTGGGGGACACTACGTATTAAATGGGTAGTGTACTAGGGGGACACTATGTATTAAATGGGTAGTGTACTAGAGGGACACTACGTATTAAATGGGTAGTGTCCTAGGGGGACACTACGTATGTAATGGGTAGTGTACTAGGGGGACACTACGTATTAAATGGGTAGTGTACTAGGGGGACACTAGGTATTAAATGGGTAGTGTACTAGGGGGACAATACGTATTTAATGGGTAGTGTACTAGGGGGACACTACGTATTTAATGGGTAGTGTCCTAGGGGGACACTACGTATTAAATGGGTAGTGTCCTAGGGGGACTTTACGTATTAAATGGGTAGTGTACTAGGGGGACACTACGCATTAAATGGGTAGTGTCCTAGGGGGACACTATGTATGAAATTGGTAGTGTACTAGGGGGACACTACGTATTAAATGGGTAGTGTCCTAGGGGGACACTAGGTATTAAATAGGTAGAGTACTAGGGGGACACTAGGTATTAAATGTGTAGTGTACTAGGGGGACACTACGTATTAAATGGGTAGTGTACTAGGGGATACTACGTACTTATTGGGTAGTGTCCTAGGGGGATTTTACGTATTAAATGGGTAGTGTCCTAGGGGGACACTACGTATTAAATCGGTAGTGTACTAGGGGGACACTACGTACTAAATGGGTAGTGTACTAGGGGGACACTACGTACTAAATGGGTAGTTTACTAGGGAGACACTAGGTATTAAATGGGTAGTGTACTAGGGGGACACTACGTATTAAATGGGTAGTGTACTAGGGGGACACTACGTATTAAATGGGTAGTGTCCTAGGGCGGCATTACGTATTAAGTGGGTAGTGTCCTAGGTGGACACTACGTATCAAATGGGTAGTGTACTAGAGGGACACTACGTATTAAATGGGTAGTGTACTAGGGGGACAATACGTATTAAATGGGTAGTGTACTAGGGGGACACTAAGTATTAAATGGGTAGTGTAATAGGGGGACACTACGTATTGATAGATAGTGTACTAGGTGGACACTACGTATTAAATGGGTAGTGTCCTAGGGGGACACTACGTATTAAATGGGTAATGTACTAGGGGGACACTAGGTATTAAATGGGTAGTGTACTAGGGGGACACTACGTATTAAATGGGTAGTGTCCCAGGGGGACACTACGTATTAAATGGGTAGTGTACTAGGGGGACACTACGTATTAAATGGGTAGTGTACTAGGGGGACACTAGGTATTAAATGGGTAGTGTACTAGGGGGACACTAGGTATTAAATGGGTAGTGTACTAGGGGGACACTACCTATTAAATGGGTAGTGTACAAGGGGAACACTACGTATTAAATGGGTAGTGTACTTGGAGGACACTAGGTATTAAATGGGTAGTGTACTAGGGGGACAATACGTATCAAATGGGTAGTGTACTAGGGGACACTACGTATTGAATGGGTAGTGTCCTAGGTGGACATTACGTATTAAATTGGTAGTGTCCTAGGGGGACACAACGTATTAAATGGGTAGTGTACTAGGCGGACACTACGTATTAAATGGGTAGTGTCCTAGGGGGACTTTACGTATTAAATGGGTAGTGTCCTAGGAAGACTTTACGTACTAGATGGGTAGTGTACTAGGGGGACACTATGTATTAAATGGGTAGTGTACTAGGGGGACACTACGTATTAAATGGGTAGTGTCCTAGGGGGACTTTACGAATTAAATGGGTAGTGTACTAGGGAAACACTACATATTAAATGGGTAGTGTCCTAGGGGGACACTAGGTATTAAATTGGTAGTGTACTAGGGGGACAATACGTATTAAATGGGTAGTGTACTAGGGGGACACTATGTATTAAATGGGTAGTGTACTAGGGGGGCACTACGTATTAAATGGGTAGTGTCCTAGGGGGACATTACGTATTCAATGGGTAGTGTACTAGGGGGACACTATGTATTAAATGGGTAGTGTACTAGGGGGATACTACATATTAAATGGGTAGTGTACTAGGGGGACACTACGTATTAAATGGGTAGTGTACTAGGGGGATACTACGTATTAAATGGGTAGTGTCCTAGGGGGGCACTACGTATTAAATGGGTAGTGTACTAGGGGGACACTACGTAGTAAATGGGTAGTGTTCTAGGGGGACACTACGTAGTAAATGGGTAGTGTACTAGGGGGACACTACGTATTAAATGGGTAGTGTACTAGGGGGACATTACGTATCAAATGGGTAGTGTTCTAGGGGGACACTACGTATTAAATGGGTAGTGTCTTAGGGGTACTTTACTTATTAAATGGGTAGTGTACTAGGGTGACACTACGTATTAATTGGGTAGTGTACCAGGGGGACACTAGGTATTAAATGGGTAGTGTACTAGGGGGACACTACGTATTATTGGGTAGTGTACTAGGGGGACACTACGTAGTAAATGGGTAGTGTCCTAGGGGGACATTACGTATTAAATGGGTAGTGTACTAGGGGGACACGACGTATTAATGGGTAGTGTCCTAGGGGGACACTACGTATTAAATGGGTAGTGTACTAGGGGGACACTACGTATTAAATGGGTAGTGTCCTAGGGGGACACTACGTATTAAATGGGTAGTGTCCTAGGGGGACACTACGTATTAAATGGGTAGTGTACTGGGGGGACACTACGTATTAAATGGGTAGTGTACTAGGGGGACACTACATATTAAATGGGTAGTGTTCTAGGGGGACACTACGTATAAAATGGGTAGTGTACTAGGGGGACACTACGTATTAAATGGGTAGTGTACTAGGAGTACACTACGTATTCAATAAGTAGTGTACTAGGGGGACACTACGTATTAAATGGGTAGTGTCCTAGGGGGACTTTACGTATTAAATGGGTAGTGTCCTAGGAAGACTTTACGTATTAAATGGGTAGTGTACTTGGGGGACACTACGTATTGATGGATAGTGTGCTAGGGGGACACTACGTATTAAATGGGTAGTGTCTTAGGGGGACACTACGTATTAAATGGGTAGTGTACTTGGGGGACACTACGTATTAAATGGGTAGTGTACTAGGGTGACAGTACGTATTTAATGGATAATGTACTAGGGTGACAGTACGTATTAAATGGATAGTGTACTAGGGTGACAGTACGTATTAAATGGATAGTGAACTAGGGTGACAGTACGTATTAAATGGATAGTGTCCTAGGGGGACACTACGTATTAAATGGGTAGTGTACTTGGGGGACACTACGTATTAATGGGTAGTGTACTAGGGTGACAGTACGTATTAAATGGATAGTGTACTAGGGTGACAGTACGTATTAAATGGATAGTGTACTAGGGAGACACTACGTATTAAATGGGTAGTGTACTAGGGAGACACTACGTATTAAATGGGTAGTGTACTTGGGGGACACTACGTATTAAATGGGTAGTGTACTAGGGTGAGAGTACGTATTAAATGGATAGTGTACTAGGGGGACAATATGTATTAAATGGGTAGTGTACTAGGGGGACACTACGTATTAATGGGTAGTGTACTAGGGGGACACTACGTATTAAATGGGTAGTGTACTAGGGGGACACTATGTATTAATGGGTAGTGTCCTAGGGGGACACTACGCATTAAATGGGTAGTGTCCTAGGGGGACACTACGTATTAAATGGGTAGTGTACTAGGGGGACACTACGTATTAAATGGGTAGTGTACTAGGGGGACACTGCGTATTAAATGGGTAGTGTACTAGGGGGACACTACGTATTAAATGGGTAGTGTACTAGGGGGACACTACGTATTAAATGGGTAGTGTACTTGGGGGACACTACGTATTAAATGGGTAGTGTACTTGGGGGACACTACGTATTAAATGGGTAGTGTACTAGGGGGACACTATGTATTAAATGGGTAGTGTACTAGAGGGACACTACGTATTAAATGGGTAGTGTCCTAGGGGGACACTACGTATGTAATGGGTAGTGTACTAGGGGGACACTACGTATTAAATGGGTAGTGTACTAGGGGGACACTAGGTATTAAATGGGTAGTGTACTAGGGGGACAATACGTATTTAATGGGTAGTGTACTAGGGGGACACTACGTATTTAATGGGTAGTGTCCTAGGGGGACACTACGTATTAAATGGGTAGTGTCCTAGGGGGACTTTACGTATTAAATGGGTAGTGTACTAGTGGGACACTACGCATTAAATGGGTAGTGTCCTAGGGGGACACTATGTATGAAATTGGTAGTGTACTAGGGGGACACTACGTATTAAATGGGTAGTGTATTAGGGGGACACTAGGTATTAAATAGGTAGAGTACTAGGGGGACACTAGGTATTAAATGTGTAGTGTACTAGGGGGACACTACGTATTAAATGGGTAGTGTACTAGGGGATACTACGTACTTATTGGGTAGTGTCCTAGGGGGATTTTACGTATTAAATGGGTAGTGTCCTAGGGGGACACTACGTATTAAATCGGTAGTGTACTAGGGGGACACTACGTACTAAATGGGTAGTGTACTAGGGGGACACTACGTACTAAATGGGTAGTTTACTAGGGAGACACTAGGTATTAAATGGGTAGTGTACTAGGGGGACACTACGTATTAAATGGGTAGTGTACTAGGGGGACACTACGTATTAAATGGGTAGTGTCCTAGGGCGGCATTACGTATTAAGTGGGTAGTGTCCTAGGTGGACACTACGTATCAAATGGGTAGTGTACTAGAGGGACACTACGTATTAAATGGGTAGTGTACTAGGGGGACAATACGTATTAAATGGGTAGTGTACTAGGGGGACACTAAGTATTAAATGGGTAGTGTAATAGGGGGACACTACGTATTGATAGATAGTGTACTAGGTGGACACTACGTATTAAATGGGTAGTGTACTAGGGGGACACTACGTATTAAATGGGTAATGTACTAGGGGGACACTAGGTATTAAATGGGTAGTGTACTAGGGGGACACTACGTATTAAATGGGTAGTGTCCCAGGGGGACACTACGTATTAAATGGGTAGTGTACTAGGGGGACACTACGTATTAAATGGGTAGTGTACTAGGGGGACACTACGTATTAAATGGGTAGTGTACTAGGGGGACACTAGGTATTAAATGGGTAGTGTACTAGGGGGACACTACCTATTAAATGGGTAGTGTACAAGGGGAACACTACGTATTAAATGGGTAGTGTACTTGGAGGACACTAGGTATTAAATGGGTAGTGTACTAGGGGGACAATACGTATCAAATGGGTAGTGTACTAGGGGACACTACGTATTGAATGGGTAGTGTCCTAGGTGGACATTACGTATTAAATTGGTAGTGTCCTAGGGGGACACAACGTATTAAATGGGTAGTGTACTAGGCGGACACTACGTATTAAATGGGTAGTGTCCTAGGGGGACTTTACGTATTAAATGGGTAGTGTCCTAGGAAGACTTTACGTACTAGATGGGTAGTGTACTAGGGGGACACTATGTATTAAATGGGTAGTGTACTAGGGGGACACTACGTATTAAATGGGTAGTGTCCTAGGGGGACTTTACGAATTAAATGGGTAGTGTACTAGGGAAACACTACATATTAAATGGGTAGTGTCCTAGGGGGACACTAGGTATTAAATTGGTAGTGTACTAGGGGGACAATACGTATTAAATGGGTAGTGTACTAGGGGGACACTATGTATTAAATGGGTAGTGTACTAGGGGGGCACTACGTATTAAATGGGTAGTGTCCTAGGGGGACATTACGTATTCAATGGGTAGTGTACTAGGGGGACACTATGTATTAAATGGGTAGTGTACTAGGGGGATACTACATATTAAATGGGTAGTGTACTAGGGGGACACTACGTATTAAATGGGTAGTGTACTAGGGGGATACTACGTATTAAATGGGTAGTGTCCTAGGGGGGCACTACGTATTAAATGGGTAGTGTACTAGGGGGACACTACGTAGTAAATGGGTAGTGTTCTAGGGGGACACTACGTAGTAAATGGGTAGTGTACTAGGGGGACACTACTTATTAAATGGGTAGTGTACTAGGGGGACATTACGTATCAAATGGGTAGTGTTCTAGGTGGACACTACGTATTAAATGGGTAGTGTCTTAGTGGTACTTTACTTATTAAATGGGTAGTGTACTAGGGTGACACTACGTATTAATTGGGTAGTGTACCAGGGGGACACTAGGTATTAAATGGGTAGTGTACTAGGGGGACACTACGTATTATTGGGTAGTGTACTAGGGGGACACTACGTAGTAAATGGGTAGTGTCCTAGGGGGACATTACGTATTAAATGGGTAGTGTACTAGGGGGACACGACGTATTAATGGGTAGTGTCCTAGGGGGACACTACGTATTAAATGGGTAGTGTACTAGGGGGACACTACGTATTGAATGTGTAGTGTACTAGGGGGACACTACGTATTAAATGGGTAGTGTACTAGGGGGACACTAGGTATTAAATGGGTAGTGTACTAGGGGGACACTACGTATTAAATGGGTAGTGTACTAGGGGAACACTACGTATTAAATGGGTAGTGTACTTGGAGGACACTACGTATTAAATGGGTAGTGTACTAGGGGGACACTACGTATCAAATGGGTAGTGTATTAGGGGACACTACGTATTAAATGGGTAATGTCCTAGGTGGACATTACGTATTAAATGGGTAGTGTCCTAGGGGGACACAACGTATTAAATGGGTAGTGTACTAGGGGGACACTACGTATTAAATGGGTAGTGTCCTAGGGGGACTTTACGTATTAAATGGGTAGTGTCCTAGGAAGACTTTACGTACTAAATGGGTAGTGTACTAGGGGGACACTATGTATTAAATGGGTAGTGTACTAGGGGGACACTACGTATTAAATGGGTAGTGTCCTAGGGGGACGTTACGAATTAAATGGGTAGTGTACTAGGGGGACAATACGTATTAAATGGGTAGTGTACTAGGGGGACACTAGGTATTAAATGGGTAGTGCACTAGGGGGACAATACGTATTAAATGGGTAGTGTACTAGGGGGACACTACGTATTAAATGGGTAGTGTACTAGGGGGGCACTACGTATTAAATGGGTAGTGTCCTAGGGGGACATTACGTATTCAATGGGTAGTGTACTAGGGGGACACTACGTATTAAATGGGTAGTGTACTAGGGGGATACTACGTATTAAATGGGTAGTGTACTAGGGGGACACTACGTATTAAATGGGTAGTGTACTGGGGGGATACTACGTATTAAATGGGTAGTGTCCTAGGGGGGCACTACGTATTAAATGGGTAGTGTACTAGGGGGACACTACGTAGTAAATGGGTAGTGTTCTAGGGGGACACTACGTAGTAAATGGGTAGTGTACCAGGGGGACACTACGTATTAAATGGGTAGTGTACTAGGGGGACATTACGTATCAGAGTCAGCAAAACCAAGAAATGTGTCATTGTGTGGCAGACCCACTTTTCACAGGCAGCAGCCTTGTTTGTGGAAGTGGGGCTGGGGACTAGACTAGTTATTTCAACCATTCATTGTTCCACTATTCGTATTCTGCGTTGTAGTAATCTGTGAATCTGTGAGTAATCTAATGTGTGTGTCACTATTCAGGTGTGACCTTAGCCAACTCTGTCTACAGACTGCCATGAGTACCAAGTTCATGCACTGTTGCAAACTCATGTGTACGTGCCACCTTACCATGTAGTGATAGGGAACCTTACATAATGCCTTAGTGTTGGCACTGTCTTGAGGTATGTATTTTGCAAGAGTAGATGACACTGTTGGCTACTTCAAACTGTAGGAATGTTGTAGCTGTTGTCATGTTACCAGCTGAGTAGACTTCACAGAGATAACACATTCTTGTTGTCCAACAAAGCTATGATTATTGGTGTGTGCAATTTGACACAGTCGAATCTGATTGGTCCTCTAGGTTTGAACTAATCTAAAATGCCGCTAGACCGTCTCTTCCCTTCTGCATACATAATGCCTTAGTGTTGGCATTGTCTTGAGGTGTTTAGTTTACAAGAGTAGTTGACACTGTTGACACTGTTAGCAAGTGGTTGTGTTGTGTCATGTGTCATATGCTTGTGTGGTGTACTTTACTGCACATGTGTCACTCTTCCTCAATCTGTCTTCTCTGCAGGGCACAAGGAGGAACAGAAAAGTAAGTATTGGGAGGTGTCCTTTGTTGTCTCCTGTATGTAAAGATAGTGTGGTGTACTGATTGATGCAATAGAGACACACATCCCTCCAGCTTACATATATTCACATATCAAGCCTTCCTCCATCAACCATCAACCATGCTTACCAGTACGTCCTGGGTGCTATGCTGAGCTATGAATCCTGGCTGTGTAAGATGTAAGGTGTAATTCTCCTGTAAAGAGCCATATAGCCACCGGTGAACAATACACTTTAGCCACTACCGGGAGTGTTGATATCAGTCTAAAGCTGTCACCTCTTCACTGCGATCACCCTTTGGTACAGGGCAAACAGTGGCGACATCCACTCACAAGGAACCATCCCAGTATCAAGGCTGTGACTGAATAGTACTGTATGGCTCCTGGTACCAGGGGCTGCAGTTTGAAGTAGTTTAGCACTTATAGAATCCGCACAAATGTCCTTGTTTACCTCCAGTGGCATGAGCAAACTTTGTGCTTCGACAGAGTCATCAATATACTCATTTTGAAACCTTTCTGGGCGAAAACACACACAGATTACACTTGTTAGCCTGCGTGTCATTCACCATTTTAATGGTGCATATCGCAAAGGACGGTATATACTCCTTGCTTATTCCTAGATGTTTGTCACTGTCTATAGTGAAAAAGTGTTGTGCAATATATTGTAGTTCCACATGCCCTTCAGCTATTCTGCCATCAACGTAGCTACTACTACAATCAGTAGCCTGTTAGTGTGTTGCTAGTGTCTTAGAATATTTGTGTGGTAAATATACTACCCTTGTCTGAGTAATCTGTTTACTGTTCAGTATGTGTATCACTCACCTCAATCTGTACTCTCTGCAGGATTGGATGAGGAGGAAAAGCAACGAAGTGAGTTTGATATGCCATTCATTGTGCTCTGCATCTTTGTTGTCTACACAAGTTGAAACAGCCTCATCTATGGTGGAATTGTAGGTGTTCACCAGTTGGTGTGGGCAGTATTTTAGTATAATTAGTTCTAGGGGTTGAACAAATACTCTATATTAAGTTCTACTATTCGTTGCTTCCAATGAACAAATATTCGAATTTTCGTTAAACCGGAAGAGACTACCAAAATATGGCCATTTTCTATACAGCGATCACTGGAAGTGAGAGGAGGAAGATTGATGAAGAGCCGAACCAGCACATTTGACCTGACAGTCTCTGCGTAATCCATGAAAGTTAGGAGATGTTTCCTTCCATAGATATCAACTGATTAATAAAGGGAAATAGTTGTTTGTGGTTGGCGGCCATTTTTATTACATCATAAACCGTCACACATATTCAAATGAATAGAATTATCCTTTGAATATTAGGATACCAAACAAATATTCGACTATTCGGTTATTCGTTTGACCCTTAGTTAGTTCACTTCGGTATTTACTGGAAGGTGACTGTTATCTGTATGTTGAATGGGGATACCGAGATACCAATTCTTTTTGTATTACTTGGTATGAGCTACAGTTGTAACTAATACTTCCATATTTAGGAGTGCAATAGTCCACAGCAGCAGACAGGAATTAGGTCTACAGCAAGGGGTTTGTACATATAATGTGTCCTCTCCTATTGTGCTTCGTTGCTTTTTCCTGCTCCTTAAAGCCCCACCCTTCATCTCTGGAATGAAACTTCTTCATGATGGTGCATTTCCTTAATACCTGCTGGCATGCATCGGCTTGGTAAAGAAGTATGCTTCCAATCCGAGTGTCACTTATAGTCGGCCGTTTTTTCTCACACTGTATGGATGTTCAAAACCGGGTATCCTAACTTTGTGAGTGTATATGTTCGAGCAACGCTGGTTTGCAAATTTATGCTTTCAGCAAGAGAGCAGTTGAAACACTTCTAAATAAAGATGCAGTCAGTCAATGCCAATGTGTATTGGTGGGAATTGTCAATCAGTATTATAATATACGTATCAGTACCTCCCACCCTTATTCACCAGTATTTGTTCACTAGTTCACTGAACCAGGAGTGACCTTGGCAACTTTGTCTACTACCATGCACATACAGTTTATAATGTTATTGTTTCAATTTTACGAATGATTATATGTAAATGGAACAACCATTTTTGTAATTCAACCATAGAATGGACCAAATCAGCATATATGCTAATTTCAATTTCATATGTAACGGTCCCAAATGGTTTGGTGATGTCATTATACAAGAGCATGGAGGGAGATGCGGGTCAGCTGTGTGAAGGGTAAAGATTGGGAGCTATTTGAACTGCTACTGTACCACTGCATCTGGTGTACTAAACATTGTCAGGTTGTTCACTTAGTTGCCAGTAGTGACACTGTACCTTATTCTGCCTACTTTGCAGGAAGGCAGGCAGTCCAACAAAGTGAGTAATTAATGGTGTTACTATTATTGCTACATCTTTTGTCTCCATATATGTTAACGTGTTTGCTGCCCCTTTTCTTGGATTCCAGCCATTTCATCATTCTTTTCCAAGCCAGTTTGAACAACATTCCCATAATATGTTTGCCGCTGCCAATTGAGATGCACTTTTGTACATTAAATTTGTGTGGCAATTTCTTTAATGTCAGAGGTTGGTTATCCATGTGACAGTGAATTCAAACCTGCCTAAGACAGCCACCTGTGGGCCAGTTATATGGCCTTTATAGAGAGGTGGCTACAGTGCAAAAGTTATGTTAGTGCTAATTGGGGGAGGCTGGCAGTCTAGAGAAGTACCTGCCTTATACAGTGACCATCATAGACAGGTTTCACTGTATAACATTAATGTACCATTCTATTTTTACTGAAAGTTAAACTGTTGTACGGTCCATCCTTTCCATTTTGTTTCGCTCCTCTTTTGAGCAACTGTTGCAAAACAAAATGATTCAAGGTGCACTGCAGTAGCCCAACTGCTAAAATCGCGTCTCCCACCTGTGCCCGACCGTTCGTAGTCGCTTCACACACCAGGTGCTGATTTGTCTCAATCATTTATTCAGCACCAAACGTGTTTCAATCGTTTATTCACCCATTTTATTCTCAAATTGTTTCATATTTTTACTGTACAAAAGTAAAGATCCCACACACTATCTATATATGCTGATGTCGTCACTTTGATCCTAGTGACTGTGATTATCTGTGCTAAGGTACAGTGTTCAAAGCATGAGCACAACTGGTGACATCCTTACTCGTCCTCTGCTGATGCTAATTATGACAATATATGACAAAGTCATCCAAAATCACTACGCATGCATGCTCAACACTTGGGCCTCCATAGCAACTCTACAATTCAGGCCACAGGTATAAAAGCATAAGATTTGTGCTTTGTAAGCAACACTTGACTTGTTACATGCATGTCTACTATTGCTATAACTACCTTATTAGCAGCTTGATTTGTTGTGACATGTGGCATGTTTGTGTTATATACTAAACACCTTGTGCAAGTACCTCACTGCATGTGTGCCACTCTTCTTCTTAATCTGCTTGCCTATTCTGCAGTGGATATGGGGATGTGGCAGGAGAAGCTGCAACGTAAGTATTGGATGGCACTAGTGCATACGTATGTGCCTAAAATCATAACCACATTACACTGAGTGCGTAAATAGTATCAAACATAGTAGCAAAGCAATGTGGAAATATGAGTATGTCTCACAAGCTCAAACCTGATGTACAATTTTTCCATGTACATTGAGAGGTTATGGTGACAAATTATGGTATATAGGTAGAAGATAGCGTTTCTCTGGATTCTTGTATTTGACCTTGAGTGAGTTGGTGCTTCTACTACCAAAGTCCTAAATGAGCCTGTTCAGTATAGGGTCAAGATCCCTACAACCTGCAACTTTTATCGTCCATCCCTGCTTGACTGCTACTCAAACTATATACTAATTAAATGACCCCACACCAACCACATAGCCTCCTCGCTATCTGCCTATGCCACATTCTACTGCAGCCTGGTTCCACACGAAGAAGCAATCCCATCTCCCCAAGGTGATTTGCTCACTGAATGCAAACAAAGCAACTGCAGGCCCAAGTCTATCACCTCAACCTTCTTCCACTCGGGACTGTCTGGATAGGTGCACTCGTAACCTGAAACTGTCAGGATTATGATAGCTGAATTTTTGCAAAATATATTTAACTAGCTGCAAGGCCCCCGCCTTCGGCAGGCCCTGTAGGAGGGTAAACTGTAAAGCACTCGAGTGCTTCCTGTAGGGGAGTCTAGTGCGTTCCGGTCGACCCCGGGGATTGAAAACGGCAAGAAACGTTGCCGATAACCATCCGGGGGGACCGTTATCGGCGTGACAGGTCCTGTAAGTTTTTCGCAGATCCAAGATGGCTGACGGTCGGTTCATCCTGGGTTTTCGCCACGCGCTCCTCGGTATCAGCTTATTTTAGCATGTCTACCACCTTATATTGATGTGAGGTACGGTGTGCCACAGCTGGGAACGTTTGGGTGCGTTTCGTCGACGTTCGCAGAAGGAGTTCGCAAACAACGGTTGGGGTTCTTCTATTGTATTGGCAGCATAGGAGCGTGCGCGGAAAACCATATATTTTCTCCGTAAATCCAAGAAGGCGGACGGTCGTTTGGAGGTTTTTTGCCGCGCGCTCCTTGGCGGGGGCTTTTTCGCGCACATCGCCCCCCCTTAGATCGAGACCGGGTGTGGCGTCCGTAATCTTGGAAAGTTTGGTGTCCAGGCGCCGTTGCTCGCGGGAGGAGTTCACGAACAACCGTTCTGCTCAGCTCCTCTTTATATATATAGATACCCAAATCCACCATTCTTCAGTTAAAACATCAAAGGTAGTGGTATACATTTTAATTATGACACCCCATGTGGCTGATTTATAAGCATGAGGCACAAGGGTACAAAGTGCTTATAAACATAAGTTATGGCCCAGGAACAAAGACAGTAGCCAGAATATAATGCAAGGCTGAAGCAAAATACCGTATGGCCAGAAATTTTGGCGAGAATTTATTTTGACAGATTGCTGAAATTATTGTATTTGGCGGAATTACCTCTGGCGGTGTGGCAAGTCTGTGCCATAATGATATTCATTGCAAAATGGCTAATCCGGGCGAAAGGAGTTAGATTACTGAAGAGTCTCTGTCTGAGGAGTACACGCGCTGTTGTTTGACAATAATTGGATTATTTCATTCCAATCTTTAGGCTTTCCCACGAATGCTGCATAGTATAAGGGACTCTCAAGCCTCCTTTTGGTAGATCTGCTGACGCTCGCCTGCAGCCTGTGACCTCGCACATAATCGTACCACTCCAGCACAGAAACAGAGAACTGGCTGCCGAAGTCTGCTGCAGTAAGTTTCTGACAATGATCTCAACATCAGTCATCATGGTGACTGCATATATGACGCCGTTCAGATTGATTTCAGCCTCCTCGCGCTCTTCTTCCACCTCTGGTGTCCAAAACTCTAGAAACGTAGTGTCCTCGCGCTGCTGTCAGTTGTGAACTCCATGCTGACGAGTAATCTATAGGCCTGGGGCATCCAGGCTTGTTAAGAGGGAAAACTATATGATTGTACAAATTTTGGCAAAAGAAATATTGGCGGATTGCTCTCAAAACCGCCAATCCGCCAAGATAAATTCCTGCCAAAATTTTTGGCCATATGGTATATATATTCTGGCAGAAGTTGCCATGGCCATCAGGTGGTAATCCAACCAAGCCTGCAACACTTGGAGAGAATGGCAACAGCGACCAACTTTGCTCCTGATTAAAGGGGGTACCGAACTTTATTTGCACTCATTGCAGAGTCTTCCCAAAACATTAGACAGCATTTGCACTCATTGCACAAGTGTTGAAGATGCTTTCAAGCCTATTCTATTGGGATAGCAGCAAGCAGACTGAAGTAGCTAGCTACCCCTGAAGCTCCCAATTAGACTGAAGCTGTTTGTGTGAGGGTCTGGAATTTCCTGTCTGTGACCACTGCAAGCTCTTCAAGTGAGGTACTACGTATCCTTCCCGTGAAGTGGCTGATGGGAGACACTGGAGGGTGGCTCATCTGGGTGGACATACTAGGAGGTGGCTATTACTTGCTAGAAGGCAGGTTGTCTGTTGCAGATAAAACGTCTTGTAGTTGACATCTGCTTGGTCAGTTGCATTGGACGTGCAAGGAAACGGCTGGTAGGAGTCACTGGACGGCAGACTTTCCAGTCTGGAAAAGTCTTGTTCATAAAGCCCTCTATTTCTTTTCCTGCCATTTCCAGCAATGGATTGAAGTGGTAACTCCTAACAAGGACTCCCCAATGGCATCTACTTGCAATGGAATATAAATCCGGATAGTCTGCTATCTGCAGTCTATGGAAACGAGAGCGCTGGACACTGGCAAAGAAACAGCTGAGAACACCCAAAATTCTATTGAGAAACAAGCACATATAGCAGAAGAGATGCTATATAGCATAAAAGATGCAGGTGGAAGTGGCTCACAGGTTTTGAAAGAGTGGGCAAGAGAGTAGTGAGTTCATGGACTAATAGAAGCTTAAAACCAATTACAGCAAGAACACTAATAGACATTTAAAGCTAACTAAATCGGCAGGAAGCTAGCTGAATTTTGCTGTCAAAATGGTAGGCTTCTGGTTAAAGGTCAGGGATCATGTGATGTATATTATACCACACTCAAGTGGAATGTATAAGTGATAACAAAGACCTCAGGTGGTTATCACTTATGCATCACTTGAGTGTGGTATAACAAATACATAGGCACCCAATACATATAGCAACCCCCAAGCAATGGCAAACAATGTGTCCTATTTCTGGATGCACTCTTATTCCAAAATCTCAAGGGTTTCTTGGTGCTAGGTTTAGTTTGGTGTCCTCAAATCCTCAGTCACTTTCAGCTGTGTCAGCAAACTTTGGAAATATGCAACTAGTCCCTCAGTCACAAACAACTCTTTGGTCATGTATTATTGCAGTAAACTCTACGCCAAAGAAACTTAGACTCTCTGCAGTATGGTAGTATTTGGCTCATTCATTTCCCTCAAAAATGGGTAACAGAAGCATCTACTGGAGCACGGTAACACCTACTTCAAATTGACCATATGAATCTGCATAGAGTACTTGGACCCACATGGCATTACTGCCTTTGTTGCATGTTGACTGGGTTCCTTTGTCAAAAAAGCCAGAGTGCATCCCATAGGCATATGTGAATATTTCCGTTAGATTGCGAGAAAAGTGGCTCTTGCAATCATGAAGCCATACATCCAAGCAACCATAGGCAAACTCCAACTGTTAGAGTATTGTTGTCTACATTTATAGAGCATACATTCAAAATGCAAACAGCCTCACTGGGCAACTGCAAAATGTAGAGTGTGCCTGAGAACATGAAGAAGAAGGCAAAGTAAAGTGCATTGTGAAAAGTAGATCAGTTGCCCCACTGATGGAAAGCTGTTATCACTGTGTGTGCTACTTTTCGTGGAACCTTACGATAATCGCGTCTAACAAATCGGATTGGTAGCTGCTGGGTGACATAGTAGTGTGAACATGGCTCTTGATGTGTATAGTGGCTGGACTTTTGGCAAGCACGAGCAACATTGCTGGGTGCAGAAAGAGTTTGGCAGGTGACTTTGAAGGCGGCAACACACTTAAGCACGAGTCCAAGTGTGCAAAGGGTTGTTCTTGCATATGATGCAGTGTTACGTACATATGAGTATTGCTCAGAACTTGTGCATCACATTTACTAGTATTCTTAATCCATTTAACTGTTCTAGTGTTTTAGTACTACAATTCTGTTAACTATAGAGTTAAAGTGGAAACAGGCATATGAGGAATCCCTAGATAAAAATGGTTCCGTGTCAGTTGAAGTCACACAGTGCATTTTCAGTGGTCCCACAGCAGTGGGGAAGTCCTCCCTGAAGCACCTCCTGGTACACGACACACCCAAGGCAGTCAAGACAAGCACTGCCGTGATGGACACACCAGAGGTGGTCACCGTCTCATCTGAGCAGTATGCCACAGAAAGAAGTGCCCTTGCATGGCAGTTGGTCGATGATGATGTTATGGGGAAATCTTTGTATGAATGGATCACGAGCAGGACATACAACGAAGGTCCACAACTGCCCCAAGAGCATGATCCTGTGTCTCACATAGAAAGCAAGGATAGCCCTATACCCAACCAGCCTGCAGTGGTGGCTGATGCAGTGAAGGAGAATAGTAGCCATGACAGTGAAGGTGGTCCTAATATGCCGTGTATATATGATTGGAGAGGAGGAAGTAAATGTATCAAGCTGAAAGATACCTCCTTCATTCACCTCCTCGACACAGGTGGTCAGCCATCTTTCCAGGATGCCCTTCCACTCCTGATAGCTGACCCCTGTACGTACATCCAGGTGTTCAATGCAGCCCGTGACCTGGATCAGCCTGTCCCCATCACATACCGCCCTGATGACCACACAGAGGAGGTCCTCCCATCCAGTACAGAGTCAGGATGGGAAATGATGCTACGCTCCTTCTCCAGCATGCAGACTATGGCCCACAAGTGCTCCAGAGGTATGGCCTCATTTCAGCTAGATGTAAGTCAGTTGCCACAGCTGCGCATTTTTGTGGTAGGTACATTCAAGGATCAGCTGGTTGAGAAAGGCAGGCTCAAGGAGGCAACCCAAGACGTCAGCAAGCGACTGACGGAGTTGAAGGAAAAGCCATATTATCACTGCATCAAGAAGGATCCAACAGGGAAGCCATTTTATCTCATCAACAACATGGCAACAGAGGAAGAACACATGGATGTCAACAGCCTTCGTAAAGACCTCTCCAGCTCACGGTCCTCCTTCAGGCTTGAAGTCCCACTGAGGTGGTACACCTGCAAACAATACACACAAGGCATTCGACAGAAGTTCTTTAAGTTTATAGACCTGAAGACCATCTGCCTAAAGCACAAGTTCATTGATGCAGATGGTGCAAATGAGCAGTTCCATTGCCTCTTGAAGCTGTTCTCCCTCCTCGGATTCTACTCATTCTTTGACCTCAAAGATGTCCCAGATGAGGCCAATTACATCTGCACCGACAAAGGGGTGTTCCTGAAGGAGGTGTCAAAATTGTTGGCTGTTCAGTTCCATGGAGCCCCAAAGTGCCATGCTGTGGAGGTCTTTAAGCAAAATGGCATAATCTCCAACAACATGGAGACCTACGAGGAGCTGGGTATCGTAAAGGAGTTTGACAGAAGTTGGCTCCTTGCAGCTCTGGAGCATGTTGGGCTGGCAGCACGCTATGCATCAGCCCCTGATCACTCCCCCTCCTACTTCATGCCAATAGCCCTCCCTCAAGGGAAGACAAAGCTGCCAGACTGCAGCACTATGGCCCCCCTCTGTGTCACCTTCACATTCCACTCCCCCAACAACCCCTTGGTCTACACAGACCTCCCCCGAGGGGTCTATTGCCGACTGGCAGTGGAGCTCAGCAGAGGGCCTTGGAGACCCATTCCTCAGGAAAGTGATCGCACCACAGTCAAATTCCACTCAGAGGAGTTTGAGCTGTACCTCACAGAGGCCCCTGGATTCATCAGCCTCACTCCTGTCCTGGTGGAGGAGTTGGAGGGGAAGGAGCCACTAGCAGAACTGCACAAGCTGTGTAGACAATTATATGACACTCTTCACAAGAGCATTGTTCCTTCGTCTAAGGATGTACTAGGGGACCAGTTCAGTCAGACAGCTGAGATTGTGTTTGGGTTCAAGTGTGACTGTAGGAAAGTGCCCCATCTTGCCACCCCAGCATCACTGGAGGGAAAGTCCTTAGTCTGCCAAACCACACAGAAGCGCCTCAAAAGTCTCAAGAAGGAGCGGATTTGGTTCAGTCAAGTAAATGGCAGTGAGGTGGGTGAGGGGCTTATTTTCAGTATGTTGTTTATTTGATAGGGTATAGTTTTCCACTCAGTCATGTTATCCAATTGGCTATATAATACAGCAACATGTGTATAACTTACAGTATCCTTCTTAGGCGTTGCTTTTGGTTAATATGTATAATTATAGCTACATGTACTCCTTGTACAACTTGTCCACTTTGTAGTCTGTCCCTCTTTGTTCACCACAGCTTGTTGAGGTAGTTGGTTCCAACATGTGGGTCATGAAGGAGACTGGTGGTCCTTCCAGTGACCCACCTCAAACAGGTCACCTGAGGCAGAAAGTGCATGCTCAGCAGTCCACAGCACGCTCTGAAGACAGACCTACAAAGGAGCAGGATGCCGCATCACTGAGAATAGCTGGTACGTACTGTGTCCTCACAAACAACTGGTGTGGTGTGGTATGTAAGTGTGAGTTTGTGTGTGTGTGTGTGTGTGTGTGTGTGTGTGTGTGTGTGTGTGTGTGTGTGTGTGTGTGTGTGTGTGTGTGTGTGTGTGTCTTCATGTGTGTGTGTGTGTGTCTTCATGTGTGTGTGTGAACAGAGTGGTTGCCACTCGGGTAGCTGGTACGTACAGTGTCCTCACAACTGTATAGTGGGAGTCTATGTCACCACAAACAACTGCATGGTGTGACGTGTGTGTGTGTGTGTGTGTGTGTGTGTGTGTGTGTGTGTGTGTGTGTGCGTGTGTCCTTGTGTGCATTATAGTGAACAGAGTGGTTGCCACTCGGGTACCTGTCTAGTGTTATGAGGGGCATATTTGCTGGTTATGCTCTCACCTCCCTCTATGTGGTCATGGCATTACGTAGGCTTCTACGTGCCTTGTCAAGTGATATGTATTCACACCTGATCTGTTTATAGCTGTGGGTGGTGAGAGTGCATGTACGAGTGGGTGGCTATGTGCATGAGTTTCAGTCAGTGAGTCAGTTTATTCCATTCCACTCGTCTCACCCCTACACCAGCAGAGTCTCCACAGAGTGAGATAGTGAGTGGTGGTCATGTCAGTGACACCATCTTGTCACAGAAGGTGTATGGTGAGTTAGTTGTCATTTGTGTCATTTGTGAGGAATGTGAGTGTGTGAGGTGTTTACCTTCACTGCAGAGCGCCCAGGCCATCTCATGCTCATTAGAAAGCGTGTGAGCAGAAAAGCTGGAGGTGGGAAGGCACTTCTTGAAGGACTGTGGCTGGACGCAGCCACAATAGAAACATGTTTCAGGAACAATCCCCTTGATGTAGTGGAAGCAGTACAAGATGGGCTCAAAAGGTGGATTGAAGGCAGTGGTTGCCAACCTCCCACCTGGGGTGTGCTTCTTGAGGCCATGGCTGATGCTGAGTTTGCACGACAGCACATTCATGATCTCAAGAGAGACCTTGGCCTTCACTGATGGTATGTTAAAGATGCTATCATAGTGGTATTTGGCAATGACTGCATGCGTTGGACATGTGGTGGAACATTGTAGGTCATCTGTCTGAGGCCATAGATCTGTTACGTGCTCCATCCTACATGGATGGGACAGACTCATGCCCCACTGCATGGCTCTCAGTCTGTGTCTATTTTGTTTCCTCCTACAGGAACAGCTCAATCCCCTCACCGATATCGATGGTCCTTCTGTGAACGTAATTCAGCTCTCGAACGTATGTTGTGTGTGTGTGTGTGTGTGTATTGAGTGTGACTGTATATAATCATGCATGCTGTATTTTAAGTACAGTATTTCCCAACAATCAATCATCTTGTATTGTACTCACTTTTATAGTTTGGTTGCCCACTTTTAAATTATATTTTATTTGAATGTTGCCATCAAAAAACTTTGTATTTCACAGTTCTATTTGTATCAGTATGACATTGATTGTACATTAATCATTTTTGTATTCACCATGGCATGTGCATTCAATTTTGTAGTACATAATCATAATTATACAAGTGTTTGCACCTCAAGAGGCGTCTGGTAAATTTTACGTACATTTGAAAATTGAAGCTACAGTGAATCATTGCAATTGCATGAAGCTTAGGGTACAATAAGTTGGTACATAATCAGCTAGCAGGGAGTCACCTGTACAAGGTATTGCTGTCCGTATACGTACAGTAGAACATACATGGCGGTGTAGACCTCTGACAGCACACACCTCCACACATACAGTGGTGGACTTGACAACCTCCACCATCACCTGCACCTCGCTAGCTGTAAGTCTCTGACCTTGCAACGTGAGGCATGTTTGGTAGGGAAGGGGTCCACGGACTAGGGCAAGGGTCACCTCCAACTCTAGGGAGAAGATGAAAGACAAGGAATGAACAATGAGCACTATCTACTGTAACAGTAAAATCTCATTAGCAATGAAAGACAACGTTCGGAACTACACATGGTAAGGAAAGAGGGGGGAAGGGAAAAATGGCAGTGAACTGGACCAGCACCGGCAACCTCCAGATCTTTAGCCGACCCTTTAGCAGCCGGGTCACTGGTCACCGCCAACAGCCACTGATCCATTCCCTCCTTATATACCAATGTGGGCAGGCTCTATCCAGAGCCTCCTTTGAAACTCCCACACCGGGCACTGACTAATCAGTGACTTATCGGAACTGTTGATTAAGATGGTCTATGTACCATGGTGACGCTAATGAAAGACAACGTTCGGAACTACACATGGTAAGGAAAGAGGGGGGAAGGGAAAAATGGCAGTGAACTGGACCAGCACCGGCAACCTCCAGATCTTTAGCCGACCCTTTAGCAGCCGGGTCACTGGTCACCGCCAACAGCCACTGATCCATTCCCTCCTTATATACCAATGTGGGCAGGCTCTATCCAGAGCCTCCTTTGAAACTCCCACACCGGGCACTGACTAATCAGTGACTTATCGGAACTGTTGATTAAGATGGTCTATGTACCATGGTGACGCTAATGAAAGACAACGTTCGGAACTACACATGGTAAGGAAAGAGGGGGGAAGGGAAAAATGGCAGTGAACTGGACCAGCACCGGCAACCTCCAGATCTTTAGCCGACCCTTTAGCAGCCGGGTCACTGGTCACCGCCAACAGCCACTGATCCATTCCCTCCTTATATACCAATGTGGGCAGGCTCTATCCAGAGCCTCCTTTGAAACTCCCACACCGGGCACTGACTAATCAGTGACTTATCGGAACTGTTGATTAAGATGGTCTATGTACCATGGTGACGCTAATGAAAGACAACGTTCGGAACTACACATGGTAAGGAAAGAGGGGGGAAGGGAAAAATGGCAGTGAACTGGACCAGCACCGGCAACCTCCAGATTTTTCCCTTCCCCCCTCTTTCCTTACCATGTGTAGTTCCGAACGTTGTCTTTCATTAGCGTCACCATGGTACATAGACCATCTTAATCAACAGTTCCGATAAGTCACTGATTAGTCAGTGCCCGGTGTGGGAGTTTCAAAGGAGGCTCTGGATAGAGCCTGCCCACATTGGTATATAAGGAGGGAATGGATCAGTGGCTGTTGGCGGTGACCAGTGACCCGGCTGCTAAAGGGTTGGCTAAAGATCTGGAGGTTGCCGGTGCTGGTCCAGTTCACTGCCATTTTTCCCTTCCCCCCTCTTTCCTTACCATGTGTAGTTCCGAACGTTGTCTTTCATTAGCGTCACCATGGTACATAGACCATCTTAATCAACAGTTCCGATAAGTCACTGATTAGTCAGTGCCCGGTGTGGGAGTTTCAAAGGAGGCTCTGGATAGAGCCTGCCCACATTGGTATATAAGGAGGGAATGGATCAGTGGCTGTTGGCGGTGACCAGTGACCCGGCTGCTAAAGGGTCGGCTAAAGATCTGGAGGTTGCCGGTGCTGGTCCAGTTCACTGCCATTTTTCCCTTCCCCCCTCTTTCCTTACCATGTGTAGTTCCGAACGTTGTCTTTCATTAGCGTCACCATGGTACATAGACCATCTTAATCAACAGTTCCGATAAGTCACTGATTAGTCAGTGCCCGG
Source organism: Ianthella basta (assembly GCA_964019415.1). Lineage (NCBI taxonomy): Eukaryota > Metazoa > Porifera > Demospongiae > Verongiida > Ianthellidae > Ianthella > Ianthella basta. The sequence goes on along the minus strand of OZ025873.1, from coordinate 7,825,342 downwards.
TGTGGGAGTTTCAAAGGAGGCTCTGGATAGAGCCTGCCCACATTGGTATATAAGGAGGGAATGGATCAGTGGCTGTTGGCGGTGACCAGTGACCCGGCTGCTAAAGGGTCGGCTAAAGATCTGGAGGTTGCCGGTGCTGGTCCAGTTCACTGCCATTTTTCCCTTCCCCCCTCTTTCCTTACCATGTGTAGTTCCGAACGTTGTCTTTCATTAGCGTCACCATGGTACATAGACCATCTTAATCAACAGTTCCGATAAGTCACTGATTAGTCAGTGCCCGGTGTGGGAGTTTCAAAGGAGGCTCTGGATAGAGCCTGCCCACATTGGTATATAAGGAGGGAATGGATCAGTGGCTGTTGGCGGTGACCAGTGACCCGGCTGCTAAAGGGTCGGCTAAAGATCTGGAGGTTGCCGGTGCTGGTCCAGTTCACTGCCATTTTTTCCTTCCCCCCTCTTTCCTTACCATGTGTAGTTCCGAACGTTGTCTTTCATTAGCGTCACCATGGTACATAGACCATCTTAATCAACAGTTCCGATAAGTCACTGATTAGTCAGTGCCCGGTGTGGGAGTTTCAAAGGAGGCTCTGGATAGAGCCTGCCCACATTGGTATATAAGGAGGGAATGGATCAGTGGCTGTTGGCGGTGACCAGTGACCCGGCTGCTAAAGGGTCGGCTAAAGATCTGGAGGTTGCCGGTGCTGGTCCAGTTCACTGCCATTTTTCCCTTCCCCCCTCTTTCCTTACCATGTGTAGTTCCGAACGTTGTCTTTCATTAGTGTCACCATGGTACATAGACCATCTTAATCAATCTCATTAGCAGTTGTCCAAACATTGGATCACTTGTAGCTGTCCCTGTACAATAGCATGCAGTGAAACAAGTACAAATTGGTACAAGTAGTACCATAAACAGCTGCCAATGACCCAATTAAATTTTAAGGCTAGCCGGCGGTTAAATAAGAGTCTAACATGTTACAAGAGCCAATATTACTGCCAGTTGTGATATTCAGCACTGACTGCATAGAGAGGGAGTAAGTAATGTGGGCAGTGCACACAAGGTCTTGTGGTGGTCCTGCACTAACTCCTACAGATCTCTTGCTATATACTTCTCA